>JAWNPL010000043.1:600000-1039166 GCA_035047545.1 Drosophila paranaensis
ATGATTTGTCTTCGGCCACTGGGGGCGTGGCAAATCAAAACTGAAACATTTGCAGCTTCTGAGCCAATAACGCGCCACATAATGACTTTGTGACCTTTGACCTTGTCATTTGATTTGCCAAATTATATATATGTGTTTGAAAAGAATATTTTATTAATACAAAATAACTTTTATTAATACAAAAATATCAACATGACCGCACCGGGGTTCGAGCCCACACCTCTACGCTCGCCAACGAACTTAAATCACATTTTCAGAGTTGCCACCTCTCTCATTTTGAGAGTTGCCACCTCTCTTATTTTGAGAGATGCCACCTCTCTCGATTTAGGTGCGTGTTCTTGCTGAGGTAAGGCAATCGAGATAAATCGAGAGAGGTGGCATCTCTAAGCTTCGATTCTAATTGAAACTGTCTGGCTACCTCCAATGAAAAGTTTTAATCTGCAGCTAATTTAAGCGGCGACAGTGGAGATTTACGGTTAAATTTAAAAAAATGTAATGTGATAGATTCCCCTGTGTGCTGTTGGGGCGTGAAATAGTATTTCGCTGTCGGTTGCGTCCGACAGCAACGTTCTTACTTGTTTTATTTTGGATACCATCGCCCTTCCGACCATTGGACATATATATTAAATACATAATAGAAATTGTACGTGTTAAGGTTAAATAAGCATAGAATGTTTATAATATCGGGTGTTTGCAGGGTTCGGGGATCACCTAGTGTAGAAGTCTCCACTAGTGTACTATTACTAGAAAAATGCTATTTTTTTCGAGGTCTCTATTTAGTAAGCGGCTAAACTTGTATTGTTCTAACTTTCGCTAAATAAATTCATTGTGTTTCCTAATTGGAATCAGTTATAAATATCGAGCGAATTTTTCCATTAATACTTATCTAGAGCTCGATCATGATCATATTTTACTAACAATGTCAGTTGACCCTCACCTGAAGGTTCTTTCCACGTCCACAGCAGGAAACAGAATGAAGTTCCCCTGTCCGCTCGTATATATATATATATATATATATATATATATATATATATATATATATGTATATATATATATATATGTATGGAATATTGAGGAGATACAAAAACCCATTGATTTTAAGGCATATTTTTAGGTGTAGTCTTTTTTAATATTTGCTTAAAACTAGTACCTATTTTATATGGAAGACAATGATGATTCTTAACCTATATGTAACCTAACAAACAAACATGGAAGACACTGATTTTCTTATGATATGAAAGAAAGCTATTATAAAATCACAATAATTTACAAATATTTATGTTGAATGACGATTGGTGTTTCTATCAAGCCAATTGGCAGTATACCTATTCTAATATCACCTTAGAATTTCGATTGTACCAAGTTCACCATCATCATGAGACTTAGCTTTAAAGCTGATATCAATGTCGTCCTCTAATCGAACGTGAGTTAGGCCTGAACCCAGCGATCGTACTTGGTTCGCATTTTGTACTCCTGTTGTTGTTGCTCCTGCTGGCATGTCCCATCAAGTGACGTCCAGAAGAATGTTCCGCTGCTCGTACGAGCAAAGTGGACTGGGATAAAGGTCTGATCAGGATGTACCGGAACAATGCTGTGCTGTCTATCTTGCTGAACGATAATAGCCGCATTATGGGGACATTTTTGTAGATCGTTGTAGAGTCTCTGCTCGAGCAGTTCATTTGCCGTGTTGTCACAGCTGGCCACCGAATCTTTGCGCATGTCCTCCAAAGATGAGTTTATCTTGTTCTGCGACTGCACCTCGGCCAGGGTTTTGCGTATTAGCTGTTTCTTCCTCATTAGGCGCAGCAGTGGTTTGACGAGTTTCTTCAGGCTAAGCATTGCCATTGCATGTTGATCTGATTTTCTTTGCATCGTAATGCTCGCTTCGAACTTGTATTCCCGTGTGATGAAAGACATTGAAACGACTTGAATTGAAGCTGTAGTCACGTTGCTGGTCGGTACTGTTCTGATGTTTGGGATAGTGGTGGGCCGTCTTTTATACGATCGTCGCTCAGTTGAGGCTCTGCGCTCTCGCAATCCTCTCTACTTATGCAGCCAATGAAAATGCTTCCCCGGGGCAGGTGGTTGTTTCTGCATCGACTGAGCAACCGAGTGAACGAAAGGGAGAGACTGATATTCCAGATTTTTTAAAGTGGATTTTTAGTAGCATTTTGGGCTGCACAAATTCGATTTTCTTGTCTCCTGGCTCGCTCACTCGCTACCTGCTCACAGTGATAGTCACAAATCACATTCCAAAGTCCTTTGCCCCGACATGAACAGACAAGTCGACAAGTCCGTAAATACCCAACCCTAAGTGCAGAGGATTTAAAATTGGACACACTATTCGAAAAGGGCACGGCAGGAACGAAACTAACAATAGCTTGCACTCATATCTTTAGGGCAATCTCGCTTGGAAAACCCTACTTGTTGGCCATTTCATTAGCACAGCACGAAGATACTGTGCTCTGTGACCTGTCGGTAGAAAGTAACGTATTTTTTCTTTTTTGGTATACCGGATTTTGTGTGTGTTTTGAAGGTTAGTCAAAACGAATTAACGCGCTATTTGGGACTTTCAACGTTCTCGGAGAAGCAGGTAGTGGGTACACATAAGCATTTGCACACACATTTGCTTGCCATTGTTGTTTTTAGGTTCTCTCTGTGGGCCCGTAAACAATTTACCAAGCGGGTGATGAATCATTGATCCTCAAATTTTTCAGGAATTTTGTCGGCAAATTATTTATGTGCTTCCCGATTGTTATTTGAGCGCTCCATTTGAAACGTTAGGTTCATTTTTATATTTAACGGTTTTATTCCTAACATCCTTAAGAGAACGAAAAGGGGTATGTAAACATATAGCTGAGTAGAGAGCCATTAGATTCCTTAAGATCTTAACCTTTTTACAGAACTGCAATATTTTTGACACCAACTTTATATAACCAAAAACCTTAAGTTTTAATGACGATTTTTCCAATCAATGACGATATATATATATATATATATATATATATATATATATATATATATATATATATATATATATATATATATATATATATATATATATATATATATATATATATATATATATATATATATATATATAAATCAAAACTGTATTTAACTTATTTTTTTAGCTCAGTGTGAATTGCGTATTCTCAGAGCGAGGGCATAACCGCAAAGATAGTTACTTGTGCCACCTAGAGTTGGTAACCTGTGAGTAGAGCACTCCTCTTTGTACACTCCTTGAGATTACCATAACTGCATGTACTAGCATGTTCATGTTCGTGTCACCTCAGAGAAAAATGCACTGTAATTCGCTTTGGGTCATTTTAGGGTATTTTTTCCATTAGGTTCCCTTTTATCTTTTATGCGTTGGGTGTTTTTACCTGTCCGAGTCTTTATCTGGCCCTTGCACGTGTGGAACCCTCTGCCACCAAACATAACAACATACAATCGAAATTCAATAACATCAATGTATTAGAAAAGGGCAATTCAATAGAAAAATATGCCCAATGTAGCGTAATGCTAGTCTCCCGGAAACGAAATAAAATGAAATTTGCCTGCAGTTATTATATTCTCTCTGTGTTGTTTTAGACTGTTCATGTGTTGAACAATGATTTGTGTACATTTAACTTCTTTGCTTCAGGTTTAACATTGCAAGAAGAGTCATAATTAGTAGACTCATTTATATATATATCTATATATCTATATATATATACCTGTGAACACTTATTTACTTATATATATTCAAGTATATTATTATTTGAAAGTTATATAAAAACTAGTAAGAACTTTGCCAATTTTCAATTGGCAGCAGCGAAAAGCTGTGCAAACTGTTTACAATATTCTAAGAAATTACAAATACTATAGAATTCTGCTCGAATAAATACGTGCAAATTAAGTTTTCCGCCTGATTTTGTTGACAAAAGTAATTGGCAGCACGGATAAGGAAACACGAGCAAAAATGATGTGGCAGCGAGTGTAGAGGTAATCGATCGTGTTATGCAAGAAGTCGCGTACAGCAATAATAACTAGTAAGAGCGTAGTCGTCGGGCGCTACCAACTGCAGAATACTTATTTACGGCCCAGCTGTCAGCTCCAAAGCATTGAAAGATATAGATTTTCAAATTAACCTCGCCCCATTTATATATTGTTTAACAAACGAATAAAGAAGCTCAACAGTAACACTGTAGTAAAGTTTTTAGTTCATAAGTTGGGAAAATTCTGTTCTTCCCCAGTTGTCTACAGGAATGGAATTGTATAATTTGGATGCTTACACTTAAAAAGTGCGAAAATTACAGGGTATTGGTTTTTAGTAGGCAACGCCCCAAAGAGGTGTACAAATTATTTTTGGGGCATCGATAGAGGTTCTGGATCTTTATAGATCATAACAGCAACTCACATTCTAAAGGTACGTGCTCTTTCTCCAAAATTGTAGAAGATACACTTTTAGGAGTATAAAAACTTGTCCCTAGTAAAATTGTACTCTTACGTTTTACTGGCTGTTTGCTTTTGATCTACATAAGATTATATAGCTTATAACTTCTGGAGAATTGGATAGTTAATTTATCAAGTGTCTCATATTCCCTCTATTAAGACTACGCCTATGGACAGTGATAGGAGTATGACGGAACGTTTCAACTGCTTATGAAATGGCTACGTCAAGCAGGTGGGTGTGTCTTCCAAGTACATGTAAAAAACTGTCTTGTATGACGCAAAATGGTTTTATTAAAATGTATGTATCACGAAGAAGGAGTAGTGACAGACCCTATAAAGTATATATATTAATGATCATCTCGACGAGCTGACTTGATATAGCCATGTCTGTCTGTTCGTCTGTCCGTAGGTATGAACGCGTCGATCTCAGAACGTATAAGAGCTAGAGGCTCATTTTTATGAGTAAAACACGCGCAGATTAAGTTTTTTTTTATAAACCCGATAACTATTCCGGTAGTAATGTCATCGATTAAAACGTTATCGAAATTCAGTTATTAAAAATTTATCTCCCACGTCTTTGGGGCTATTTTACGCAATTTTGAATTTGTTAAATTTTAGATACCGGCTCCAAAATCCCCCAAATATTTCAATTGAAGATATTTGCAAATAATGATAATATATGAATGACTTTGAATGCTTATAAATTGGAAACAATCCATTACATAATCCACACACACAGACATAGAACTGCGTGCATCTAGAAAAGTTTAGTGTGCAAATTCCAACTAGATGGCGCAATGGTTTGCGAATTATCAGCTGTTCTACCAAATCGAAACATAGATACCGCTATTCGCAAGTAATATTAAATTGAGTTGAATTTAATGCTAATTGCTAAACTAATGTTAATTGTTAAACTGTGAAAGGTACCCGACTTACCAATGGGTGTATTGGTATTGGTTGTGTGCAATGGCCGTCATGAAGCTAGAGACTTGAAATTTGAAATTTATACCTGTGTGTACCCTCGTCTGATAAAGTGTCAAGATTTTCCCGATACGCCCACTAGGGGCATGGAAAACGGGAAAAACGTTTTTCTGTATCTCAGAAACACGACTTTTAAAAGAACTAGACAGTTGAGATGTTGAAAGAACACTCACATCGATACCCCAACATCAAAAAGCTATGGCGAATATATCTACGCTCATTGGGGACGTGGAAAATTGAGTCAAACTGTATATTCTACAGCGTTAAAGCTAGAATGGCCGAATTTAGCCTGCGAACTATATGCTCGTGTATACCCTCGTCAGATAAAATGTCATGATTTTCCCGATACGCCTACTAGGGGCGTGGAAAATCGGAAAATGAGTTTTCCTGTATCTCAGAAACACTATTTCTAGAAGGGCTAGAGAGTTGAGATTTGGAATGAACACTCCCATCTACAAGATCTAAAAGCTATGACGGATATATCTAAGTTAAGTTACTGCTGGGCTCCCCTATCGACTCTCCCCTTTGGGGGCGTGACTTACAAAAAAAATACCCTGTAATTTTCGCGTTTTTGGAATTTATATTCCATCCAAATTTTACAGTTATATTCCGGAAGACCCACTCTACGTACATGTCTATATCTAAGCCCACTGGGGGCGTTTCAAATCAAACGCAATCTGCACGTATTTTTGTACCAGAGTACTCACGAGTTTATAGCCTTCAGTTATGAGTCGAAGTTACTTGCATCGCTGATTAGTATAAATTATAGGGGCATGGTAAATACTATCTGTGTATTCATTCAAGATGTGGGTCCTTCAAAGGCTTGTGTAAAACAATCGATAGTTAATGAATCAATATCAATGTAGTACAAAATATTCTTCACTTTCCATTTTGCTTCACTTAATTTATGGAAAATGCTTGCACATTCCCCGAGTGGGACTGTTAAAATTTCTATACAGAGATCAGAGCCGTCAGCGTCTGGAGCACCAGCCATCAACCATTGTTGTCCTATTGTAAAGTGATATTAACGAACGATATTTCACTTCAAACTGTCGCCATCGACCAATCCTAATCCTAATTGTCAAGTGCTGCCTAGGTCTTGTACTGAGATATAATTACGTTGCTTCTCTTCGGGGTGCCTGTTATTTCAGTGATGTACACAAATTTGAGGTCATATATTTAGGAGGCATTTATTAATATAAAACATCACTTTTGGATTATGTAACCTGTCGACCATGAAATACCCGACATTATTAAATTCCTAAAATCTCAGTCTATCCATGCGTGTCACACATCAAGGAATGAAGCTCAAAAACTAATGTTGCCACTTCCTCTTGTAAGCAAGTCACGAGTATATTAGATGTAACTTTTATATTCGAAATGCCCTTTCCCATCGAAAATATTACCAACAAGTAAGAAAATATTACCAAGTCGGGCGTTCGTTGGGTTTTTTCAAAATACTGAGTTAGCAATTAGTATAAACGCACACAAAAATAAATTGAATTAAATTTTAAATTTTTAGACAACGTAACGTAATTTTTAGACAACGAAAATTGTATGCTTAGCGCTGCTGGCCATGTGTTTGCCAAACGTTTTGTTTAATATATTCTGTGCGACTTATTGGATTTTAATGACGTTTCAATTTATAACAATGCAAACTCATTCATTTATTAGTTGTATTTTCAACTACGTTTTATTTAAATAGATGGGGAAATTTGGAGCCACTAGCGAAAATTTAATACAAATCAAAATTGCTTAAAATAAACATAAAACTTGCAACAAAAAGTTATGCATTCTATCTCCAAAGAGGTGGGAAATATAATTTATTAACTCAATAACTCATCTTGATTTCGTTTTTAATCGACAATATTAACATAACGGGAATCAATGTCAATATAAATATTTTTAAACAGACTCGATATTTTCGTGCTATGCAGGGATCTACGTAAATTTGAGATCGACAGACGGACATGGGTATATCAACTCAGCTCGTTGAGCTGATGAAGAATATATATACGATATGGGATCTGTCACCATTATACATATAGAAGAGTTTAAGTCAATTTCTGCTAGTATTCCACGTTATATCCATTATTTTACCCAATTTGAAGACATGAACGTATTAAGGTAATAGTTATAAACGTTTTTCGATGCGATCAACAAGCACGGACGGAATCGTAAGCCACCAAAACTGTTTTCAAAGAAATATATAAACAAATTTAAAATAAATTGTTAGGTGGCGTTTTTGGGATAAAACATCCCTATTTATGCGTTGGCCACTTTCCTTTGTGAACACGTGTCCAACAGTCTTCTAGTTTTTTGTTCGAATCCTGGGTTATGCCCCCTGCGGAGCTGAATTTTATTGATTTGGGTTTCTTATTGTTAGCCGACATTTTTCAGACACTTTACTGGTGTCAATGTCTGTGTGTGTTCCTAGTGTAAGTCGCTCTACGCGCTGCTATAAAAGATATAAAAACAAGTAAGAGTGCTACATTCGAGACTGCACGACTAGCAGTTACCCTGAACTCTGAGAAGAACCGCTATTCTGAACATTCTCCGATTCTTTTATGCGAATGTATGTACATTACAAGAAACACATACGAGCGTACGCGCTCTGCTAAATGCGCGGTTGTCTGCCAAATGTGCTTGCGCTGCATTGACGAAATTTTTGTAGACGGACTTTCTTGATCAAACTACCAAAGAACTAGACTCTAGTATTTGAAATACTTGATTTGCAAAAAATCAAAATTGTATAAAACACATATAAAACTAAAGAAAACTCTAACTACAAAAATTAGATAGAATTTTATAATTTCGGTTATAATCGATAACATTACAATGGAGAAAGTTATGATATATAAGAGCCTCGAAAAAAATAATTAAAGTTTCTAGCTCTTATATGGTCTGAGATCGACGTGTTCATACATCCTAACAGAGGGACGGACGGACAGACGGACAAGGCTTAATCGACTCAGTATTTCAACCTGATATAGAATATGAGGTCTGTTACACCTCCTTCTGTGTGTAACATACATTTTAACAGAACCATTATTCCCCAATTTCCCATTTTCAATGTGTTTTGAGTATTAAAACAAATGTAAGTTATATATACATATATAACATGTATTAGTATATAACATATATTAGTATATAACATATATTAGTATATAGCAACGGGCCTTAAAGTGAGTGCATTTCGGTATTCTGAAATAAAATTCAGAAATTATTCATTAATTTAAACAAGTAAGAAAACTCTAGTCGAGACCGCTCGACTAGGTTTACCCTGAACCCTGCGAAGAACCGCAATTCCAAGCTATCTCCGTTTCTTTAATATACATAAGAATATACAAATATGTTCATTACAAGCCAAACATACACACACACGCACAGGCGCACGCACACACACACGCCAGTCGGTGCGTCAGCTGTTCTTTGGCTGCTTTGCATGGCAATGCTATGGGAAATTAAATGTTTAATAACTTTTTTTCTAGAGTAACGATTTTGATCAAACTTGTTGGGCGTGATCATGTCATCCATATGTATGTATGTGCCAAAGCACAAGTCTCTAGTATTTGATATACGGGAGTTACAAATTGGAGGCGAAGGGGGCGTGGCACCCAAAATTGAACAAAAACCGAAATTGCGTAAGACCCAAATAACACCAAATGCAAAATTTGAAGACTCTAGCTAGAAATATGAATTAGATAGAATTTTTTAGCTTAATTTAGATTTTCGTTTTTAATCGATAACAATAAAACGATAACAGTTATCGAATTTCTGAAACAAACTCGATATGCGCGCCCTATACAGGGACCTACAAAAAAAATTTGAAGTCTCTAGCTATTGTAAGTTCTGAGATCGACGCGTTCATACATACGGACAGACGGACAGACGGACAGACAGACAGACAGACGGACAGGGCTAAATCGACTCGGCTTGTCTCCCTGATCAAGAATTTATATACTTTATGGGGTCTGCCACGCCTCCTTCTGCCTGTTACATACATACGCCTTCCAACAAAAACATTATACCCTGATTTCCCATTTTCAATGGGTTCAGGGTATAAAAATAAACAATAAAATGTAAATATGTCAACTCAATTTTTGAAAGAAATTTCAATCTGAATATTTACAATATCTCTAAACGGTTTCTTCAAACCACAAATGTCTTTTTCAGTAAAAATTGCATGCAATTCTGATAAAAGTGTAAACAGAAACAAGTTCTAGTTTTCAGGAAAGATGATTGATTGGGGACAATTTACGAGATTATTACGATGATTTTTTTTTCATCATTGAAAATAGAGTATGACTTTGCTTGACGATCCTTGTGTAAACGTGCCCCATATCTCTGTTTATCCTTTATCCTACTATTCGAGTTCGGTTGAGTAGGCCCTCTTTTCTGGAGAGTCCGGATTCTAGAGAACTTCTTTCTCATAGACAAAATGCTGCAGCAGCAGCAGCAAATTAGAGCTCGTTAAAATGCACACTTTTTTCAATTCGCCCCTGTTGGCTGCAGTAATCCTTATTATCTTGCTTGAACGGATCACGTTTCAACAATATCTACTGGTTCTCGCTGGCATTTTCCTGGCAGTAATAAGCCTGGTGGTTGGTGGCTGGTGACAACACGTGAAACTCCATGACGTCTCACTATGTCAGCCTACCTACATAAAACCCTCGGATATACCAAACCGAACAAAACATTGAAAACTTCCAGCATCCAAAAATGTGTTTACAAATATTTTCGAAGCGAGATAAACAAAGGTTCATCAACAATTGTTTCAATTCATGCCTTTCTGAACCATCCACTGATATCTTATATTGATTTTTTATTTGTTTTTGCAGTCTTGTTGACACTTTTAAATTTTCGAGCCGAACTTTTTATTAGAATAAACAATAAATTCGGTAAAGATTGATTACAAGAATTTCATTAGTGCTGAATGCAGCTTAGTAACAGGTCAGTCAAATGTTAAATTAGATCCAAATCAATCTCCAAGATTTTAAAACCGCTTATCGGTTTTGCCTAATCTAGGGATGGGAGATATCTGGAGATACAATTTTAAGATTCTATGTGTAGAGTATATATACATATATGTTTGTGTAATCAGTGGAGGATTTTAACCGGAACTAATGTGACAAATATTAGTTTTTATACCGTGAACCTATTGAAAGTGGGGAAAAAGGGTACAATATTTTTGTGAAAATGTATGTAACAGTCAGAAGAAGACGTGTCAGATCCCATAAAGTATATATTTTTTTTTGATTAGGGCGCCAAGCCGAGTCTTTTTAGCCTTGTCCGTCTGTCCTTCTGTGTTGCTTTCAATGTACACACTTTTATATGAAATAAACGAGCAATCTCGACTAAATCACTCTTATTTGTTGGTTCATGCTTTTGGGTGATGTCTACATATTTACCAAACCATTGTGTTTTAAGAACGAATATACATAAGAGTTATTTTAAATTATATTGAAAGAATACATTTGGGCTCACCTCTGTAGATTTGGTATAATGATAACGAATATATAACTGAAAAGAAACTCATAAAATGGTATTGTTAGGATGCGTTTCCTTTTTCTCTGAAGCTGATTGAAAGATTTCTCTAACAAGATACTGACAATAGTAAGTAGCCAAAGAATAGCATATATGAACAATTGAAAAGTAAACCTTCAATCTCAATGGGCAACCACTGCTTTGGCTTACCACTGAGGCCTGATTCTGTGAATGTATTTTACCTCTCCTCGTTCGGGATATTTTTGGTATTAGCCAACACGACTTATGCCCATTGGCATCTCGGTCATGTTAGCTTATCAGCTATGATCTTATTGGCCTTTACTCTAGCATTAATTCATTGTCTGTTTTTGGTACATTAAATTATAGTATTTCTAAAAATAGTATATTTTTAATATAGGCCTATGTATTATAAAAACTCTTTTTATACCCTGAGCCCATTGAAAATGGGAAATCTGGGTATAATGGTTTTATTAAAATTTATGTAATAAACAGAAAAGGACGTAACAGACCCCATAAAGTGTATTTATTCTTGATCAGGGCGAGAAGCTGAGTCGATTTAACCCTGTCTGTCTGTCCGTCCGTACCTATAAGAGCTAGAGACCTAAAAAATACCAATAATTTTCCAGTTTTAATGTTATCGATTAAAAACGAAATCGATATTCAGCTATAAAATTCTATCTAATTTGCCTATTCAGCTAAAGCTTTCAAATTTTGCACAATTTCGCCTTGCAACTTTGGTCAAAACTTTCTTTAATATAAAATATATTAATCATTTAATTTCTCATAACAAACATATGTATATAACATACGTACATATGTTTAAAAAGGAAACGGAGAATATTCGGAATAGCGGTTCTTCGCAGGATTCAGGGTATCCCCATGTCAAGCTGTCTCGACTACAGTTTTCTTACTTGTTGATCTTGGAATACCAATGCGAGTATACATTTTAAATCTCAACTCTGTAGCAACTCTAAGATACTAAAGACTGCATTTTCCGATTTGACACGCCCACGCTTACGCTTACTGCGTAAATTTTGGCACTTATCAGACGGTCATTTGACTTATATATATATATATATATATATATATATATATATAAATTACTTTTTTTGCCTTCTCAAAAAGTTATGCGTTCCCATATTTTATACTTTAGTTAAAAGACATTCAAAGCATGTGTAAGTGGTCTGTGTCATTGCTGCTTGAAAACCTGAACACTCCTTACGCATGTGCAGATAACTTGCTTTTGTCCGAGTAACTGAATGGATGAGCCTATTCTATAAACAATGGCAACACTCTTCAGTCGACTGTGGCTATCAGCAGAGATCCAGAAAAAGGAAAATGCATAGCTCCGCAGGACAGTATTGACAGTATGTTGCATTTTAAATGCCAATTGAAATTTTCAAACGGAAGTAAGCTAACAATCGCATATATTGGAATGCTCTTACGACATTTCGCACTGTCTTCTTTTTATACTATTTCACGTAGTGATATAGTATATTGGTTTTGTGCAATGTCCGTCATCATGAACGCAAACCATTTCGACGCTATTGAAGCTAGAGACTTGAAATTTGAAATATATACTCGTGTATACCCTCGTCTGATAAAGTGTCAAGATTTTCCCGATACGCCCACTAGGGGCGTGGCAAATCGGAAAATGCATTTTCCTGTATCTCAGAAACACTACTTCTAGAAGGGCTAGAGTGTTGAGATTTTAACTGAACACTCATGTCGACATCCCAAAATCAAAAAGCTATGGCGGATATATCTACGCCCATTGGGGGCGTGGCAAATCGGGTCAAACTATATCTTCTACAGTTTTAAAGCTAGAACGCCTAAATTTGGCACGTGGGTTACTGTTACGATCCTATAAAGATCGCCCAAAAATTTTATGGCCACGCCTACTAGGGGCGTGGCAAATCGGATCTGAATATATAGTGATTTTACTAGTTTCGTTATATTTTGAGCACTATTGATGCTAGAGACTTGAGACTTGGTATATATACTCGGGTTAACATCCCACAACCGATAAGCTATGGCGGATATATCTACGCTTTCAGGGGGCGTGGCAACAAATATCAGCTTATATCTCCTACAGTTTTAGTGCTAGAAGATTCAAAATTGGATGCTAAGTTACTGGGGGCCTCCTCTATCGATTCCCCAAAAATTATTGTTACGCCCCAAAAGGGGCGTGACATACAGAAAAATACCCTGTAATTTTCGCATTTTTCGAATGTAAGCATCCAAACTTTACAGTTATATTCTTGAACGCCCACTCTATGCACATGTCAAAAATTATTTGTCTACGGCCACTGGGGGCGTGGCAATTCAAAACTGAAAAATCTGTAGCTTCTGAGCCAATAACGCGCCACATAATGACTTAGTGACCTTTGACCTAGTCTTTTGATTTGCCAAATTATATATATGTGTTTGAAAAGAATATTTTTATTAATACAAAATAACTAAATAAAGAAAATATAACAAAAATATCAACATGACCGCACCGGGGTTCGATGCCACACCTCGCCAACGAACTTATGTATATCACATTTTCTGAGTAGCCACCTCTCTCATTTTGGGAGTTGCCACCTCTCTTATTTGGAGAGATGCCAAATCTCTCGATTTAGGTGCGTGTTCTTGCTGAGGTAAGGCAATCGAGATAAATCGAGAGAGGTGGCATCTCTAAGTTTCGATTCTAATTGAAACTGTCTGGCTACCTCCAATGAAAAGTTTTAATCTGCAGCTAATTTAAGCGGCGACAGTGGGGATTTAAGGTTAAATTTAGAAAAATGTAATGTGATAGATGCCCCTGTGTGCTGTTGGGGCGTGAAATAGTATTTCGCTGTCGGTTGCGTCCGACAGCAACGTTCTTACTTGTTATACCCTGAACCCATTGAAAATGGGAAATCAGGGTATAATGTTTTTGTTGAAATGTATGTAACAGGCAGAAGGAGGCGTGGCAGACCCCATAAAGTATATATATTCTTGATCAGGATGACAAGCCAAGTTGATATAGCCATGTCCGTTTGTCCGTCTGTCCGTATGTATGAACGCGTCGTTCTCAGAACCTACAATAGCTAGAGACTTGAAATTTTTTATGTAGGTTCCTGTATATCACGAAAAGATCGAGTTTGTTTCAGAAATTCGATAACTGTTATTGTTTTATTGTTATCGATTAAAAACGATCATCTAAATTAAGCTATAAAATTCTATCTAATTCATCTTTCTAGCTAGAGTCTTCAAAGTGTTATGTAAGCCTTACGCAATTTCGATTTTTGTTAAATTTTGGATGCCACGCCCCCTTCGCCTCAAATTTGTAACTCCCGTATATCAAATACTAGAGACTTGTGCTTTAGCACAAACATACATGGATGACATCATCAGGCCCAACAAATTTGATCGAAATCGTTGCTCTAGAAAATAAGTTATTAAACATTTAATTTCCCATACCATTGCCATGCAAAGCAGCCAAAGAACAGCTGACTTGCGCTTGTGTGTGCTTGCGCCTGTGTATGTGTGTGTGTATGTGTTGCTTGTAATGAACATATTTGTATATTCTTATGTACATATATTAAAGTCTACAGAATGGTTATTAGATACATTCTAAGCATCTTCCTACATTTCAAACTGTAACATACATAATTTTATTCATAATACTTTAAATATATACATAGATAAAACTACTTTACCTTACGGTAAACTACATTTACGTTGGATACATTGTAATATTTAAGTGGCGTCAAATCATTTACTCCCACTGTGCCAGTGGTATGTATACAACTGATTTTATACTCATATTATTAAGCACAGTTGCAGTCAACACTGCTTGAAGTTTTCTGCAATTTCTTTGACCTATAACCAACAGTTAGAGTGTTAAAAGCGGCCAAGTCAAGTGCAATACGATTGGTTTGGTAAGATCAAACAAACAAAAACATTTGGAGACTCTAGCTCCGAAGACATGGGAGATATATTTTAATTTTTTAATCGATAACATTGGAATGGGAAATTGTTTAAGTAAACTCGATCTGCGTTAGATATGTAGATGACTTCAAAGGGAAAGTTCGATAGAATGTATCGATTATTTGAAAATATCTCTATCTACGCATACCATAAGAGGATCCACGGAAAATTTGAATACTCCGTCTTCTATGATCTTCGACATCGATGCTTTCTCATATCGCTTTATCGACAAGGCTGTTGTTCCAGTATATATTCACTTTGTAAATTCTGCAACACCTCCTTCTATCTGTCACTTACATTTAAACAAAAACATATTCTGAATTTCCATCAAATAAAGTTTAAATTAAATTATATTATGCTACATCAGTTCATTACAGTTGTCAGCTTCAAATAACGATTGTCATTGGTTGATCTATTAAATAGCTTCTCTATAAAATGTGTAGTACCATTTTAGAAGACATATTCTCATACCTCAATCAGACGGAAAAAACTATGTATATATTTATCATTTTATATGCCTTTCAATTGCCTATTTACGTTGTTAATTTTTTCTTTACAGGCGGTAATTTGTGCGGACATGAAAGAAAATCATTGCGAAGACCACCAAGCCAAATGAATTTTCCACTTTGATCCTGCCGTATCGAGGACCCTCATTGTAGTACTAATCGCCCCAGGTGACGGATGCGTCGGCTTGACACAAAATAACGCTGCTGTGGCGTACCCGAAATGACAAGAAAATAGTTTTGAGGTGTCTCGATTCGTAAGCCAAGCATTGTGATAAAAGTAGCAGTTCCCTTCCCTCACTTTCCTTTGTGAATTTTGCTGATCGTGCTCTTGCGGAGAGCCAAATTTAGTAAATATAGGACCAACAGTAACGTTGTAGGTAGTATAATAGATTTTACATAAACGCATTGTTCTATTGAAGAAAGAAATAACTTTTAGTAAACTTTATATTGGCATGTAAGAAAGCTCTGGTTGGGGGTGCACCTGTAGCAGATCTTCTGAGCCCAGTCTGCTCTGTTTTTTGTTATTTATTAAATTTTGTCTCGATATTTTTTAAATTTTGGATGCCACGTCCCCTTCGCGTCAAATTAGCAAAATAATAGAGACATGTGCTTCGGTAAATACACACATATGACTGGCATGATCACGTCCAGCAAGTTAGATCAATAACGTTCTTCTACAAAAAAAGTTATAAAACATTTAACAAGTAAGAAAACTCTAGTCGAGACCGCTCGACTAAGAGATCTCCTGTACCCTGCGAAGAACCGCTATTCTGTGCATTATCAGTTTATTTATTATTTGTGCAATGTCCGTCATGCTGTCCGTCATGCTGTCCGTCTGTCCGTATGAACGCAAACCATTTCGACGCTATTGAAGCTAGAGACTTGAAATTTGAAATATATACTCGTGTATACCCTCGTCTGATAAAGTGATAAAGATTTTCCCGATACGCCCACTAGGGGCGTGGCAAATCGGAAAATGCATTTTCCTGTATCTCAGAAACACTACTTCTAGAAGGGCTAGAGAGTTAAGATTTTAACTGAACACTCATGTCGACATCCCAAAATCAAAAAGCTATGGCGGATATATCTACGCCCATTGGGGGCGTGGCAAATCGGGTCAAACTGTATCTTCTACAGTTTTAAAGCTAGAACGCCCAAATTTGGCACGTGGGTTACTGTTACGATCCTATAAAGAAAGTAAATCGGATCTGAATATATAGTGATTTTACTAGTTTCGTTATATTTTGAGCACTATTGATGCTAGAGACTTGAGACTTGGTATATATACTCGGGTTAACATCCCACAATCGAAAAGGTATAGCGGATATATCTACGCCTTCAGGGACGTGGCAACTAATATCAGCTTATATCTCCCACAGTTTTAGTGCTAGAAGCTTCAAAATTGGATGCTAAGTTACTGGGGGCCTCCTCTATCGATTCCCTAAAAATTATTGTTACGCCCCAAAAGGGGCGTGACATACAGAAAAATACTCTGTCATTTTCGCATTTTGCGAATGTAAGCATCCAAACTTTACAGTTATATTCTTAAACGCCCACTCTATGCACATGTCAAAAATTATTTGTCTACGGCCACCGGGGGCGTGGCAAATCAAAACTGAAACATCTGCAGCTTCTGAGCCAATAACGCGCCACATAATGACTTAGTGACCTTTGACCTAGTCTTTTGATTTGCCAAATTATATATATGTGTTTGAAAAGAATATTTTATTAATACAAAATTACTAAATAAAGAAAATATAACAAAAATATCAACATGACCGCACCGGGGTTCGAGCCCACACCTCTACGCTCGCCAACGAACTCAAATCACATTTTCAGAGTTGCCACCTCTCTCATTTTGAGAGTTGCCACCTCTCTTATTTGGAGAGATGCCACATCTCTCGATTTAGGTGCGTGTTTTTGCTAAGGTAAGGGTTCTATGCTTCGATCCCAATTGAAACTGTCTGGCCACCTCCAATGAAAAGTTTTAATCTGCAGCTAATTTAAGCGGCGACAGTGGGGATTTAAGGTTAAATTTAAAAAAATTAAAAAAAATATAATGTGATAGATGCCCCTGTGTGCTGCTGGAACGTGAAATAGTATTTCGCTGTCGGTTGCGTCCGACAGCAACGTTCTTACTTGTTTTATAATACATATGTGTATGTATGTTCATTACAAGCAACACATACACACACACATACACAGGCGAATGCACACGCAAACGCCATAATAACTTTTTTTCTAGATAAACGACTGACCAAACTTGTTGGGCGTGATAATGTCATCCATATGCCAAAGCACAAGTCTCTAGTATTTTATATACGGGAGTTACAAATTTGAGGCGAAGGGGGCGGGGCACTCAAAATTTAACAACAACCGAAATTGCGTAAGGCCTAAATAACACTAAATGCAAAATTTGAAGACTCTATCTAGAAAGGTGAATTAGATTGAATTTTATAGCTGAATTTAGATTTCCGTTTTTAATCGATAACAATAAAACGATCATAGTTATCGATTATTTGAAACAAACTCGTTCGAATCGTGATATACACGAACTTCCAAAAGTATTTGAAGTCTCTAGCTCTTCTTATCTTCTGAGATCGACGCGTTCAAACATACGGACAGAAAGACAGACAGGGCTAAATCGACTCGGCTTCTCTCACTGATCAAGAATATATATACTTTATGGGGTCTGCCACGCCTCCTTCTGCCTGTTACATACATTTTCACAAAACCATTATACCCTGATTTCCCATTTTTAATGGGTTCACGGTATAAAAAGCCCAAGCGCAGTTGACGCAGCGATTTGCGGATGAGCGTACGCCTGTGTGTGTGTGCTGCTTATAATATACATGCATATACATACATATGTATATAAAAGAAACGGAGAATGTTAGGAATACGGTTATCCCAGGATTCCTAGTCGAGGGTATCCCCTAATCGAGCGGTCGCTGCTAGAGTTTTCTTACTTGTTTGTTATTAATTTCTTGCAAGAGAAATCGATTAATGTAAATATCAATATCATGCAATACATAATTAACAAGTAAGAACGTTGCTGTCGGACGCAACCGACAGCGAAATACTATTTCACGTCCCAGCAGCACACAGGGGCATCTATCACATTATATTTTTTTAAATTTAACCTTAAATTCCCACTGTCGCCGCTCAAATTAGCTGCAGATTAAAACTTTTCATTGGAGGTGGCCAGACAGTTTCAATTGGGATCGAAGCTTAGAACCCTTACCTTAGCAAAAACACGCACCTAAATCGAGAGAGGTGGCATCTCTCAAAATAAGAGAGGTGGCAACTCTCAAAATGAGAGAGGTGGCAACTCTGAAAATGTGATTTGAGTTCGTTGGCGAGCGTAGAGGTGTGGGCTCGAACCCCGGTGCGGTCATGTTGATATTTATACCCTGAACCCATTGAAAATGGGAAAATCAGGGTATAATGTTTTTGTTGGAGGGCGTATGTATGTAACAGGCAGAAGGAGGCGTGGCAGACCCCATAAAGTATATATATTCTTGATCAGGATGACAAGCCGAGGTGATATAGCCATGTCCGTCTGTCCGTCTGTCCGTCTGTCCGTTTGTCTGTCCGTATGTGTGAACGCGTCGTTCTCAGAACCTATAAGAGCTAGAGACTTGAAATTTTTTTTGTAGGTATGTGAATAGCACGAAAAGATCGAGTTTGTTAAAAAAAGTCGATAACTATTTTAATTTTATTGTTATCGATTAAAAACATTATCGAATGTTAGTTATAAAATTATATCTCCCACGTCTTTATAGCTAGAGACATCAAATTTTGTAAGTTTTATATTTATTTTTTTAAAAATTGGAAAAAATGTAATAAAATATGTTGAACATAAGCTGAAAATTTCATTCAAATCCATTAATTCGCGCAGAAGTTATTAAACAAAACATTTTGCCAATCGGCCAAACACGTGACCAGCAACGCAAAGCAAACTGTTTTCCTATACATGTGCACACATACACACATACACATTGAGCTGCGTGCATCTAGCAACTTCTAAAACCCGCAAGTTTTAGTGTACATATTTCCAATAGATGGCGCTATGATTTGCGAATTATCAGCTGCTCAGTTGGATCGAAACTTGGATGGCGCTATTCAATCGAACCATAGATGGCGCTATTGGCTAAACAATTGAAAATGAATTGAATTTAATTTTCTGTGCGTTTATACGAAATGCTAATTATGCAGTATTTTAACACAGATAGCGCGGGGCTTAGGGTATCTCCTAGTCGGGACCCCCGACTAGAGTTTTCTTACTTGTTTTGTTATATTTTCTTTATTTAGTAATTTTGTATTAATAAAATATTCTTTTCAAACACATATATATAATTTGGCAAATCAAAAGACAAGGTCAAAGGTCACAAAGTCATTATGTGGCGCGTTATTGGCTCAGAAGCTGCAGATGTTTCAGTTTTGATTTGCCACGCCCCCAGTGGCCATAGACAAATCATTTTTGGCATGTGCATAGAGTGGGAAGAATATAACTGTAAAGTTTGGATGCTTACATTCGAAAAATGCGAAAATTACAGGATATTTTTCTGTATGTCACGCCCCTTTTGGGGCGTAACAATAATTTTTAGGGAATCGATAGAGGAGGCCCCCAGTAACTTAGCATCCAATTTTGAAGCTTCTAGCACTAAAACTGTGGGAGATATAAGCTGATAAGCTGAAGGCGTAGATATATCCGCTATACCTTTTCGATTGTGGGATGTTAACCCGAGTATATATACCAAGTCTCAAGTCTCTAGCTTCAATAGTGCTCAAAATATAACGAAACTAGTAAAATCACTATATATTCAGATCCGATTTACTTTCTTTATAGGATTGTAACAGTAACCCACGTGCCAAATTTGGGAGTTCTAGCTTTAAAACTGTAGAAGATACAGTTTGACCCGATTTGCCACGCCCCCAATGGGCGTAGATATATCCGCCATAGCTTTTTGATTTTGGGATGTCGACATGAGTGTTCAGTTAAAATCTTAACTCTCTAGCCCTTCTAGAAGTAGTGTTTCTGAGATACAGGAAAATGCATTTTCCGATTTGCCACGCCCCTAGTGGGCGTATCGGGAAAATCTTGACACTTTATCAGACGAGGGTATACACGAGTATATATTTCAAATTTCAAGTCTCTAGCTTGAATAGCGTGGAAATGGTTTGCGTTCATACGGGCAGACGGACAGACGGACGGACGGACGGACGGACAGACGGACGGACAGCATGACGGACATTGCACAAACCCAATATACTATATCACTACGTGAAATAGTATAAAAATATAGTAGCACTCTAAATGTGACTCTAGCTTCAATAGAGACGAAATGATTTGCGTTCATACGGACAGACGGAAATAGCACAAAACGAATATTCTCTTTCATTTCATCAATGCATACAAAAAGTTAATGACCATAATAAAAGCTCATAAGAGTACTCAAGAGACACCAGTGGATAAACATGAAAGTTTACCAGTGGCTTCGTTTAATTCAAAAATATTTTATATTAAAGCTTATTAAATGTACAGCATTGATTTCTGAACTATCATAATCTATTTTTTGTCGGAATTTTAATGCATTTTTACTGCTTATATGTCTATACGTAGATAAATTCGATTGGAAATGGTTGATTAGTTTTCCAAAAGAATTCACCCTGATTGCATTGAGCTTTCAAATTGATTCGTTGCTCTTGGTTGAGAGGCAATGACGAGCTTCTTTGAACAAACAATAACCGCAGCGTTGTCATTTTGTTTGTTTGATTCGACAATGTTACAGGTCTATTAGCAAGAAATTTTAACTTTTCTGCCTATTGTTTTGGGTTGTCATGCCTTCTAAGTCAGTAATACTTTGTTCAATTGATTGTAATCCATTTAAACTGGTTTAACAATCTGCCAATATCAGATGGCTTCTAAAACATATTAACAAGTGAAAACAATAGTCTCAAGATGTTACATATATATATATATATATATATATATATATATATATATATATATATATATATATATATATATATATATATATATATATATATATATATATATATATATATCTCCTATAGTGTTCAATTATTGCCAGCTAATTTATATATATATATATATATATATATATATACTACTTAATAATTAGCTGGCAATAATTGAACGCTATAAAAGATATTAAATTTGCGGCTCTATGCACGCAGATATGTCCGCCGTATGTTTTTCATCGAGCATTAGTAATGGGCTCCACTAGCTACCAAAAATGCCTCTATTTCGCGACGTCACGTGGGACAACCATGGGCTTAACGAAGTTAATCTGGCATGGATCAATGGCCACTTTTCATTTAAAATATCGAATTGCAGCTCGTCCCACCTTATGGTGTTGCAATAAGGCAATATAAACAGCTTATTAAGCTGTGAAATCATATCATAAACTTGATAAAAAAAAACAAGTAAGAAAACTCTAGTCGAGACCGCTCGATTAGGGTATACCCTGAACCCTGCGAAGAACCGCAATTCCAAGCAATCTCCGTTTCTTAAATATATGTATATATATGTTCATTACAAGCAACACATACACACACGCATATACAGGCACAAGCACACACTAGCGCCAGTCGTTGCGTCAGCTGTTCTTTGGCTTCTCTTTGCATGGCAATGCTATGGGAAATTAAATGTTTAATTACTTTTTTTCTAGAGTAACGATTTTAATCAAACTTGTTGGGCGTGATCATGTCATCCATATGTATGTATGTGCCAAAGCACAAGTCTGTAGTATTTGATATACGGGAGTTACAAATTTGTGGCGAAGGGGGCGTGGCATCCAAAATTTAACAAAAATCGA
Source organism: Drosophila paranaensis (assembly GCA_035047545.1). NCBI lineage: Eukaryota > Metazoa > Arthropoda > Insecta > Diptera > Drosophilidae > Drosophila > Drosophila paranaensis. The sequence continues at coordinate 622,235 of JAWNPL010000043.1, forward strand.
AATTGCGTAAGGCTTACATAACACTTTGAAGACTCTAGCTAGAAAGATGACTTAGATAGAATTTTATAGCTTAATTTAGATTTTCGTTTTTAATCGATAACAAAAAACGATAACAGTTATCGAATTTCTGAAACAAACTCGATCTTTTCGTGATATACAGGAACCCACATAAAAAATTTCAAGTCTCTAGCTCTTGTAGATTCTGAGAACGACGCGTTCATACATACGGACAGACGGACATGGCTATATCAACTCGGCTTGTCTCTCTGATCAAGAATATATATACTTTATGGGGTCTGCCACGCCTCCTTCTCCCTGTTACATATATCCCATTTTCAATGGGTTCAGGGTATAAAAAAAAAACAAGTAAGAGTGCGAAAGAGACGATATTCGAAACATACGTATTTTTCATACACATATTAAGGAATAATATAAAACAAGTAAGAAAACTCTAGTCGAGACCGCTCGACAAGGGTATACCCTGAACCCTATGAAGAACCGTTATTCTAAGCATTCTTTGTTTCTTTTATATACACATGCATATGTACGTTCATTACAAGCCAAACTTACACACACACGCACAGACGCGCACACATACACGCCAGTCGGTGCGTCAGCTGTTCTTTGGCTGCTGCTTGCATGGCAATGCTATGGGACATTAAATGTTTAATAACTTTTTTTCTAGAGTAACGATTTTGATCAAACTTGTTGGGCGTGATCATGTCATCTATATGTATATATGTGCCAAAGCACAAGTCTCTAGTATTTGATATACGGGAGTTACAAATTTGAGGCGAAGGGGGCGTGGCATCCAAAATTTAACAAAAATCGAAATTGTGCAATGATCACATAACACTAGATGCAAAAATTGAAGACTCTAGCTATAAAGATTATTTATATATAATTAAATAACGGAGCATCGATTTCGTTTTTAATCGATAACATTAAAACGATAGTTGTTATCGTTTTTTTTTAACAAACTTGATCTGCGCACGCTATACGAGGATCTACATAAAAAATTTCAAATCTCTAGCTCTTATAGGTTCTGAGAACGACGCGTTCACACATACGGACGGACGGACGGACGGACGGACGGACGGACGGACGGACGGACGGACGGACGGACGGACAGACGGACAGGGCTAAATCGACTCGGCTTGTCTCCCTGATCAAGAATATATATACTTTATGGGGTCTGCCACGCCTCCTTCTCCCTGTTACATACATTTCAACAAAAACATTATACCCTGATTTTCCCATTTTCAATGGGTTCAGGGTATAAAAACCATAAATTACAAAATCGTTGTATTCATTACAGGGAACACAGTAAATTTGAAATGTCTAGCTTAAACGGTACATCGATAAGGACGGAAGGATAAGCTCTTCTGTAACGCCTCTTTCTGCCTGTTACATACATTTTCACAAAAACATTATACTCTAATTTCCCATTTTCTGCTGATTCAAGGTATAATTAACAGCTTTTGGAGTTAGTTAAAAACAAGCTTTAAAATCATTATATTAAATCTAATAAGTGTAGTGTAGAATCTGCGCTATGCATATGGCTTCATATCGAAGGATCAAAAAGTAAAACTTTGAATTTGGACAAAATAAATAGTATTAATGACCTATATGCTATAGACATTTTAATTGGAATTAGATGACAAATCTCGATTGGCGTTTAAATTACAATTTTCACAGCCCGCACTTCTATCATTTCATGTGCCATTTATTTTGGTTAGACTTCGAAGCATTTATCTTTGGTTAGTAGGTGAAATACAATATTACTGGATAGAAGCAATACATCGTCAACCATTTGGAACAAATTGATTTTCCATAACGGACGACAAAGTCGATCCAGCAGAGCTGAGCCGATATTGTGTGGAGTTTTAAGGAACGCGATCTTTGTACCATAATTAAGAATACGAAGGCTCATGCGTTGCAAATTGGAAGCTGAAAGAAAACCAGTTGTTGTTGGCAGAAGACAGCAGTGGTGTCTCCTTTCATACTAAATACAATAAGGAGCTGCATACTTTGACCTTTTGTGATTCCTGCTCGTTGCTTAAGGTGTGGGTTGCAACTTGTCAATGCTGGGTTTGCTGACTGGACTTTTTGACTGTTTTTCGTTTTATTTCTTAGAAATAAACCTATGTTAAATCGATTGGTTCCAAATCGTTGAAATTCAATTGTGAGCCCGTTTCGTTTCAGCTGTTCGACACGAACAATTTTGTATTTTACGCTCGTATTAATTGTCCCGGCCTCACCTCAAATGGAGTTTGAGATGTATATAGTTACAAGCTTGTTGAAAATAGTACCGAAAAATTGCAATTTGCACGATTATTTTAATTTAGTGTCATTCTTCATACTCAACATATAAATGTGTAAATACGTATCAACTCAGCTTATTACACTTTGTCGGCTCCTTCTGCCTCTTACATACATTCAAACAAAACTATTATCCCTGATTCTCCATTTTCAGTGGGTACCAGCCTTAGATTAGAAAATCTACTTGAATCAGTTACCAATAGGATAAGGCAGCCAACATTTTTATACACTGGACCCATTTAAGATGGGAAAAAGGGTATAATGTTTTTGTGAAAATGTATGTAACAGACAGAAGGAGGCGTGGTATACCTCATAAAGTATATATATTCTTGATCAGGGAGACACGCCTAGTTGATATAGCCATCTCCGTCGGTCTGTCTGTCCGTCTGTCCGCCCGTCCGTCTCTCCGTATTTTTTAACGCGTCGATTTCAGAACATATAAGAGCTAGACACTTCAATTTATCTTCTTAGGAATCGCGGTTCTTCGCAGGGTTCAGGGGATCTCCTAGAGAACATTTAAGTAGATCGTCTTTAAACATATATTTTTTGTGTCTAGTATCATTTTGTATGCTGCATTGGCTCAACAGGCATTTGGCAGCGTATATGCTGATAGACTTTTAGGCGCCTAAACTAAATTATATATAAATTATAATTATATATTATATATAAACTAAATTATAATTATATATTCTTGATCAGGGAGACAAGCCGAGTCGATTTAGCCCTGTCCGTCTGTCTGTCTGTCTGTCCGTCTGTCCGTCTGTCCGTATGTATGAACGCGTCGATCTCAGAACTTACAATAGCTAGAGACTTCAAATTTTTTTTGTAGGTCCCTGTATAGGGCGCGCATATCGAGTTTGTTTCAGAAATTCGATAACTGTTATCGTTTTATTGTTATCGATTAAAAACGAAAATTTAAATTAAGCTATAAAATTCTATCTAATTCATCTTTATAGCTAGAGTCTTCAAATTTTGCATTTAGTGTTATTTAGGTCTTACGCAATTTCGGTTTTTGTTAAATTTTGGGTGCCACGCCCCCTTCGCCTCAAATTTGTAACTCCCGTACATCAAATACTAGAGACTTGTGCTTTGGTACATACATACATATGGATGACATGATCACGCCCAACAAGTTTGATCAAAATCGTTACTCTAGAAAAAAAGTTATTAAACATTTAATTTCCCATGTCATTGCCGTGCAAGCAGCAGCCAAATAACAGCTGAAGCAACGACTTGCGCTTATGAGTGCTTGCGCCTGTGTATGTGTGTGTGTAAGTTTTATTTGTAATGGACATATATATACTTATGAATATTAAAGAAATGGAGATTGCTTGGAATTGCGGTTCTTCCCAGGGTTCAGGGTATACCCTAGTCGAGCGGTCTCGACTAGAGTTTTCTTACTTGTTATACCCTGAACCCATTGAAAATGGGGAAATCAGGGTATAATGTTTTTGTTGAAATGTATGTAACAGGCAGAAGGAGGCGTGGCAGACCCCATAAAGTATATATATTCTTGATCAGGGAGAGTAGCCGAGTCGATTTAGCCCTGTCCATCTGTCCGTCTGTCCGTCCGTCTGTCCGTCTGTCCGTATGTATGAACGCGTCGTTCTCAGAACCTACAATAGCTAGAGACTTCAAATTTTTTATGTAGGTTCCTGTATATCACGAAAAGATCGAGTTTGTTTCAGAAATTCGATAACTGTTATCGTTTTTTTTGTCATCGATTAAAAACGAAAATCTAAATTAAGCTATAAAATTCTATCTAATTAATCTTTCTAGCTAGAGTCTTCAAATTTTGCACTTAGTGTTATGTAAGCCTTACGCAATTTCGATTTTTGTTAAATTTTCGATGCCACGCCCCCTTCGCCTCAAATTTGTAACTCCCGTATATCAAAAACTAGAGACTTGTGCTTTAATACATACATACATATAGATGACATGATCACGCCCAACAAGTTTGATCAAAATCGTTACTCTAGAAAAAAAGTTATTAAACATTTAATTTCCCATGTCATTGCCGTGCAAGCAGCAGCCAAATAACAGCTGAAGCAACGACTTGCGCTTATGAGTGCTTGCGCCTGTGTATGTGTGTGTGTAAGTTTTGTTTTGTAATGGACATATATATACTTATGAATATTAAAGAAATGGAGATTGCTTGGAATTGCGGTTCTTCCCAGGGTTCAGGGTATACCCTAGTCGAGCGGTCTCGACTAGAGTTTTCTTACTTGTTTTTCTTATTTGTGTACCTGCATAGAGATCTATATGTATATATATATATATATATATATATATATATATATATATATATATATATATATATATATATATATATATATATATATATATATATATATATATATATATATATATATATATATATATATATATATATAATATATGTGTGTGTATATGAATAGATTATGCTACCTGACTGCTGTTGTGTTGTGTACATCGAAGTGGTTGTTTGTCGAATGAAGAGAAAATTTGTATAAAAGGCACACACTAGATAATTTCGTTCTAACGCCAGCTCTTATATCGACCGGGTCATTTTTGGTATTTTGGTTGAAAAATGTTTACCGAGAACATTCGATATGGCACCGCGATCGCCGACTCCGAGAAGCGATCGCATACTGGTACTGTCCTGAACCTGAAAAAACTATTGAAAACAGTTAAACGCATTTTCGCAATATTGAGTCTAGCATCGGGGATAGAAGATTACTTTGTTGAATCGATCGACAGTAGGATTCTCAAGAATTCTGATGAAACTCAAGATTTCCTGTGATGGGAATCGCGCTCCGGTTCGATTCCAACTCTTTCTGTGATAGCAAGAGTCACACACTTCAAAGTACTTTAGTACCATTTCACATATTATCATTCAGTTTAAGCACTTAACCATTGTATTTCATCTGTATTTATTTAAGTAAATAAAATCGAGTTATTACAATTCTAGCTAAAGAGAATCGCAATTACGGATAACGGGTATTGATTTTTATTATTTTGTTTATAATTATAGTTTTATAGCTAGAAAATTAATATTTATATATATTTTGGAACGAAATTGCGAAATCGAATAAATATTTTTTAAAATATGCGCCAAATAATTGTTTGAGGTAAGAACTATATTATTGAGATGATATGGACACACTGAAAGCCCTCACACACTCACTATCGGTACATTATAGAAATGGTGTGGACACACTGAAGAATATCCCACGCTGAAGAATATCCCACTTGTTGAATAATCGATACCTCAACGATTATTATGTGATGCCAACTTGCGTTAAATGATATCCCAAATGAGGAAATTTACCGCCAAGATTTAAATTTCAACAGCAGTGACTCGTGAATTATGGTAAATTAAATGTTTAAAAATATTTTTTGTAGAGGACTTTCTTAATACAATTTTCAAAATATGATTATCTCATTCATATGTGTGTATTAAGCAAAAACCCATTCTCTAGTATTTGAAATACGTTCTTTGCAGATTTGTCGAGCAAGAATTATTAACATTTTGTATTTAGTGTACGGCGTGTTCATTGAAATGTGTTAATTGTTGTGCTATGATCTGAATATTATATTCACGAAAGTCCTATATTGTTTTTCTGCAGTCCGGCATACTTTCCGTCCGTCTGGCTATCCGAATGAATGCAATTTCTACGCTTTTGAAGCTGAAGATTCAAAGTTTGGAATATATGTATATACTCGTGTATAGTCATAAGCTCGACTTGACTCGCCTCGCTTCTACTATCCCCGCCACTGCACTTCGAAGCTAAAGTCAATCTTAATTAACATCTGATAATGCATGCAGAAATCAATTATATTTGTGATTTCTGTGAATCGCAAAATGTTCGCACTTTTTGGCGCTGCTGCCACGCACTTTTGCCAATTGTACTATGGTCCGAAAACCCGTTTTTTTTTTGGCATTAAGTCGAAATATTTATGTTTACAGAACTAAAAATTTAATTTATATTATAATTATAAATACACTAGTTAAGAAAACCGGTATCAAAAAATGTTTCGTGTTTTTATACCTTGAACCCATTGAAAATGGGAAATCAGGGTATAATGTTTTTGTTGAAAGGCGTATGTATGTAACAGTATATATATATTCTTGATCACGGAGATAAGCCGAGTCGATTTAGCCCTGTCCGTCTGTCCGTCCGTCTGTCTGTCCGTATGTATGAACGCGTCGTTCTCAGAACCTATAACAGCTAGAGACTTGAAAATTTTTATGTAGGTTCCAGTATAGCACGAAAAGATGGAGTTTGTTAAAAAAATCGATAACTGTCTTAATTTTAATATTATCGATTAAAAACGAAATCGATGCTCACTTATATAATACTATATCTATATTCATCTTTATAGCTAGAGTCTTCAAATTTTGCATTTAGTGTTATGTGAGCCTTATACAATTTCGGTTTTTGTTAAATTTTGGGTGTCACGCCCCCTTCACCTCAAATTTGCAAAACACGTATTTCAAATACTAGAGACTTGGTCTTTGGCATACGCATACATATAAATGACATGATCACGCCCGTTGGTATGTGCGTGCGCCTATAATTTCCCATAACAGTGTCATGCAAATAGCAGCCGAAGCACCGACTTGCGCTGGTGTGTGAGTGCGCCTGTGTGTGTGTATTGCTTGTAATGTATGCATGCTCGGAATAGCGGTTCTTCGCAGGGTTCAGGGTATCCCCTAGTCGAGCGGTCTCGACTAGAGTTTTCTTACCTGTTTTAGCAGAAATTTAACAATCACACTCGTGTTTCATGGAGTATTACTTGTTTGGCGCGCATCGGCGTGCGCAACTAAAAATGGGGAGTTCTGTGTATAAGTATACTGAAATGGATCTAAAAAGTTTCCTTTGCTCGTTTTTGTTCCATTTCGAATAAACTTGCATGTTGCCGGCGGATATGAGTTTCGCCGTTTGGTGTCTGGAGGTTTGGGACAACAACATGCGCGATGATTATGCTCTAAACAAGGAAGTTAAAGAAAATTAATAGAAATGATCTCAGTGTCTCATAGATTGATCGTTTAAATTAAAAATTTTAATTTTTCATCAAGCCCATTAAAAAGTATATGCGAAAGTTTCTCACTCAGGGAGGCTTTCGCAGCCGCAAATTATTAATTATGTATGAGCAGGTGACGGAACCAGCTTCATCTATAATGGACAGGCCAATACTGACCTATTCCGATGTCGGAATACGATCAACAAGAAAATTAGTATCTTACCCTTCAACAGACATACAATTTTCCACGCGTCAATATTTACATTCCGCATCACTTTCTGTGAAGAAAGCCACAAAGGCTGAATTAGTTGAGGTAGTGAAAGTTTCCAGGGAAGAAGAACCAGAAAACTTAACTGTGTTTAGAAAATCAATGATCTCTATAAAATATATCCCTCCTACTCCTGAAGAAGCATTGACATTCATATTGGAAAATGGTATAACAAAACAGCATTATATCAACATTCATAATATAAATAAATCACTATTTCATCTCAGTAATCGGTTGATAGTGAAAAATTTAATGCATTTTGTAAAAAAACACTTTGATTATACAAAAACACGCGTCCCAGGTATCTAATGTCACCAACGATCCAAAAATATTGTTTCACGGCTGGCAAATAGTGAACGCATCCTTAGATCCGATTGGATGTCTGGGAGGAAGTGCTTCAGAAGCACGGAAGAATATCTATAAGAACTATAGAAAATCGCAATCTACAAAAAAAAAAAAAAAAACTATTGAATAATATGACTGATGTCTTTTATAGGGCCTATTTTTCAGATTCACTTTTATCGAGTAAATATTTAAGTAAAAGGTAGAAAAAAGTAAAAAAACCTTCCACAAGAAGTGATAAACCTTCTGAAGATACCATCTCCGCCAATCTACTAACATATAATTTCAGAATTGGAAAATACAGATTTTGCTTTTGCTGTCGATTCTAATTATGATGAGCTATTTGATTTTGTTTTAGCCGACAAGGAAGAATAAAATGTAAATGTAATTACTGGGGGAGGTGTGTGAAGGCGTGGCCCAAATGTAAAAAATTTCGAAATTCTATATTAATGTAAGAAATAGATGTGCAAAATTTGAAGGCGCTAGCTTGAAAACTTGACTTTATGACCATAGTGAATTGGCTAAACGTTTTGTTTAATAACTTCTGTGTGACTTAATAGATTTTAATACACATATGCTAATATTTTCAACAGATCTACGATTTAGGGAGGTTAATATACAACAAAAATAACAAGTAAGAAAACTCTAGTCGAGACCACTCGACAAGGGTATACCCTAAACCCTATGAAGAACCGTTATTCCAAGCATTCTTTGTTTCTTTTATATACACATGCATATGTACGTTCATTACAAGCCAAACTTACACACACACGCACAGGCGCAAGCACACACACACGCCAGTCGGTGCGTCAGCTGTTCTTTGGCTGCTATTTGCATGGCAATGTTATGGGAAATTAAATGCTTAATAACTTTTTTTCTAGAGTAACGATTTTGATCAAACTTGTTGGGCGTGATCATGTCATCCATATGTATGTGTGTGCCAAAGCACAAGTCTCTAGTATTTGATATACGGGAGTTACAAATTGGAGGCGAAGGGGGCGTGGCATCGAAAATTTAACAAAAAACGAAATTGTGCAATGATCACATAACACTAAATGCATAATTTGAAGACTCTGGCTATAAAGATGAATTATATATAATTATATAACGGAGCATCGATTTCGTTTTTAATCGATAACATTAAAATTAAGACAGTTATCGATTTTTTTAACAAACTCGATCTTTTCGTGCTATACAGGAACCTACATAAAAAATTTGAAGTCTCTAGCTCTTATAGGTTCTGAGAACGACGCGTTCATACATACGGACAGACGGACGGACGGACGGACAGACGGACAGGGCTAAATCGACTCGGCTTGTCTCCCTGATCAAGAATATATGTATATACTTTATGGGGTCTGCCACGCCTCCTTCTCCCTGTTACATACATTTCAACAAAAACATTATACCCTGATTTTCCCATTTTCAATGGGTTCAGGGTATAAAAAATAAAAAAAACAAGTAAGAAAACTCTAGTCGGCGGTCCCGACTAGGAGATACCCTAAACCCCGCGCTATCTGCGTTAAAATACTTTATAATTAACATTTCGTATAAGCGCACAGAAAACTAAATTCAATTCATTTCAATTGTTTAGCTAATAGCGTCATCTATGGTTCGATTGAATAGCGCCATCCAAGTTTCGAACCAACTGAGCAGCTGATAATTCGCAAATCATAGCGCCATCTATTGGAAATATGCACACTAAAACTTGCGGGTCTTAGAATTTGCTAGATGCACGCAGCTCAATGTGTATGTGTGCACATGTTTAGGAAAACAATTTGCTTTGCGTTACTGGTCACGTGTTTGGCCGATTGCCCAAGTGTTTTGTTTAATAACTTCTGCGTGAGTTGATGGATTTGAATGAAATTTTCAGCTTATGTTCAATATATTTTCTTACATTTTTTCCAATTTTTAAAAATGTAAGCCCATTCATTTATTGGCTTTGAGTGCAATTTAAATATTTGGGGAAATTTGGAGCCGTTATCCAAAATTTAACAAAAATCAAAATTACATAAAATAAATATAAACAAATTTGGGGACTCTAGCTATAAAGACGTGGGAGATATAATTTTATAACTAACATTCGATAATGTTTTAAATCGATAATATTAAAATTAAAATAGTTATCGACTTTTTTAACAAACTCGATCTTTTCGTGCTATTCACGGACCTACATAAAATTTCAAGTTTCTAGCTCTTATAGGTTCTGAGATCGATGCGTTCATACATACGGACAGACGGACGGACAGACGGACATGGCTATATCAACTCGGCTTGTCATCCTGATCAAGAATATATATACTTTATGGGGTCTGCCACGCCTCCTTCTGCCTGTTACATACATACACATTTCAACAAAAACATTATACCCTGAACTCCTTTTTTCAATGGGTTCAGGGTATAAAAATATTCGCATCATCCGAAAAAAAACGGACGTCACCAGGAATTGAACATATTTTACTGTTAAAATTTATTATTTTCAAAGTGAATTGGTTTTGGTAAAACGGTTTATTTATTTCAACGCTTATATTAATAATTTTCATCAACAATGTATATCGCATATAATTATTTTTGAGTATTTCTTTTTACTCAACATATGTTTGAGTGCACTTAGTTTTCATTATTAGTGTATGTGCTTGTTGTGGGCTTGTCATGTCTGGTGCAGTTTCTCTTAAAATATAAGTGACTTGGGAGGAAAATCGGAAGATGATGTGTCGTAATTCAGCATAACAGCTCTATATATCATAATTGATATAGACGCGTTCATATTTTTTAATTACATATCCACCAGTGGCGTTTAAGTATGTTTTTAGTTTCGAACTTAAGATGCAATAAAACAGATTTGTAAACGGAGAACAACTGCAGGAAGCTATCTCAACGGAAGATTTGGAGCTGGAAGTCAGATTTTGGATGCAATAGAAATGCCAATTGTAGAACCGCATACAACTATCAATGGATCATAGTTTTCAATTTGAAAAGTTGGTTTCAATTGCCTTGGAAACGTAAAAGTGTTTTTTTTTTTATATTCGTTATTCAATATTCGATTTATCTAATATGCTAAGCCAATATGATACTGACCAATTGTTATCTTTTATATTAAAAACCAATGAAATCTACGCATTCTCAATTCACGCTACTGATAATCAACGGAGTCGCTGTCTAGCAACGTCGAGGATACTTCCGAGATGCGTCTATGCCAGTAGTTCTGATACCGTGATTCGTGTTGTGCAGCAGAGCGCCACGGTGGCCATTTCAGCTATTCCTCAACAATGTCCCATACCATGAGCGAAGCGTCTGTTCCGCCCACAGTAATGAGTGTATGATCCCCGCATAAGAAACGCACGCAGGTCAACATGCCGGAGTATACCTTAGACTCGTGGAACTCGGCACGAGGTGAGATGCACGGATATCTGTCAATAAAAATAACGGTCAGGTTATTACATATCGTTAAATGTCGTGATACTGTCAGACCTGAATAAGCGTAGATATCCGTCTGCATCGCCTGATGCGAGCATATCATGTGCCGCAGAGCGACTGCAGGTGGCTATGATAGTGTTGGCGCTACCGTAGTAACGATTACTCCATTGGCCAGCCACTAAAAAGCCCACTGTGCAATTGTTGCTCAGCCATTTAACATCTTTCATGGCAATTGGACTTCGCTCTGGAGACAGAGACTTAGCATCCCAAAATAACAAATCGAAGTCAATGGTCACTGTCTGCACAAAATTTCCGTCCATGCTCCAATCCAGATGCGTAAGTGGTTGGGAGCCCCTTATTTTGTTGACTTTTTTGTAGGAAAACCCATCGCGCGAGACACGGAAGAGGTAAATGCTTCCATTTTGCGAGCCCATTGCAATCATATCACCGACTGCTTAAAAGATTAGGTATATAGTAAAGGTATAGTAAGGATATGTGAGTATGATTACCCTGGTTAAATGACACGCAGTTCAAAGGGGAGCCACACACACGAAGTGTCAACATAACTGCTCCGTTGTCACAGTTGATGACCAGCAGGTGGCCTTCGGTGCTGCCAGCAGCTAGTGCTGTGCCAAAAGGATGGAAGGCTAGGGCCACACACTCGTAGCCCGTTTGTATGGTCCAAATGAGTTTGTTCTTACGCCACAGTGCCACATGTTTGTCATGGCCAGCCGTGGCATAAAGCTCGTCCTCGGGATGGGCGGCGAGGCCCCACAGCTGTCTGCCGTGGCCGAAGACAACCTGTGTAAAGCGCCGTTGCAGCGAGCCCTCCAAGATGTTGTTTCTTGTCGTCCCCACGTAGATGTTGCCATCATTTCTTCCTGGTCGCTGGGGATAAATTGTCCTCACGCCTCCGGCCGCTTCGGGTAGCTGAGGCGTCACATCGATTAATGTATGTATTAATATGTTTATTAAGATTATAAAGGACAGTTCCTACCTTTGTGTCCGCAATTTTCTTATAATTTTGAAGCGAGTCCCAAGCGGCGATTTTGCGATCCTTTTCGCCGCCCGACAACAACGTACCCTCGCCCAGCATAATTAGGCAACCGATGCCTTTATTGTGGGCCTCAAACTCGGTTCGCACAAAGTATGCGCCATCAGAGTCTACGGAGTATATGGTGATAAACCCATCAGAATCGGCGGTAATCACATCGCCATCCGGCTCGAATTGTACACTGGTCACATGAGAGCGCGACGGCTGCTTCACAATATCCGTGCGTTCAAAGAAGCCATCCTTACGTCGATGCCAGAAGGCTAAATGGCCGCGACCATGGGTGATGATGAGATTATCATCTAGAGGATGGAACGCAGCACCCGATAGGCCTTCCTGGAGAGTCTGCAAGTAGAGTTAAGCTATCGAAATTCGATCATGTTTAGATGGGTTCAAAGTGGGTCCTCACTTACGGCTACTTTGCCTAACAGGTGGCCCCATTGCCATTGCCAAACGGACAAGATACTCTCACGGCCGCTGTCCACGGCCAGTATATAACTTCCGCCATTCTGAAAGTAAAATACATATATGTAATTGCAAATATACTAGATGGATTCCTGCGTATTACCAATTGGGAGAAAGCTACTGCGGTAACTCCCGTATCCAGCTCGCCCATGCCAAAGACGTAGAGTGTCTGCAGTGATTCGGTGCTCCAAATACGGACATGCGCCTGTGATTTACGATCGCGTCCGGCCTTCTGTCCCGATGCTACCAATTCTCGGGAAGGATGTACATCCATGCTATACAGAAACATGAAATAGTGAAAACCAAAATTGATATTTCAAATGATTATGTTTACCACATGATGTCCTCCGTGTGACCAATGTAGTGCCGCTGTCCATCCTCGTCGCGGTCAAATAATATGGCCACAGCAGCTACATAATAGAGTAGCTCTCCGCTTGGTAGTACCCAGAGGTTGCGCCGCGCATCGATTCCTCTATAGCCATGTCTAATGAAAGCAAAGCAATAAATTAATAATTGAGAAAATGCTGTGTTGATATTCACGTTTTTAACTATACTCACACCCACTGAAGTTGTAGTTTTTTGTCTGGGGGCGAATTTTCAGCCGGTGCATGGTGCACGGGGGGGTAGAAGGTACGCCTCAAGCCCCGTATGGTCACTTTTGTGGGCTCCTCCTTCATAATGTCCAGCATGGTGTACTCTCCATTCGGCCTAAGTATTTCACTCTCTGGAGCATAGAGAATGCGTGGTCGGCTCTTGCTCCGAGGTCGCGTGCCACGTAATGGCACCTTAGGCAGCTCCTCCGTAGAAAGTATGGGTGCGGCAGCGACCACCGAAGGACGTGAGCGCGAACGTCGAATGGGCGAGCCAGCAATCAAGGCCGTCCCAGTAGCCAAATAGAATGTGTCTACATCGGCGAACTCATTGCGTAGCTGCGAGAAACTGCGAACCTGTTAGCCCACAGAGCAGGCAACAGCATGTTGCAAATGTGCGGAATTTAGCATGTTTTTATATTTGACTGATTGTGTTAGTTTATGTTAATTATGTTTGAAATGAAAGAATAGAATCTTCCCAAAACCCAAGTGGCTTACCTCCTGTCCAGTGCCTGTGTACATTTTTTTAGCGCCGTTAATTTTCAGCACTTGACCCAAATCTTCAAGCACTTCCTCAAACGGTTGCGAGGTGCGTAGGTTAAGTAAAACACGACACTGAAAAACAATGAGAGTATATACTGTATATGTATATATGTATAAGTAAAATATTACGTTCCTAACATAATGGGCTAGGTACCAGCGGTTGCTTCATGAGTGGGTAATTAGTCAGGGAGTCATAAAATATGAATTATTGGGCTGTGTAAAGCATGCACACATACATGCATGTGGAGTTCAGCATTGACTGAGCGCATTGACTTTTCAACACTCGTCCTGCAGCAGGAACTTAGTCGTGACACGCCACTTCCGCTTCCGCTACCCCGGCCATGACACTTGAAGTTTTTAAGCAAAGTTGACAGCAACAGATATTTATAATTACGTGCCTATACACATATACTCTCACACAGAAATGTTTATATATAAATATAAATATAAAAATAAATATATACCTATATTTTCATATTCACATTCATATTCATATGCATGTGGCGACACCAACAACCTCGTATGCTTCTTGGCTCTTCCATAAGCCAAGGCTGTGACCCACTTTGCATTTTATTTCACTGCTTAATAGTATTATTTGTAGTTGCTAGGGTCGTTGGGCTATTACAGCATTGTTTGCCATCTACTTGTGCTACTTCTTGCTGTTTCGGTTGCTATTTCTCGTTGCTTGTAGTTATTGTTGTTTTTATTACACTTAAACTTTTACGCTTATAATTGGATGTACACGCAACATCCACCAACAACCCAGATGGGTTAAACGCATTGTTGCATTTGCCCTAGTCCGGCTGAGAACTGTCAACAGGACCAACTTTGACTTTTTACATAAACTGGGTCTAATTTAAATTATGTATTTAGTTAAAATTCGTTGAAAAAGTATTTAATGGTTCTCTTTTTATGTTGAGAGCTGTCTGCTGTTGATTCGGCTGAGACTGATTGCGAAACTTTTTCATTTTTCTTAACATTTTTCTTAACATTGCAATGTAGATAGGTAATTATGGTGGTCTGTGGTTATTTCAAAAGTGTGACTCATAAAATAGCAAGTCGCATAAAGGTTATACATACATATGCTCTTTATCGGCTACAATTCCAAATGTATTTTCTACAAGTTGATCTCATATGTTTATGTAATACATCTTATTTGAATTTAACAAGAGTGCTCAAGTCGAGACTGCTAGACTAGGGGATACCCTAAACCATGCATATATAAGCAACACATACGGTGCTTGCATACAGGTGCTTGCACAAACACACGCTTTGCTAAGTGCGCAGTTGACGCAGCGACTGCGCTTTGGGTGCAATATGCTTATGTTATGGAAAATTTAATGATTACTAACTTTTTTTCTGGATGGACATTTTTATTTAAATTTTCACAGTTTTATAGTGTCATTCATATGTCTGTATTTGCCAAAGCAGAAGTCTCCAGAAGATCAACGGAGTCTGCCACGCCTCCTTTTTTTCACAAAAATAATTTATTTTGATTGTTCATATTATATTAATCTTGTTAAATATTCCCAACGGACGGCCGAGTGCAAGGTCGAATTATTGTCAGTATATGTATGTGAGCCAACAATTGAAGACAATGAATTTGGAATAATTACAGTTTCGCTTGACACAGGAATTGAATTAAAGACACAGTTAAGGGTGAATTTGATCGAAGCGAAGCGATTGCACTGAATGAGATTCACGTCCAGATAGAAAGAGGTATATATGTAAACTAATGCTACAGTCATTTAAAATTAAAATATTTAAAATACTAAGGACTTGTTCTTTGGTAAATATACACATATGAATTACATAATCTCGCTCTGAAAGTTTGATTATGAATGTCCATCTACAAAAGTTTTCCATCATATAAGCATACATATATATATATATATATATTTATAATATATATATATATATATATATATATATATATATATATATATATATATATATATATATATATATATATATATATATATATATATATATATATATATATATATATATATATATATATATATATATATATATATATATTCAACAAAAACATTATACCCTGATTTCCCATTTTCAATGGGTTCAGGGTATAAAACGGATGATTCAATGTCCAATTGGATTTTTTGAGTAATCAATAATGTATCCATCATTAATAACCAATTATAAGTTTTTATAAATTTTGTTTTTAATTTTTTTGATATTTTAGAACATAGTGCTTTTAATCAAATAGCGGTTCTTCGCAGGGTTCAGGGTATACCCTAGTCGAGCGGTCTCGACTAGAGTTTTCTTACTTGTTATACCCTGAACCCATTGAAAATGGGAAAATCAGGGTATAATGTTTTTGTTGGAGGGCGTATGTATGTAACAGGCAGAAGGAGGCGTGGCAGACCCCATAAAGTATATATATTCTTGATCAGGATGACAAGCCGAGTTGATATAGCCATGTCCGTCTGTCCGTCTGTCCGTCTGTCTGTCCGTATGTATGAACGCGTCGTTCTCAGAACCTATAAGAGCTAGAGACTTGAAATTTTTTATGTAGGTCCGTGAATAGCACGAAAAGATCGAGTTTGTTAAAAAAAGTCGATAACTATTTTAATTTTATTGTTATCGATTAAAAACATTATCGAATGTTAGTTATAAAATTATATCTCCCACGTCTTTATAGCTAGAGTCCCCAAATTTTTTTGTAAGTTTTATATTTATTTTCTCTAATTTTGATTTTTGTTAAATTTTGGATACCGGCTCCAAATTTCCCCAAATATTTAAATTGAGGTTAGTTGCACTCAAAGCCAGTAAATGAATGGGTTTACATTTTTAAAAATTGGAAAAAATGTAATAAAATATGTTGAACATAAGCTGAAAATTTCATTCAAATCCATTAATTCGCGCAGAAGTTATTAAACAAAACGTTTGGCCAATCGGCCAAACACGTGACCAGCAAAACAAAGCAAACTGTTTTCCTATACATGTGCACACATACACACATACACATTGAGCTGCGTGCATCTAGCAAGTTCTAAAACCCGCAAGTTTTAGTGTACATATTTCCAATAGATGGCGCTATGATTTGCGAATTATCAGCTGCTCAGTTGGTTCGAAACTTGGATGGCGCTATTCAATCGAACCATAGATGACGCTATTAGCTAAACAATTGAAAATGAATTGAATTTAATTTTGTGTGCGTTTATACGAAATGCTAATTATGCAGTATTTTAACGCAGATAGCGCGGGGTTTAGGGTATCTCCTAGTCGGGACCGCAGACTAGAGTTTTCTTACTTGTTTTGATATTTTTTTGTTTTTCTTACATAAAAAGTTTAATATTTTACAAAAATTTAAAAAAAATGGTTGTGTTTAACATAAAACGACTAGAAATATGTTATTTAATAAATAAAACTATACCAGCATGCATAAGATTAACAAGTAGGAAAACTCTGCGAAGAACCGCTATTCCAAGCATTCTTTGTTTCTGTTCTATACACATGCACATGTACGTTCATTATAAGTACAACATACACACACATACACAGGCGAACGCACACACAAACGCCAGTCGCTGAGTCAGCTGTTCTTTGGCTGCTTTGCATGGCAATGACATGGGAAATTAAATGTTTAATAACTTTTTTTCTAGAGTAACGATTTTGATCAAACTTGTTGGGCGTGATCATGTCATCCATATGTATGTACGTGCCAAAGCACAACTCTCTAGTATTTGATATACGGGAGTTACAAATTTGAGGCGAAGGGGGCGTGACATCCAAAATTTAACAAAAACCGAAATTGTATAAGGCTCACATAACACTAAAAGCAAAGTTTAAAGACTCTAGCTAGAAAGATGAATTAAATAGAATTTTATAGCTTAATTTAGATTTTAGTTTTTAATCGATAATAAAAAAACGATAACAGTTATCGAATTTCTGAAACAAACTCGATGTTTTCGTGATATACAGGAACCTACATAAAAAATTTGAAGTCTCTAGCTATTGTAGGTTCTGAGAACGACGCGTTCATAAATACGGACAGACGGACGGACAGACGGACAGACGGACATGGCTATATCAACTCGGCTTGTCATCCTGATCAAGAATATATATACTTTATGGGGTCTGCCACGCCTGTTACATACATACGCCTTCCCACAAAAACATTATACCCTGAATTCCCATTTTCAATGGGTTCAGGGCATAACAAGTAAGAAAACTCTAGTCGAGACCGCTCGACTAGGGTATACCCTGAACCCTGCGAAGAACTGCTATTCCAAGCATTCTTCGTTTCTTTTATATACACATGCATATACAACACATTCACACACACGCACAGACACACGCACACACAAGCGCAAGTCGTTACGTCAGCTGTTCTTTGGCTTCTCTTTGCATGGCAATGCTATGGGAAATTAAATGTTTTATAACTTTTTTTCCAGACGAACGATTTTTATCAAACTTGTTGGGCGTGATCATGTTATCCATATGTATGTCTGTGCCAAAGCACAAGTCTCTAGTATTTGATATACGGGAGTTACAAATTTGAGGCGAAGGGGGCGTGGAATTTAAAATTTAACAAAAACCGAAATTGCGTAAAGCCTAAATATCGCTAAATGCAAAATTTGAAGACTCAAGCTATAAAGATGAATTAGATAGAATTTTATTGCTTAATTTTGATATTCGTTTTTAACCGATAACAATAAAACGATAACAGTTATCGAATTTCCGAAACAAACTCGATATGCGCGCCCTATACAGGGACCTACAAAAAAAATTTGAGGTCTCTAGCTATTGTAAGTTCTGAGATCGACGCGTTCAAACATACGGACAGACGGACGGACGGACAGACAGACAGACGGACAGGGCTAAATCGACTCGGCTCGTCTCCCTAATCAAGAATATATATACTTTATGGGGTCTGCCACGCCTCCTTCTGCCTGTTACATACATACGCCTTCCAACAAAAACATTATACCCTGAATTCCCATTTTCAATGGGTTCAGGGTATAAAAATGTGAGTGCCTTTAATCTAATTTCGCAGAGTGTATTACTCAAATCAATTCCGTGCTATTGAACCTAGAGACTTGAAATTCGGAATGGAAAAGCAAAACTGTGTCTTTTAAAGTTGTAAAGCAAAAAGTCCCAAGTTTGGCGTGTAGGTTAGGCGGACGGCAGAGTGGTCGCGAGTTGCGATAAAAACCGCTGCGATCTGCAAAGCGATGACATGACACAGTGAAAACAAATAAAGACTGCAAGTGTACTGATTTTACTCTCATTTGCAGTCAGATTTATTTATTGCTGTTATGATTTTTTCATAAACAAACAATTAAAAGAAACATTTTTGTACTTATTCATGAAGTGAATTTAGTATATGGGTTATGTGCAATGTCCGCCATGCTGTCCGTCCGTCTGTCCGCATAAAAGCAAACCATTTCTACTATATTGAAGTTAGAGACTTAAAACTTTAAATTCGGAATATATACTCGTTATACAGTCGTCAGATAAAGTGTGAAGATTTTCCCGGAACGCCCACTAGGGGCGTGGTAAATCGGAGAATCCATGTTCCTGAATCCCAGAATCACTACTTCTAGAAAGGCTAGGGAGTTGAGATTTGAAATGTATACTCGCGTCGACATTCCAAGATCTTAAAGCGATGGCGGACATAGCTACGCCCAATGGGGGTGTGATAAATCGGGTCAAGCTCTATCTATCTAAATGTGGAAGGTGAGTTACTGTTACGATCTTATAAAGGTCGACGAAATTATATGTCCTCGCACACTGAGACGTGTCAAATTCCGTTATATTTTGAGCACTATTGATGCTAGACACTTGATGATTGATATACATCACAGTGTCTACACAGTCTACTGTTTAATTCCTTTGCAGTCTTGTTGTATTTTCTTTTGTCAGCTGGGCTTCGAGTTGTTTGCCATATTTACGAAGCATTCTTTTTGTACTATGTAAGCTTTGGTATGGAAAAATAACAAATTTTACATATATGTGCCGAAAAAATAAGAAAGAAGTAAAGTCAAGATCATACGTCATCAAAATGCAATTCACCACGTCGGACGTGCTACTAAAGGATGCCAAATATTATTTAGCTCCAGTCACTGGACTGCAACACGCCACAAAATTGACAACAGTAACGTCGAGCAACATTTCAAGAGACAGAGAGAGAGAGAGAGAGAGAGAGAGAGAAACGGGAGTGTCAAATGCAGTCGTTTTCGATGTCAATGTTAATGGAACTGGGTTATGAAACAACTTCAATGTCTTTGTGGCCATTGCTCAGAGTCTTCCTATATGTAGTCTGAAAGTCTGCAAAATATTTGGCGGTATTCCTAGTTGCACTATAAGTCACTCGATATAACCTTGGATGCTGAGAACGTGCGCACTTATTTCGTTTGTGCAGGAAACAAAACTTACCCAACAAAAAACTTAAATCCATAATTACACCTGAACCCATTGAAAATGTGAAATAAGGGTATACAGTTTTTTTGAAAATGTATGTAACAGGCAGAAAGAGGCGGAGCAGACCCCACAAAGTATATTCTTGATCAGGGAGAAAAGCCGAGTCGATTTGCCCCTGCCCGTCTGTGTGTCTGTCCGGATGTCCGTTCGCCCGTCTGTCTGTCCGTCTGTTTGTATATTTGAATGTGTCGGTCTCAAAACATGTTAGAGCTAGAGAGTTCAAGAGAGCAAGAGGCTAGAATCTTTTTGTAGAGGATCGTGTATAGAACGAAAAGATCGAATTTGTTTCAAATAATCGATAACTCATAGTTTTAATGGTACCGACTAGTTATTTAGTTATAAAATTTTATCTAATTCATCTTTATACCGAGAGTCTTCAAATTTTGCATTTAGTGTAATTTGAGCCTTACACAGTTTCGGGTTTTGTTAAATTTTGGATGCCACGCCCCCTTCGCCCCATCCCAAATACAAGAGACTTTTGCTTTGGCACATACATACATAAGAATGACATGATCACGCCCTGCAAGTTTGATGAAAAACGTTCGACTACGATGGAAGTTATTATGCATTTAATTTTACATAACATAAGCGCTTTGCAACCTGAGCTCAGTTGCTGAGTCAAAATGCCCAGTTAGCAGATTGTGTGCTTGCTACATACATATAACAATAACGGAGAATGTTATCGGTTCTTAGGAATCGCGGTTCTTCGCAGGGTTCAGGGGATATCCTAGTGATTTCTGAAAATAAATATATTTCCAATGTTTGGTGCTGCTTACTTATCATTTTGACAAGTTGCTACACGTTCTGTGTAACTAAATAAATTTTAATTAATTTTTCTGCATATGCTCAACTCTCTAGCCCTTGTAGAACAACACTACTTTGTAAGATACTGGACATTTTTTTCCGATTTGCCACGCCCTTTGTGTGTGCGTGCGCCTGTGCGTGTGTGTGTGTGTGTATGTTTGGCTTGTAATGAACATACATATACATATGAATATAAAAGAAACGAAGAATGCTTGGAATAGCGGTTCTTCGCAGGGTTCAGGGGATCTCTCAGTCGAGCGGTCTCGACTAGAGCTTTCTTACTTGTTTCACATGATTGTTGTGTTCCTTTGGGTGTGTGTGAAGAAAAGTAGGCAAAGGTTAATTTGCCCTATGCTCGCCTTGTCCCCCTATACATATATTTGAATGTCAATGTGAAATACAGCTAGTTATTGACCGTTGTTTCGCAACTATCTACTCTTATGAGAAATAATGTTATAATGACACAAAGAGTTAGAAATTTCGGAAATTTCTTTTTAATTGATCTGCCAACTCTTCCTAGTTGTACTATATGACTAGATTGGCTACACTGATTCATAGAAAGGCAAATTATATGTATACAATGAATATTTTTAAGTCACTATATTCATATTAAGGATGATCGTTTTGAGAAACTTTATTATACTTTTTCACGAAATGAAATATTACATTGGTTTTGTGCAAAAACGCAAACCATTTCTACGCTACTGAAGCTGGAGACTTGAAATATGAAATATATACTCGCTTATTCTCTCGTCTGATAGGGTGTCAAGATTTGCCCGATACGCACACAAGGAGCGTGGAAATATAATATGTATATACTCGAGTATAATATATACTCGAGTCGACATCCCAAGATCAAATATCTATGGCTGATATATCTATGCCCACGGGGGCATGGCAAACCATATGAGCTTATATTAATTACAGTTTTTGTGCTAGAAGCTTCAAAATTGGATGCTAAGTTACTGGTGACCTGCTCTATCGATTTCTCAAAAATTATTGTAAGCATCCAAATTTTACAATTATATACCTGAAAGACCCACTCTACGAACAATTCAAAAATTATATGTCTACGCCCACTAGGGGCGTGAAAAATAAAAACGGGAAAATCTAGATATTTGAGCCAATAACTCGAAACATAAAGATATTATGTATACAAAACAATATTTTAGTTAAAATAAGTAAGAGTGCTTTAGTCGAGACCGCTCGACTAGGAGATCCCCTCAACCCTGCGAAGAACTGCGATTCCTAAGAACCGTTAACATTCTCCGTTACTTTTATATATACATATGTAGTAAGCAATACATACACACACACAGACGCACGCACAAGAACACACACAGACGCGAAGGGGGCGAAGGGGGCGTGGCATCAAAAATTTAACAAAAAGCGAAAATGCTTTAGGCTCAAATAACACTAAATGCAAAATTTGAAGACTCTAACTATAAAGATGAATTAAATAGGATTTTATAGCTAAATGAAGATATCGGTTTTTATCGATAACATTAAAACGATGATCGTTTTCGATTATTTGAAACAAACTCGATCGAATCGTGATATACACGAACTTCCAAAACAATTTGAAGTCTCTAGCTCTTATATCTTCTGAGATCGACGCGTTCAAACATACGGACAGACGGACGGACGGACAGACAGACGGACAGGGCTAAATCGACTCGGCTCGTCTCCCTGATCAAAAATATATATACTTTATATGGTCTGCCACGCCTCCTTCTGCCTGTTACATACATTTTCGCAAAAACCTTATACCCTGATTTCCCATTTTCAATGGGTTCAGGGTATAACAAGTAAGAAAACTCTAGTCGAGACCGCTCGACTAGGGTATACCCTGAACCCTGCGAAGAACCGCTATTCTGTGCATTCTTAATTTCTTTTATATACTTATGTATATATATGTTCATTACACACACACACAGGATGTTGCAGTCGGACGCAACCGACAGCGAAATAATTTTTCACGTCCCTGCAGCTCACAGGAACATCTGAGACGTGAAAAAGACAAGGTCAAAGGTCACAATGTCATTATGTGGCGAGTTATTGGCTCAGAAGCTATAGATTTTTTAGTTTTGATTTGCCACGCCCCCAGTTTCCGTAGACACCTAATTCTTGGCACGTTCGTAGAGCGGGTGTTCAGGAATATAATTGTAAAGTTTGGATACTTACACTCCCAAAAATGCGAAAATTACAGGGTATTTTTGTAAGTCACGCCCCTTATAGACAGTAACAATACTTTTTTACAAATCGATAGACGAGGCCCCCAATAACTTAACATCCCATTTTAAAACTTCAAGCACTAAAACTGTGGGAGATATATGCGTAATATATCCGCCATAACTTTTCTATTGTGGGATGTTAACCCGAGTATATATACCCATAATAGGCGTGGCCATACAAATTTTTGGGCGACATTTATAGGATCAAAACAGAAACCCAAATTATTTTGTCAGATTTGGGCGTCATAGCTTTAAAACGGTAGAAGATATAGTTTGACCCGATTTGCCACACCTCCAATGAGCGTAGATATATCCGCCATAGCTTTTTGATTTTGGGATGTCGACATGAGTGTTCATTCCAAATCTCAACTCTCTAGCCTTTCTAGAAGTAGTGTTTCTGAGATACAGGAAAATTCATTTTCCGATTTACCACGCCCCAAGTGGGCGTGTCGGGAAAATCTTGACACTTTATCAGACGAGGGTATACACGAGTATATATTTCAAATTTCAAGTCTCTAGCTTCAATAGCGTGGAAATGGTTTGCGTTCATACGGACAGACGGACAGACGGACAGACGGACGGACAGCATGACGGACAATGCACAAAACCAGTATACTTATTTCACTTCATGAAAAAGTATAAAAAACGATTTCTAATTTATATATTCTTAAATATTAATTGTCATTTGACACTTGTCGATATAACTATGTTTATCATTTCATAATTTATACACTTTTGTTTAACTATGTACAAATAATAACAAGTAAGAGTGCTCTAGTCGAGACTGCTCGACAAAGAGATCCCCTGAACCCTGCGAAGAACTGCGATTCCTAAGAGCCGCTAACATTCTACGTTACTTTTATATGTATGTACATATGTAGCAAGAAATACATACACACACACAGACGCACGCACAAGAACACACACACAGACGCACGCACCAACACACAATCTGCTAACTGTGCATTATGACTCATCAGCTTCGCTGCTGCTGCAAGACGCCGATAATATGAGATATTAAATGTTTTGATCAAATTTGTGGGGCGTGATCATGACATTCATATGTGTGTATGTGCCAAAGCACAAGTCTCTAGTACTTGAAATACGTGATTTAGCAATTTGAGGCGAAGGGGCAATTTGAGGGCGTGGCATCCAAAATTTAACAAAAACCGAAATTGCAGAAGGCTCAAATAACACTAAATGCAAAATTTGAAGACTCTAGCTAGAAAGATGAATTAAATAGAATTTTATAACTAAATGAAGATATCGGTTTTTAATCGATAACATTAAAACGATTATAGTTATCGAATATTTGAAACAAACTCGATCGAATCGTACTATACACGAACTTCCAAAAAAAATTTGAAGTCTCTAGCTCTTATATCTTCTGAGATCGGCGCGTTCAAACATACGGACAGACGGACAGACGGACAGGGCTCAATCGACTCGGCTTCTCTCCCTGATCAAGAATATATATACTTTGTGGGGTCTGCCACGCCTCCTTCTGCCTGTTACATACATTTTCACAAAACCATTATACCCTTTTTTCCCATTTTCAATGGGTTCAGGGTATAAAAATTTGGTATATTCGCATCCTTGCACTCACCTGAACGGAATGATCCAAATTATTGATGATGCGTATCACCCGGCCTGCACTGCGCTTTATCGAGCCCGATGTGGTCGATAATGTGCCCAAATCCGCTTCCATTATTGAGGGTTTTCGACTCGTAGGCTTGGAGCCCCAGCCCTGATTTCCGGGCGAAGCATACCACATGCCGTTCTTCTTACCGTAGCTGGCGGGCTGCGCACAGAAACAAAAATAAACAAATAGAACAAGTAAGAAAACTCTAGTCGAGACCGCTCGACTAGGGTATACCCTGAACCCTGCGAAGAACCGCTATTCCGTGCATTCTCCGTTTCTTTTATAAAACATATGTATATGTATGTTCACACACACACACACACACACACACACACACACACACACACACACACACACACACACACACACACACACACACACACACACACACACACACACACACACACACACACACACACACACACACACACACACACACACACACACACACACACACACACACACACACACACACACACACACACACACACACACACACACACACACACACACACACACACACACACACACACACACACACACACACACACACACACACACAGGCGCATGCACACACAAGCGGAAGTCGGTGCGTCAGCTGTTCCTTGGCTGCTTTGCACGGCAATGTTATGGGAAAAATAAATGTTTAACAAGTAAGAACGTTGCTGTCGGACGCAACCGACAGCGAAATACTATTTCACGTCCCAGCAGCACACAGGGGCATCTATCATCTATCACATTATATTTTTTAAAATTTAACCTTAAATCCCCACTGTCGCCGCTTAAATTAGCTGCAGATTAAAACTTTTCATTGGAGGTGGCCAGACAGTTTCAATTAGGATCGAAGCTTAGAACCCTTACCTTAGAAAAAACACGCACCTAAATCGAGAGAGGTGGCATCTCTCAAAATAAGAGAGGTGACAACTCTAAAAATAAGAGAGGTGGCAACTCTGAAAATGTGATATAAGTTCGTTGGCGAGCGTAGAGGTTATATTTTCTTTATTTAGTTATTTTGTATTAATAAAATATTTTTTCAAACACATATATATAATTTGGCAAATCAAAAGACAAGGTCAAAGGTCACAAAGTCATTATGTGGCGCGTTATTGGCTCAGAAGCTGCAAATGTTTCAGTTTTGATTTGCCACGCCCCCAGTGGTCGTAGACAAATCATTTTTGGCATGTGCATAGAGTGGGCGTTTAAGAATATAACTGTAAAGTTTGGATGCTTACATTCGAAAAATGCGAAAATTACAGGGTATTTTTCTGTATGTCACGCCCCTTTCGGGGCGTAACAATAATTTTTGGGGAATCGATAGAGGAGACCCCCAGTAACTTAGCATCCAATTTTGAAGCTTCTAGCATTAAAACTGAGGGAGATATAAGCTGATATTAGTTGCCACGCCCCTGAAGGCGTAGATATATCCGCCATACCTTTTCGATTGTGGGATGTTAACCCGAGTATATATACCAAGTCTCAAGTCTCTAGCATCAATAGTTTTTTTTTTTTTTTTTTTTTTTTTTTTTTTTTTTTTTTTAGATATGTGTGAATTTATTTGCTGCTTGTTGTCAGAGACTCTATAGCGCATTTATCTTTTTTCCCTTAACATTTGTTTTTTGGCAGGTACGCCTGTTATAATTATTCTAATTTATATGTAGTTTTTTTTTTTTTTTTATATTTAAATTCCCCGACGATCGAGGGGATGCAGTCTTTTAAGTCTTCTCCTGCATTGGTTGTTGACCAGATTAGATGCCAGTTGGTTTGGGTGCGCTTCCAATCTGTCCGTGTACCTTGCACTATGTCTGCCTATGAGCTCTGCTATTGTCGGCATCTTAAGGTCGGTATGAAGCGTTGCGTTTCTTACGAACCATTCTGCTCCGGTCCATCTTCTTAGAGCTTTATTCTGCAAAATTTGCACTTTTTTAATGTGCGTTTGGGCAGCTGATCCCCATAGTGGAATAGCGTATGTGAACACTGGTGCCACAATCGCGTTATAAATAATCCTTTTGCTTGAGAGAGACAGTTTACTCTCGCTCCTTAGCATCCAATCAAGTTTTTTTAATTTAAATTGGCACCTCTTCACCGTCTGGCTTATGTGGGCACCGTACGTCAGTCTCTTGTCCAGAGTGACTCCCAGATAGTTAACTTTATTAGCCCTCGGTATTGTATGTCCGAGTGTTACGTCTGGGCAGTCACCTTTTCTTAGTGTGAACGTGGTGTGCACTGATTTTTGAGTGTTCACAGCGATGCTCCAGCGTTTGTGCCATCTATGGAGCTCGTGTAGGTACGTTTGCATCTTAATGGAGGCAACATGTGGCGACTTATTCCGACTGAGAATAGCGGTATCATCAGCATATGTGGCGATCAGCATACCATTATTGGATGGAGGTAGCGGCATGTCAGCGGTGAACAGAGTGTACAATATAGGGCCAAGTACGCTGCCTTGAGGCACACCTGCTCTGACGGAACGAGTCGACGATGTTGCTTGCCCTTTTACCACTTGAAAAGTTCGTTCTGCTAGATAGGAAGCCAATATCTTGAAGGAGGAACTGGGTAGAGTGTCTTTTATTTTCTTTAACAGTCCCAGATGCCAAACTCGGTCGAATGCCTGCTTGATGTCTAGAAATACTGCACAGCAGTATTCCTTTTCTTCGAACGCGCCTAAAATGTGTTGGACCACTCGGTGTATTTGTTCTGGCGTGCCGTGCTGTCTCCTAAATCCAAATTGGTGATCTGGTATAGCGTTTTTCTCTCTCAGTTCGCTCAGCATTCTACTCATCAAAATTCTTTCAAATATTTTGGAGAGTACCGGTAGCAAGCTGATTGGTCTATAGGAAGTTATTTCCTTTTCGGGTTTGCCAGGTTTCGGAATCATGACTATTTCAGCACGTTTCCAGCAAGCTGGAAAGTGTTGAATGCGAAGTATGGCGTTGCACAGAACTACGAAAAAGTCAATGGTTGAACTTGGCAGGGCCCTAAGTACTTTGCCATCTATACGATCATATCCCGGCGCTTTTTTAACTTTTACCTTTTTTATAAGGTTGACGACTTCTTCCTTTGTGCATGGCTCGATTGCTAGAGATCCTGCAATAGGAGAGCTCACTATTTCTCGTATGTCTTCTAGTTCTGCTGGACCAGTTGTTATCACCGGCGAGAATTGCTCCTCTAGGTGGTCAGCAAATGCCTCAGCTTGAGCTTCGTCTCCCGTTAGCCACACTCCAGTACCATTACGAATAGGATGACGACGTAATGGCTGCCTTTTAATATTGCGTGTATATCGCCACAGCTGGATTTCTGCACCGGCAGCATCCGCTCGTTCAAGTGCCTCACTAATACGCCTGTTTTGCAGCTGGGCCAGGACTTCTTTGAGCTGTCGGGTGGAAAATCTTGACACTTTATCAGACGAGGGTATACACGAGTATATATTTCAAATTTCAAGTCTCTAGCTTGAATAGCGTCGAAATGGTTTGCGTTCATACGGACAGACGGACAGACGGACGGACAGCATGACGGACATTGCACAAACCCAATATACTATATCACTACGTGAAATAGTATAAAAATTGTGGTGGATATATTTACGCCCAAAGTTTTAGTGCTAGAAGCTTCAAAATTGGATGCAAAGTTACTTCTGGCCTGTGTAGGGCGCGCATATCAAGTTTGTTTCAATAAATCGATAGCTATTTATACCCTGAACACATTGAAAATGGGAAATCAGGGTATAATGTTTTTGTTGAAATTTGTATGTATGTAAAAGGCAGAGGGAGGCGTGGCAGACCCCATAAAATATATATATTCTTGATCAGGATGACAAGCCGAGTTGATATAGCCATGTCCGTCTGCCCGTCTGTCCGTATGCATGAACGCGTCGATCTCAGAACCTATAAGAGCTAGAGACTTGAAATTGTTTACGTAGGTTCCTGTATAGTACGAAAAGATCGAGTTTGTTTCAGAAATTCGATAACTGTTATCGTTTTATTGCTATCGATTAAAAACGAAAATTTTAATTAAGCTTTAAAATTCTATCTAATTCAGCTTTCTAGCTAGGTCTTCAAATTTTGCATTTAGTGTTATTTTGGCCTTACGCAATTTCGGTTTTTGTTAAATTTTGGTTACCACGCCCCCTTCGCCTCAAATTTGCAACTCAAATCAAATACCAAAGACTTGTGCCTTGGCACATACATACATATGGATGACATGATCACGCCCAACAAGTTTGATCAAAATCGTTGCTCTAGAGTTGCTAAAGTTATTATACTATTTCACGTAGTGATATAGTATATTGGGTTTGTGCAATGTCCGTCATGCTGTCCGTCCGTCTGTCCGTCTGTCCGTATGAACGCAAACCATTTCGACGCTATTCAAGGTAGAGACTTGAAATTTGAAATATATACTCGTGTATACCCTCGTCTGATAAAGTGTCAAGATTATCCCGATACGCCCACTAGGGGCGTGGCAAATCGGAAAATGCATTTTCCTGTATCTCAGAAACACTACTTCTAGAAGGGCTAGAGAGTTGAGATTTTAACTGAACACTCGCGGCGGATATATCTATGCCCATTGGGGGCGTGGCAAATCGGGTCAAACTGTATCTTCTACAGTTTTAAAGCTAGAACGCCCAAATTTGGCACGTGAGTTACTGTTACGATCCTATAAAGATCGCCCAAAAAAAAATTTTATGGCCACGCCTACTAGGGGCGTGGCAAATCGGATCTGAATATATAGTGATTTTACTAGTTTCGTTATATTTTGATCACTATTGATGCTAGAGACTTGAGACTTGGTATATATACTCGGGTTAACATCCCACAATCGAAAAGGTATGGCGGATATATCTACGCCTTCAGGGGCGTGGCAACTAATATCAGCTTATATCTCCCACAGTTTAGTACTACTGGGGGCCTCCTCTTTCGATTCCCCAAAAATTATTGTTACGCCCCAAAAGGGACGCGACATACAGAAAAATACCCTGTGTAATTTTCACATTTTTAGAATGTAAGCATCCAAACTTTACAGTTATATTCTTAAACGCCCACTCTATGCACATGCCAAAAATGATTTGTCTACGGCCACTGGGGGCGTGGCAAATCAAAACTGAAACATCTGCAGCTTCTGAGCCAATAACGCGCCACATAATGACTTTGTGACCTTTGACCTTGTCTTTTGATTTGCCAAATTATATATATGTGTTAGAAAAGAATATTTTATTAATACAAAATAACTAAATAAAGAAAATGTAACAAAAATATCAATATGACCGCACCGGGGTTCGAGCCCACACCTCTACGCTCGCCAACGAACTTATGTATATCACATTTTCTGAGTTGCCACCTCTCTCATTTTGAGAGTTGCCACCTCTCTTATTTGGAGAGATGCCACATCTCTCGATTTAGGTGCGTGTTCTTGCTAAGATAAGGCAATCGAGATAAATCGAGAGAGGTGGCATCTCTAAGCTTCGATTCTAATTGAAACTGTCTGGCTACCTCCAATGAAAAGTTTTAATCTGCAGCTAATTTGAGCGGCAAGTGGGGATTTAAGGTTAAATTTAAAAAAATGTAATGTGATAGATGCCCCTGTGTGCTGTTGGGGCGTGAAATAGTATTTCGCTGTCGGTTGCGTCCGACAGCAACGTTCTTACTTGTTCGATTTGGGAGTGTTAACCGGAGTATATTTACCAAGTTTCAAGTCTCTAACGTCAATAGAACTCAAAATATAACAGAATTAGTAAAATCACTATTTGTTTAGATCCGATTTACCACGCCCCCAGTGAACGTGCCCATAGTGTTTCTGAGATACAGGACAATGCATATTTCACGCCCCTAGTGGGCGTATCGGGAAAATCTTGACACTTTATCTATAATTTCTACTTGAGCGGACGCTTTTCAATTTAGACACAAATATAATTTTAAGGAAAATACCAAGATAAATAACATTTGTGCATAGCTCTGCGACTGCCTGAACCCAATTACGCAGCAAGGTCTGTCGAGTAGAAATATACTCTAAATAAATAGCCATATATGTGGACAAATATGTATATACAGTAGAATCCGGGTTTCTTTGAGTGTTAAAAGCGAATTGTATCAACCACGTTCTCAATTGTATCTCACGTTAAAATATAATTTTAAGGAAAATACCAAGATAAATAACATTTGTGCATAGCTCTGCGACTGCCTGAACCCAATTACGCAGCAAGGTCTGTCGAGTAGAAATATACTCTAAATAAATAGCCATATATGTGGACAAATATGTATATACTGTAGATTCCGGGTTTCTTTGAGTGTTAAAAGCGAATTGTATCAACCACGTTCTCAAATCTTTTTTCCGATTGAGAAATCTCACTGTCGAATATATGAATCGCAATAAATAAGTATTGGCACTAATTGTGAACATTATGGCTTTCCATTCCAACAATGTTAAATATGCAGCAGATTCGTGCAGCAAATACATTTTTGTACTCATTTACGAAACTGAAATATCATGCTTCTCGGACGGACAGGCATACTTTATCAGCTATATCAGCTCAGCTCGTCGTCATTATAACCATTGTAGTCGAGCATTTACTTGTTTAACAAGAAAGAAAAATCTAATCGAGACCGCTCGGCTAGGGGATACCCTGAACCCTGCGAAGAACCGTTATTTATTTTATATACATATGTATATGTATGTACAATACGAACAACACATACACACACATACATAGGCACACTCACACACAAGCGCAATTCACTGCGTCAGCTGTGCTTGGTCTACTATTTGTATGCCAATATTATGAGAAATTAAATGTTTAATAACTTTTTTTAGACGAACGTTTTTGAACAAACTTACAGGACGAGGCCATGTCATTTATATGTATGTATGTGCCGAAGCACATGTTCTATGTGTTTTGTAAATTTAAGGCGAAGGGGGCGTGGCATCTAAAATTTAACAAAAACCGAAACTGTTTTAGGCTCAAATAACACTAAATGCAAAATTTGAAGGCTCTGGCTATAAAGATGAATTAAATAGAGTTTTATAACTAAATAACTATATCGGTTTTTAGTCAATAACATTAAAACTATGATAGTTATCGATTATTTGAAACAATCTCGATCATTATGTGCTATACACGAGCAGGCGGACGGACTAACAGGGCTACATCGACTCGGCTTCTCTCCCTGATCGAGAATATATAAACTTTACGGGGTCTGCCACGCCTAATTCTGCCTGTAATTTGCCTCCAATTTGTAACTCCCGTATATCAAATACTAGAGACTTGTGCTTTGGCACATACATACATATGGATGACATGATCACGGCCAACAAGTTTGATCAAAATCGTTACTCTAGAAAAAAAGTTATTAAACATTTAATTTCCCATAGCATTGCCCTGCAAAGCAGCCAAAGAACAGCTGACGCACCGACTGGCGTGTGTGTGTGCGTGCGCCTGTGCGTGTGTGTGTATGTTTGGCTTGTAATGAACATATTTGTATATTCTTATGTATATTAAAGAAACGGAGATTGCTTGGAATTGCGGTTCTTCGCAGGGTTCAGGGTAACCCCTAGTCGAGCGGTCTCGACTAGAGTTTTCTTACTTGTTTATTTTAATTGTTTATTGTTCTAAGATTAAAATACAATTTTAAATGGTGGCGAAGATTTTTAGATCGAAATGCTGCAACTTTAATATTCTTTTATGGATATGCTACAAAATAGGAAAGAGTTGATTGGAACCCTGGAAAATTTTTGTTATTGGATATATGTACTTCCTCTGATGGAAGCATACTTAAGCTAACGTACTTATAGCTATGCTACTAAGCAAATAGATTTGCACAGACTTAAATTAAGCGCTCAATTAAACTTTGTGCAACTTGGAAAAGCGAGCAGTAGTACGCAGGCAGATGTAGTAAGCGAAACTTCAAAGCCCTTCGTTTGACGTGCAGCCTCGCAGAAAATTTATTGAAGCAATCGACAAGCATCACAAGCCCTTCACTCCTTTAAAGTAGTCTTAGCTTACCCACCCTGCTTCCATATTTCCCATTATCGTCCTGATGAGTATTGCTTGGGAATATTTAATTTTATTATCGTAAGAAAATATCTGGTGAGTAAGTAAATACTCATACAACCGCATTACAAATGGGAAATCTAGGTCTAATGGTTTTGTTAAAATGTATGTGACAGGCAGAACAGACAGGACAAATGGCAGAGGGACAGGCAGACGGACATAGCTATATCACCTTGCTAGTTATAGAATTTTCCCTTTGTGATCCTGCATTTTATTTGATGCAAAATTTATTATATTCCTTTGTGGACTTTAAACAATATCTTTAGGCATGCAAATACGTTGGATCAGAGAATGGCACTCGCGGAGCCTGCACACGTAGACCATTAAAAAACACTTAGAAAAACAACAAAAGCCATTTAAACTTTTTACCAACTTCTTTTTTTATACCCATTGAAAATGGGAAATCGGGGTACATTGGTTTTCTTGGAATGTATGTAACGGGCAGAAGGAGATATGTTATACCACATAAAGTATACATATTCTTGATCAGGAAGACAAGCCGAGTTGATATAGCCATGCCCGCATGCCCGTATGTATGAACGCGTCGTTCTCAGAACCTATAAGAGCTAGAGACTTGAAATTTTGTGTAGGTCCGTGAATAGCACGAAAAGATCGAGTTTGTTAAAAAAATCGATAACGACTTTAATTTTTGTGTTATCGATTAAAACCAAGTCGACACTCAGTTTCATAATTCTATCTTTTTAGATAGTCATATAATTTTGCTTTTAGG
The DNA here is from genome assembly GCA_035047545.1 of Drosophila paranaensis. Lineage (NCBI taxonomy): Eukaryota > Metazoa > Arthropoda > Insecta > Diptera > Drosophilidae > Drosophila > Drosophila paranaensis. Next base: position 656,138 of record JAWNPL010000043.1, read on the forward strand.
GTTATGAGAGCATTATACAATTTCGGTTTTTGATCAATTTTGGATGCCATTCCCCCTTCGCCTTAAATTTGTAAGTCCCGTATTTCAAGTACTAGATACTTGCGCTTTGGTACATACATATGTACATATAAAAGACATAACGCCCAACAAGTTTGATCAAAAACGTTCGTCTAAAAAAAAAGTTATTTAACATTTAATAACTCATATTAAACATATAAAATAAACGGACAATACTTGCGATTCCAAGGAATAACGGTTCTTCGCAGGGTTCAGGGTAACGCCTAGTCGAGCGGACTCGACTATAGTTTTCTTACTTGTGTTTATGCATACGGCAAATAGTAGAAAAAATGCGAAATTAAGAGATGTGTCGGTAGATGTTGAGAGTTGGGAGGATGATCGAAATAGTGAGAAAAGGGGGGGGGGTGTGTGGGGGGGGGGGGGGTGGAACCTTTGTTTACACTGAACACTGACCCAAGACTTGGTGGGCGATGTGAGCATCACAAAGGACGAACTTTGCTCGCTATCCTCGCCGATGTACATTTGGACGAAAGTTTTGAACTGGCCGTTGATGAGTCCGCGTTGGCCGTCGAGTATTGGCTTTCTGAGCCCTGTGGGTGCGGCAGTTTGCTTACTTTAGTTGCCTCTTTGTTTTAATTCACTTGCTGTTGCAGTTTTTCTTTACAAAAACAATAACAGCAACAGGAACAAAGCATAGCTTAGGCTTTCACTTTTTGTGTCCGCCGTTTTAAAACGTATTAATTGATAGTATTTTAATTTAATCGCAGTTTAAAGGGAATGGCAGTTAATTTCTTGACCACTGCAATCAGATCGAGCTTATGTAATATTACATGACAGAAAGTCATAGTCATAGACTAAGAGTCTGAGTCTCAGTCGCCACTAGCTCGGGCCACATTGAGCAAAGATTGAGAACGGCACGTGTTTTATAAACTTTAATTTCCACTTTAATTATATTTTGTTCAGGAATTTCTTGCGTAGCATTTAGCTATAGTTTCCTTGGCGTTTGCTAAACGACTGCGGCTAAGTGGCTGAAATTCGAAATCGAAAGGTTCACTTGTTCAAAGCGCCTCGCCACGCCACGTCACGTCACGTCAGGCGACACACTACGTTACGTTACGCTCCCCGACATCACCATATATATTTATATATATAAGTGTTGTATATATATATATATATATATATATATATATATATATATATATATATATATATATATATATATACAACACTTATATATATAAATATATATGGTGATGTCGGGGAGCGTAACGTATATATATATATATATATATATATATATATATATGTATGTATGTATAAGGTAATATAGCGTGTATAATACACGCGTCGTATACATAAAGCATATTCAAATTACCAACTTGACGCTCAGCCTTATATCACCGCGAGCCCCATTTTCCTACTCGCTTGCGAACAAGTGCATACTACTACAATTGTATACAACTGGGAACTACCACAGTTCTAGTGAACATTGCTACAACTCTGCATAGTACTTCCACTATGCTACTTCTATACTATACTACTATACTTCTTCTATACATGTATTCATTTAGTCAAATCAGCAACAACGATCTCAAGCTACATGCAGTAGCTGCCATTTTGTTGTGTCCGTTTTACTTGTAGTTCTATTAGTGGTAGTTTTGCTGCTGGTATTTGTATGTATTTCGGAAATATTTCCGTAGTACCGCCACTCGACGTTGAGTGGCGCTCTGCAAACATACTGTATGTCAACAGTTGTAAAGCCGGTAGATTTTACAGTCATGGTCAATATTCAGGGACCAATTATATTGGTTGTTCAAAATGGTAAAGTAGTCTTTCAAAGTGATATGATATAAAGGAATGTTTCCCACTTGACAATACTATGCCCTGAACATTTTGGGCTACTCACTAACTTCCAGTTACGTCAAAAGAAAGTCACTTGGTTTTTCCCATGAACACTGGTACAGAAAACGGTATAGTATTGACATGTTTCTGTTAGTGTTGCCTTTGGTATGCGAATTTTCGGACATAGGTAAGGGAGGTAAGAAACGGAAGTCAGTACCGGTTCATGATATTGGAATTGATATGCATGCCAAACAGTTACGTCTTAAGCTACGGTATTCGGTGCTCAGGTTTTCCTCTGCTGTTGTTGCATTTGTTGACATAATGTACCCTGAAATCAATGAAAATGGAAAATCAGGATATGATGGAAGAAGGATGCATGGCCTACCCCATAAAGTATATATTCTTGATCAGCCGAGCTGATATAGCCATGTCCGTCTGTCCGTATGTATAAACGCGTCGATCTAAGAATATATAAGAGCTAGACACGTGAAATTTATAATGTTGGGCCCTGTTTGGCACGAAAATATCGAGTTTATTTAAAACAACAAGTAAGAAAGCTCTAGTCGAGACCGCTCGACTAGGGTGGGTATACCCTGTCCGTATGTATGAATGCGTCGTTCTCAGAACCTACAATAGCTAGAGACTTGAAATTTTTTATGAAGGTTCCTGTATATCACGAAAAGATCGAGTTTGTTTTAGAAATTCGATAACTGTTATCGTTTTATTGTTGTCGATTAAAAACGAAAATCTAAATTAAGCTATAAAATTCTATCTAATTCATCTTTCTAGCTAGAGTCTTCAAATTTTGCATTTAGTGTTATTTGGGCCTTACGCAATTTCGATTTTGTTAAATTTTGGATGTCACGCCCCCTTCGCCTCAAATTTGTAACTCCCGTATATCAAATACTAGAGACTTGTGCTTTGGCACATACATACATATATATGACATGATCACGTTCAACAAGTTTAATCAAACTCGTTTCTCTAGAAAAACAAGTAAGAAAACTCTAGTCGGCGGTCCCGACTAGGAGATACCCTAAACCCCGCGCTATCTGCGTTAAAATACTGCATAATTAGCATTTCGTATAAACGCACAGAAAACTAAATTCAATTCATTTCAATTGTTTAGCTGATAGCGTCATCTATGGTTCGATTGAATAGCGCCATCCAAGTTTCGAACCAACTGAGCAGCTGATAATTCGCAAATCATAGCGCCATCTATTGGAAATATGTACACTAAAACTTGCGGGTTTTAGAAGTTTCAATATATACTTTATGGGGTCTGCCACGCCTCCTTCTGCCTGTTACATACATACGCCCTCCAACAAAAACATTATACCCTGATTTTCCCATTTTCAATGGGTTCAGGGTATAAAAAGTTATTAAGCATTTAATTTCCCATAACATTGCCATGCAAAGCGGCCAAAGAACAGCTGACGCACCGACTGGCGTTTGTGTGTGTGTGTATGTTTGGCTTGTAATGAACATACATATACATATGAATATAAAAGAAACGAAGAATGCTTGGAATAGCGATTCTTCGCAGGGTTCAGGGTATACCCTAGTCGAGCGGTCTCGACTAGAGTTTTCTTACTTGTTATACCCTGAACCCATTGAAAATGGGAAAAAAGGGTATAATGGTTTTGTGAAAATGTATGTAACAGGCAGAAGGAGGCGTGGCAGGCCCCATAAAGTATATATATTCTTGATCAGGGAGAGAAGCCGAGTCGATTTAGCCCTGTCCGTCTGTCTGTCTGTTCGTCTGTCCGTCTGTCCGTATGTTTGATCGCGTCGATCTCAGAAGATATAAGAGCTAGAGACTTCAAATTTTTTTTTGGAAGTTCATGTATATCACGATTCGATCGAGTTATAGTTAGAGTCTTCAAATTTAGCATTTAGTGTTGTTTAAGCCTTCTGCAATTTCGGTTTTTGTTTCCCCTTCGCCTCAAATTTCTAAATCACGTATTTCAAGTACTAGAGACTTGTGCTTTGGCACATACACACATGTGAATGTCATGATCACGCCCAATAAATTTGATCAAAATCGTTCAACTAAAAAAAAACTTATTAAACATTTAATATCTCATATTATCGGCGTCTTGCAGCAGCAGCGAAGCTGATGAGTCATAATGCACAGTTAGCAGATTGTGTGCTTGTGCGTGTGTCTGTGTGTGTATGTATTGCTTGCTACATATGTACATACATATAAAAGTAACGGAGAATGTTAGCGGCTCTTAGGAATCGCAGTTCTTCGTAGGGTTCAGGGGATGTCTTTGTCGAGCAGTCTCGACTAGAGCACTCTTACTTGTTAATATTATCGATTCAAAACAAAAACTGAAAATCATTTATAAAATTCTATTTCTAGCTTTCTTAAAACTTTGTTTGTATGTGTTGCTTGTAATATACATATGTACATATAAATATGTATAAACAAGTAAGAACGTTGCAGTCGGACGCAACTAACTGCGAAATACTTTTTCACGTCCCAGCGCCCCACAGGGGCATCTATCACATTACATTTCAAAATTAATCTTAAGTCCCCACTGTCGCCGCTCAAATTAGTTGCTTATTAAAAATTGTCATCGGAGGTGGCCATGGAAGTTTCAATTTGGATCGAAGTTTAGAGCCTTACCTTAATAAAAATACGCACCAACAAAAATGAGAGATGACATCTCTCTAAAATGAGATAGATGCCGAGCGTAGAGGTGTGAGTTCGAACTCCGGTGCGGTCATGTCGATGTTTTTGTTATTTTCTTTTTATTTATTTATTTTGTCAATAAAATATTCTTTTCAATACATATATAAAATTTAGCAAATCTAGGATCAAAGGTCAAAGGTCACAATGTCATTATGTGGCGAGTTATTGGCTCAGAAGCTGTAGGTTTTTCAGTCCCCCAGTGGTCGTAGACATATAATATGGTAGGTTCGTAGAGTGGGTGTTTAGGAATATAACTGTAAAGTTTGAATGCTTACACTCCAAAAATACGAAAATTACAGGGAATTTGTTGTAGGTCACGCCCCTTTTGGAGAGTAACAATAATTTTTGAGGAATAGATAGAGGAGGCCGCCAGTTACTTAGCATCCAATTTTGAAGCTTTGAAGCATTAAAACTGAGAGATATATACTGATATTAGTTGTCACTCCCCCTGTGGGCGTAAATATATCCGCCATAACTTTTTTATTATAGGATGTTAAAGCGAGTATATATACCAAGTCTTAAGTCTATAGCATCAATAGTGCTCAAAATATAACAGAATTAGTAAAATGACTATATATTCAGATCAGAATTACCACGCCTAGGCGTGGTCATACAATTTTTTGGACGATCTTTATAGGCTCGTAATAGTAACTCACGTGTCAAATTTGGGCATTCTAGCTTTAATACTTTAAAACGCCCATGCATGTAAAAATGCATTTTCCGATTTGCCACGCTCTTAGTGGGAGCATCGAGAAAATCTTGACACTATCAGACGAGGGTATACACGAGTATTTTATTAATTCGAAAAGATCGAGTTAAAAAAAAAAAAGATAACTATTTTAATTTTGATGTTATCGATTAAAAACGAAATCGATTCTCTGTTATATAATTCTATATAATTCATCTTCGTAGCTAGAGTCTTCAAATTTTACATTTAGTGTTATGTAAGCCTTACGCAATTTCGGTTTTTGTTAAATCTTGAATGCCACGCCCGCTTTGCCTCAAATTTGTAACTCCCGTATTTCAAGTGCTTGTACTTTGGCACATACATACATATGGATGGCATGATCCCGCCCAACAAGTTTGATCAAAATCGGTGCTCTAAAAAAAAGTGAACATTTAATTTCCCATATCATTGGCATGCAAATAGCAGCCAAAGAACAGCTGACGCACCGACTTCCGCTTGTGTGTGCTTGCGCCTGTGTGTGTGTGTGAGTGTGTTGCTTGTAATAAACATACATAAACATATGTTTTATAAAATAAACGGAGAATGCACGGAATAGCGGTTCTTCGCAGGGTTCAGGGTATACCCTAGTCGAGCGGTCTCGACTAGAGTTTTCTTACTTGTTTTCATTGCTTCTTTGCTAGGGCTCTGAACTTAAATCACCATTGAAATTTTGATGGATTTCTAAGATTGAAATTTTAATCGGAAGCTAATTAAAGCTTCGACCCTAAGGATGTAAGATTAATTTGAAAGTATAATGTAACCTATGGTGTACTGTGACGTGAATAAGTATTTCGCAGTCGGTAGCGCTCGACTGCAACGTTTATACTTGTTTTCGTATTTATCTGTTAAAATCGTGTTACGTTATTTGTCGAGTTTTTACACTGTTGCTATATTTTTTAATAAAAACGACATCTAAACTATGCCAGTGGTCAGCATTGTGTTGTTAAATTGTGAGCAGACGCAACTTGTGAACATATTTTCAACTTCTTTTGTCGTTGGCCCACACTTCAGCTGAACGCTTTGTCTGACTCGGTTCGGCACCGCATTGGTTGGATGTTCCACAACTTAATAAAACTTTACCGATTTTATGCTTAGACGAAATTATTTCTGCGGATCCCACAATTTAAAGTTTTAAGCGCACATAAATCAAAGATCCCAGCCGAAGTAAAATAAAGCCGCAACTCAGGGTCTACTAGCTTCCAGGCTCTGGTTCTCGCTTTTTTTGGCTCTGGTGCGGTTACTGCTACTGGCGAACGCGTGCGTGCAATGTTGTTTAGAGAAAAACTTGAACTGGACACAGCAGTTGCCATTATTTACCTAGAGGGCAAAAAAGAGTCAGAATGGAGAATTAAAACAAAAGCAATTTGGGGCATAGCATAGCTATAGGTGCCCAGGCAGGGAGAGAAAGCGTGTGAGAGAGAGAGAGAGAATCAGAGTGAACGAGAGAGAAGAGAAGAGAGAGTATAAAACAATAACCTTCGGTACGGCATGGAAAATTAATAAAAGTCATAATAATACTCGCCATTTCCCTTGCCCTGCCCACTTTTCGGCAAAAGCCTTTTTCATAGTTCAACTACTTGTACATTTGAGGATATTTCCTATGGAAACAAAGCAAAAATTTTGCAAAAAGTCGGTCGCTAGATACTGTTAGCCGCTTAATACCTTGCTAGCATGCGTTGCTTTTGATTTAAATAGTTTCAAATATTATATATTTTTGCCTTATTTATGTGTCCTTGATAGATTTATTATTATTTCGTTTTCCTTACTTACTAAATACGAATAAACACGTACATACTGGACGCTCCATCACCACCAAGCCTCTGTCTGGGTAAAACATTTTGTGGCCAACCCTCATCTCATTCGGCTCAAAATATTTTTATGCAACATTCGTGCGGAAGTGGCATGGCTGGTGACTTATCGCCGTCATTCTGCCAACAGCCGTGCGTCCATTCGTCGCCTATTGTCAGCTCCGAGCTCCTTACTCTCAGCGTCGTTAAGTGTGCGTGCGTGTATGAATAATTTTGGTCTTTATTATTTGTTTTAGGTGTAAATATTTCAAGCTCACAAATCGGACAAATAAAAAAAAGAAAGAAAGTTGTAGCTCGAGAACAAGAAAGAGGTCGAGGCTTATAGCTTAATTATTCCAATGCATGAAACGCGTTTCCACTAGCCCCAACCCAAAAGTCGAAGTCAAATGGGCCTTGGTCCTTTTGCACCTCTCCATGGACCTGGCTGAGAGGGGCACCCTTTTTATACCCTGAACCCATTGAAAATGGGAAAAAAGGGTATAGTGGTTTTGTGAAAATGTATGTAACAGGCAGAAGGAGGCGTGGCAGACCCCATAAAGTATATATATTCTTGATCAGGGAGAGAAGCCGAGTTGATTTAGCCCTGTCCGTCTGTCGGTCTGTCCGTCTGTCCGTATGTTTGAACGCGTCGATCTCAGAAGATATAAGAGCTGAAAGTTCGTGTATATTATGATTCGATCGAGTTTGTTTCAAATATTCGATAACTATAATCGTTTTAATGTTATCGATTAAAAACCGATATCTTCATTTAGTTATAAAATTCTATTTAATTCATCTTTATAGTTCTTCAAATTTAGCATTTAGTGTTATTTGAGCCTTCTGCAATTTCGGTTTTTGTTAAATTGCTCAAATTGCCCCTTGGCCTCACGTATTTCAAGTACTAGAGACTTGTGCTTTGGCACATACACACATATGAATGTCATGATCACGCCCAACAAATTTGATCAACTAGAAAAAAAAAGTTATTAAACATTTAATATCTCATATTATCGGCGTCTTGCAGCAGCAGCGAAGGTGATGAGTCATAATACACAGTTAGCAGATTGTGTGCTTGTGCGTGCGTCTGTGTGTGTGTATGTATTGCTTGCTACATATGTACATACATATAAAAGTAACGGAGAATGTTAGCGACTCTTAGGAATCGCAGTTCTTCGCAGGGTTCAGGGGATCTCTTTGTCGAGCAGTCTCGACTAGAGCACTCTTACTTGTTTTATTGTGCCGAGGGAATGATTGCCAAAGAACGTTCAACCGGTGACACGCTCACTCGTACGTTTGTTCGGATTACTTTTGATTTTGCATATATTCCCTCACGCACGCATACAACACATATTTTTTTATGATTTATAAAACCTTAGCGTTGAGTATTTTGTGCCTAAATTATTTCCTTTCTGCGCGCCTTTAATTAATGGTCACATCAACACTGGCTGCACCATTGAGTGAAGTCCTTAATTTTCAGTATGGTGGTCAATGTTGTCATAAGTTTTTGTCGTTTGTCTAGACGTGAATAACAAAGTACAGAAGTTCTCCAATAGGAAGTGCTTAACTAGCTGATACCCCTTTCTCTCGAATGTATAAATACTTATCAACGAACCCCCAATGAATATCTTAATGTAGTTTTACTTAGTGCATTGTATATAATATTTTTCTGACCAGTATACTCTGACTAGCTGATACCCTTCAGCTTACTATAAATTTCCGGCATACATAAAGTCTTATTATTCCATCATTATACTGCATTTTCCCTCTTGAAGGTGAGACTATAAAATTAAAACAAGTAAGAAAACTCTAGCCGAGATCGCTCGACCAGGGGATACCCTGAACCCTGCGAAGAACCGCTACCGAGCCTTCTCCGTTTCTTTTACATATATGTATATATGTTCACTATAAGCAACACACACACACATACATATAGGCGCACGCACGCACGCACAAGCGCAAGTCGCTGCGTCAGCTGTGCCTTGGCTGCTATTTGCATGCCAATGTTATGGGAAATTAAATGTTTAATAACTTTTTTTCCAGACCGACGATTTTGATCAAACTTGTTGGGCGTGATCATGTCGTCCATATGTATGCATGTGCCAGAGCACAACTGTACACGCGAAATTGTATGAGGCACAAATATCACTAAATGAAAAATTTGAAGACTCTAACTGAATTATATAGATTGTGTATCGAGCTCGTTTTTAATCGATAACATTAAAATTAAGACAGTTATCTAGGCTAGGCTAAATCGACTCGGCTTGTCTCCTTGATCAAGAATATGTATACTTTATGGGGTTTGCCACGCCTCCTTCTGCCTGTTACATACATTTCAACAAAAACACTATACCCTGATTTCCCATTTTCAATGGGTTCAGGGTATAAAAACAAATGCTAATTGAAGAACAGATTGATGAAAGCACATAGTCTGATTTAAATTTAGTTACGTATTTATACTATACTCAACGGTATTTTTTGGGACGTTTGCATCGGACCTCTCTTTTGTTAACGTTATGCAAATTGGAGTTGAGCTCGCAAGACCCCTAGATCAATAGCGCGACTCATTATTCTTCACAATGCTGACAAAATGTTGATGAATTTGATAAATTAGTCAGTTTCCACATTTCCGCTACGATTGGATGGACATACAGAATTAGGAGCTGGGTGTTGTTCAACTAAGTGGAATTCGTGCCGAGAACCTGTCTATGGTAGGACAATAATGGGGCAAAGCACGTAGCGGTGCCGATTTTACTAAATCATTTCTGCCAAGATACACTATGTGTGAAAGCAACTTTGAGGGAGTGCGACCAGGCTTCTATGTGCTATCATTCTTGACTGTCGTGGACATGTAAAGACAAATAAAACTCTATATAAGTATGTATGGTTTGCATTTATAATGGTATATACATACATATGCCTTTAGCATACCCAGTGACATTTTCTGCTCCATTATTTTCATCATGTCTGACAGACGACCCGTCAACAAGCAAGTGAAGGAGTGGGACAACATGAAACTGTTATTTCTACTATTTTCGCATTGCGGCCGCAGAGTCTTGCCAACTGTCCGCAGTCCTGTTCTTCAACCCATATGCGATTGCGATGGTGTTTGCAAAGGACGTGTAGTTACTTATATGTTGTGTTGGCTGTTGCATACGTTTGAAGGAACGGGGGTCACAACAAATGCGGCCAGAGCAGACATATAGCTAAGTATACACTTATTACTTCCGCTTTTCTGATCACATGTCTTCACATACATACGTATGCACATACATCCTAAGAAAAATCATCTGTGCATCGGAGTATTGTATTAAGAATATCCACTTCCCAAACAAAGAGTTGTACCCCAGTTGACAGTTGTATGTGGTGCTTCCATTGCTGAAGAATGGCATAAGATTTTCTTGGCATCTTTTGTTTCGCAAAACGGATGCGTTCCCATTTTTCAACATTGTGCTTAAATTTATGCATATATGCGGAATAGTCCTTGCAAATAACAACCTGATACTGTGGCATATGCAAATTTGACAGTATCCGCCTCATTATTTGACACCATAATAATTTGTGACCAGAATACATTTATGGGCACTGACGTAAGGACATACACGCACACACGACGCTGGTTAATAAGGAAATATCCTTTTACACATGTGACCCCAATAATTTTCAGAGTTCTTAGAGCCTGAGTCATTGGCGAACTATGCGCTTGCATTACTAATAATAACCATTACACAAATGTATGCGGAGTCTGAGTGGGTGGGCATGAGTGTGTATGTTAGTGTGGGTGATAGTGGGATGGTGATATGTGCGTGTATTTACATATGCTGGATAGAGGGTGTATATTTTCTGCTGTATTGTGATTTATTGCATTCGTGTGCCAGATTTTACAAATGTAATGCGCAACACTTCGAATTCTCTCCCTCCCTCTCTCCACTCGCGCCCTCATGCATATGCAAAGTCTCTACTATTTGCTTGCCAACACTATGTGATGTGAGTGCGTCATTTTACTTAGAGTGTGTTAAATTTCTATGCGACTGTATGTGGGAATGTATGTATGTGTGTGGTCTTGTGCTGTAGCTAGCATAACTATTCCGCACGAAGCCATATTTCTTTCAGCGTTTTGTGTAGGTCGTAAAGTGGCGTGGACATACGTGTCTGAATCAGTTGACTTCCGTTTTCGCTCAAAATGCTTCTCTGGCCTGAATTGTTCCGATTTATTATTAAATGGATAATGCGATCTATTTTAAAATTAGTTTTATTACCCGTTAAGGAACTTACTGTTGATAGTCTTTAAGAATGTTTATTGCTTTAGATATTGCTGTTCAGACTCACTGGAGCTGATTTATACATATTAATATGGCCTCGTAAGGCGAATATCCTCTTCTGTTTATTTTCTTCTTTATTGTCATTCAGAGCATTTAGATTAAGTCGGACATTTATTAAGATTTTTCAAGATTTACGAAATTAAGTTTTTAAACTGTAGTTGTCAATATAATCAATGAACTGTAAAAAAACCATTTATGTTATTTTATTTTAAATATTGAACTAGAATTCTTTACTCTGCTTTACTAGAAGCAAAATGAAATTTATATGCTCTTGAAAATAAGTTTAATTTTAGAACAGAGATCCGGAACGGAGGTATGATCCCTAATGAGCTATTTCAGATATCATTGTTCAAAATAGCATCCGGCTATTAAATTTGATAAATTATAATTGAAGTTTGTGTCCCTGTCGCTGCCTCTTCGTGCAGCATTAGAGTTGCACATTGCAGCTGTAGCAAAAGACTCATATCAAGATTCGTCTTCAAAATATTTCAAAGAAAGATTGCAATATCAATAGATATTTACGTGCGATGTTTGTAGAAAGGCATTTACAGCGGACTCTTTCGCCCAAAAATCGCGCAACGCTGACTTCTCGGGTGGTTCTCGGGTCGGGTAGGTTGTCATCTCCGTTGTGGTCGACTCGGCGTACATGTGGTCAGTAATTGGCTCTTCTTTCGCGGACTAGTTAGCCTTGTGGATTAGTTATCCTTTTATGGCATAAAATGTGTGCCTTGACTTGATTAGCCTAATAAATGAATTAAAAGCACGTGTCAGTTGGCTTGACCTGATTTCTGCGGCGATGTTTTTCTCGACTTTTGCTTTGGTTCTAGCTCCGGTAATTTGAATAATTGAATTGATTACGACGCAATATGAACCGTGGAAAAAAAAACATTTATCACAGCTAATATAATTAATGCCACTGGCACTATTGTCGCATAGTTCATATGCCTTGAGAAAAACGTTTTCACGTCCTTTTTGAGCGCAAGTTTTAAGGACCTACGCGTGCTAATGTGATGCTAAGACGCGGACCAGGACAACCACACTACCAGTGCTGCCGTATTGCAACTGTTTGGCCTGTGCGAATTGCTTGAGCCATTTGGCTGTTCGAGCCTATGTTCGCTGAAAACTTGAAAGGCTGCCAGACCCCAGGCGATAATATGGCGCAAATATTGCTGTGAATACATAAACATAAGCAAACCGATCCAGAACAGAAACGAGCTGAACTAAGTGTCTTAACAGAACTGCGCCACTGTGTGTGTGTGTGTGTGATATGTGTGTTTATATATATGTGTGTTCAGCAAGGTCTAATGGAATTTTCTAATAGCTCACAAACTTTATATAAAATCTTCATATTACACACAAACGGCTGCGCTGAAGTCGAGGACGTTAGGGTCTAGGCTGAGGTTGGGGTTTGGTTGTGGTGAGACGTTAGCCACCACCAACAATGTCGACGACACACATGCAGAACGACAATAGCGGCGTTTCAATTGCATTTCCGCTTGCACCAGTTTTCCTTTCAAAACTCATAAGTTTTAGTCAACTAGGCGACGTTGATGACAACGTCGTCGACGACGTGACCAACTTGAGCATGCCCAGCTCTGCTGACTGCTTGGACAGTGCACGATCTTGCGGCGGTCGGCGCTGCACGGCTACTTGCAAATTCTAAAACTTTTTAATATGTCGTCGTACTGCGTACACTATGGGAAATACTCAAACTATCATTGGCACAAATAAATAAGTTTTTAAATAGTTAAGCGGATAGCAACTAACCACGCTCTTTGTCCTTACGTGTGGGTACTTTAAGGCTTACAGATATTCCGACGGACAAGAGTTAAAGCGAAACGAAAGATTGGCATTCATCGACTCATTATGCCCTGAACCCATTGAAAATGGGAAAATCAGGGTATAATGTTTTTGTTGAAAGGAGTATGTCTGTCCGTCTGTCCGTCCGTCCGTCTGTCCGTATGTTTGAACGCGTCGATCTCAGAAGATATAAGAGCAAGAGACTTCAAATTTTTTTTGGAAGTTCGTGTATAGTACGATTCGATCGAGTTTGTTTCAAATATTCGATAACTATAATCGTTTTAATGTTGTCGATTAAAAACCGATGTCTTCATTTAGTTATAAAATTCTATTTAATTCATCTTTCTAGCTAGAGTCTTCAAATTTTGCATTTAGTGTTATTTGAGCCTTATGCAATTTCGGTTTTTGTTAAATTTTGGATGCCACGCCCTCAAATTGCCCCTTCGCCTCAAATTGCTAAATCACGTATTTCAAGTACTAGAGACTTGTGCTTTGGCACATACACACATATGAATGTCATGATCACGCCCCACAAATTTGATCAAAATCGTTCGACTAGAAAAAAAGTTATTAAACATTTAATATCTCATATTATCGGCGTCTTGCAGCAGCAGCGAAGCTGATGAGTCATAATGCACAGTTAGCAGATTGTGTGTTGGTGCGTGCGTCTGTGTGTGTGTTCTTGTGCGTGCGTCTGTGTGTGTGTATGTATTGCTTGCTACATATGTACATACATATAAAAGTAACGGAGAATGTTAGCGGCTCTTAGGAATCGCAGTTCTTCGCAGGGTTCAGGGGATCTCTTTGTCGAGCAGTCTCGACTAGAGCACTCTTACTTGTTTTCATTATGCAATTTTTGGTATTGATCCCTTGTCCATGCAACGAAAGCTGTCTTGAAAAAATAACGGAAGTATGCCCTAGCGGTCAAGAGACGGCCTCGGCCTCTTCCGCCACCCTTTCAACTGCTTGACAACTTTCTCCATTAGGGTACAATGGAGCACGACACACAAGTTGAATTTGTTGTCTGAGCCATCAATTCAAGTTGAAGACGCCTTCTTGCTATTTTCGCTCCCATTCTCAATTCCATTTCCCAGCCAGGCGACACCAATTTTGCCTCGTTTGTGTTTTACTGCTGCGCGCATTGAGTCAGGACGACGTTGCCTACTTTTCAGCTCACCGAGTGAATTGAGTTGTTTTGTATAGTTTAAATCCCTTGACGGCGAATTTTGGTCAGGACTTATGAAAATATGATAGGCTCATGGCATTCTTACTTCGGCGCTATTCTAGCTACACAGAGGGGGTGAATAATTAATATATTTACAAATAGGATAAATTTGCTGATGAGCTTTGCCTTGAAACGTTTATATAATATTTGTAGTCATTTGTTTCACCCTCTATTGCCAGTTGGCCACTTGTTTCTTGGCAGCCAAAAGCAACACGTCCCAGGATCTGGGGCAGACTCCTTCAAAACAAACAAAGAACAGACAATTTATAATTACTGCCATTTGGCTCTGGCTTAGATTTGGGATTTGAGGAGAGGATGCCAGCATATCGCTAATTTGAGTTGCGATATGTCTGAACGCGCAAAATTTTGCTAGACCCTGTATACAAACAATTATTTGGCGTTTTGTTCTGATTTTTATCAATTATGTGCATTGAGAGTATAGGTCTTTAAATGTATTAAAGGTATAAAATTTGATGACGACTTACCCAGAAGAAGGTCTTTCGTTCGTGTCGAACAATTTAAGAGAGATACATATAATATTTAAACTATGAAATATCTTTAAAAGAGCTAAGAAGATAAAAATATGATCCGAATTTTCTTGGACTTATACGTCAACTGCGAATATTAATACAAGTGGTCTATCAGGTTATAGTTGCAGAGTTGCAACCATGGAAACTTACAACTGTCCTCTGAAATTTATTCAACGCTACTCTTTGTTGGGGCTTACATCACAGTTTCTGATGATGCAATTCAAAACGCTGATATATGTTCTTTTTACAATTCAATAAATTCACGCAATGCTTTACTGCCGCATCTGACTGTCTAGCCATTTGACTGCCGGACAGTACGACCGTAACATTTCTCCTTAGCGCTACTTTTGGCCCACAGCACCTTGTATACAATTTATTTTGAGCCTTTGCACGCGAACAATTTCGAATCCTGCAACCAATGACAGTTTAATTAATTGCAACACTGTAATGTGTTTTAAATTGACATATTTATACAGGAATGTACGGCGGGTGTTGAGAGCCCGGGACGCTCTGGCAGTTTCCGGGCAGTCGGCCGGTTCACATTGAGTGGGTGGTAGCTAACCATTGTTTGCTGAACGATGGTCGAGAACAGAACTCAATCCGGAAAAACTCTTAAGATATTCCTTTAAAAACAAGTAAGAGTGCTCTATTCGAGACTGCTCGACTAGGAGATCCCCTGAACCCTGCGAAGAACTTTTTTTTTTTTTTTCCAGTCTCAAGTGAATTTATTTGCTGCTTGTTGTCAGAGACTCTATAGCGCATTTATCTTTTTACCCTTCACATTTGTTTTTTGGCAGGTACGCCTGTTATAATTATTCTAATTTATTTGTATTTCTTTTATATATATATATATGTATATGTATGTACAATACAAGCAACACACACACATTGATCGTGTCATTAATATGTATGTATGAATTTGCCAAAGCACAAGTTTCTAGTATTTGAAATACCTGATTACAAATTTGTGGCGAAAGGGGCATGTAAAACTCAAAGAACACTAATTGCAAAATTTGAAACCTCTGACTATAAAGATGAATTAGATAGAATTGTATAACTAATTTACGATATCGGGTTTTATCGATAACATTAAAACTATTACAGTTATCGATTAGTTGAAACTAATTCAAATGCTAAACATGAACCACCAAAAATATTTGTCTCTAGCTTTTATATGTTCTAAGGTCGACGGGATCAAACATACGGACGCCCGTTTGCCCGAACGGACGGACGGAAAAGCGGACAGACAGACAGACGAATAGGGCTAAAAACTAAATACTCGGCTTCTCTCCGTGATCAAGAATATATATACTTTATGGGGCCTGCCAGTGGCAGACTGCCACGCCTCCTTCTGTCTGTTACATACATTTTTACAAAAACATTACGATCCCCAACCACTATTAATTCGAGCAGCATATTTTTTATACTTAAAACAATAATTTAATTAACATTAGAACTGTGTAACGTCGCCTTGGGACTGTATTACGCATTTAACACGTTTTGGCATTGACTTTAATGAATTTTTGCAGCGTTCGCTAGAAATTGAGTCCAACATCTCTTGCAGTTTAGTTTTAAGGTCACAAATGTTGCTTGCGGCTCATTCAGATCTGGGCTCTTTGATGGCCAATCTAAAATGTCCACTTGATTACATTCCAACCAATTTTTGGTTCGTTTGGCTGTGTGCGATGATGCTCCGTCCTGCTGAAAAGTGAACTCTCCGCAATCTGCAAGTTTTGGTATTGATGGCAGCAAACTATCATCTAATATGCTAATGTATTTTTCAGCATTAACCGTCCCTGCAATGAACAGAAGTTTTCCCAATCCTTTGGCAGACATACATCCCCATACCATAGTACTTGCAGGAAACTTTACTGTTCTTTTAAGGCAGTCTTTACGGTAAGTTTCTGCCCTCTTACGGATGACGCGTTTTCTCGAATCGCCGTCACTAACATCAAATTTAGCTTCATCGCTAAATATGATGGTATCCCATTGCCTTTGAGTCCAAGACATTCTTTCCCGAGCCCATTGCAAACGAGCCCAAGCAAGGGTTTTTCCTTGGCCTACGAGTAAGATAAGTTATTGGGTACGATGCATAGATAATAACAAAACATACAATATAATGACAAAACATAATAAAATTATTTGACACAAATACTTGTATATTCGATTTCAAATAGATGTCCCTATTCAAGTGTATGGTAGTGTACTTTAAAAAACCATATACAATATTTATACCCTGAACCCATTGAAAATGGGAATTCAGGGTATAATGTTTTTGTTGGAAGGCGTATGTATGTAACAGGCAGAAGGAGGTGTGGCAGACCCCATAAAGTATATATATTCTTGATCAGGGAGACAAGCCGAGTCGATTTAGCCCTGTCCGTCTGTCTGTCTGTCTGTCCGTATGTATGAACGCGTCGTTCTCAGAACCTATAAGAGCTAGAGACTTGAAATTTTTTATGTAGGTTCCTGTATAGCACGAAAAGATCGAGTTTGTTAAAAAAATCGATAACTGTCTTAATTTTAATGTTATTGATTAAAAACGAAATCGATGCTCCGTTATATAATTCTATATAATTCATCTTTATAGCTAGAGTTTTCAAATACAATTTCGGTTTTTGTTAAATTTTGGGTGCCACGCCCCCTTCGCCTCAAATTTGTAACTCCCGTATATCAAATACTAGAGACTTGTGCTTTGGTACATACACACATATGGATGACATGATCACGCCCAACAAGTTTGATCAAAATCGTTGCTCTAGAAAAAAAGTTATTAAACATTTATTTTCCCACAACATTCGCATGCAAACAGCAGCCGAAGAACAGCTGACTCAGCGACTGGCTTGTAATAAACATACATATACATATGAATATAAAAGAAACGAAGAATGCTTGGAATAGCGGTTCTTCGCAGGTTTCAGGGTATACCCTATTCGAGCGGTCTCGACTAGAGTTGTCTTGTTTCATATATGGCTTTAATATTTATTTCATCAAAGCTTGTCGCTGTTCGTCTGCAGCGTTTCAGTTAAAGCATCGGATTTACACTTGACCACAAAATTTGAAATGCCCGAATGGTATTTAAATAGCATCAAAGGTATCTATTGTTATTGGAAAATACCTCGTAATTGCCAGCTGTTAATTTGTTAAAGTGCTTTTAAAGACTAGGTCAAAATCTGCTTACGGATTATGCAACAGCAGCAACACTATCTGCACTCTGGTCACATTTGCCTATTGAATGCACTTGCAACGTGGTGTATGCGTAATATTAATAAACGTAAAGTTTGTACTGTTTGATAACGTGTGCAGGGGTGATATTACAGCTGCAGCTACGAATTGTGTATAGCTTCTCCATAGCAGCACGATGTATGTTTGGTATTTCTACTGTAGCCCATGAAACTACACTTTAATCTCAATTACCAAAAAGCGAACGGTTTCCAGACGTCAACAATTGTTTATCGAATCAATTCACTTAATACGCAAAGCAATGTTGACGTATTCAGAAATGCATAAGCCTTCAGTTGGATTGACATGCGAGCATCAACCATTCATTGCGATAGCCGTCGGCGAAGGTGGCTTGAGATGCGACTGTTCTTGCTAACAGATGCTAACGCGCAATTTTCGTCGACATCTCAACCATCACGTAAATCGCGAAATTCATCAGTTACCAGCAGATGCTGGCGAAACTCGGTAGTGTGACAGATGTATGAAGGTTTTAAGTTTAATTTATTTTGCTTTCACCACAAAGAAGAAAAATTTTACATTTACATACATATGTACGTCAAACTTCGTACGGTCGTACTCTTGTGTTTTGCAGTTAATTACAATGCGCTTGGCCCTGACTCCGGGTTCCTGGCTTTTGACCTTGCGTGCTGCATTCGTGATGTAGGGGGTTCGTTTTTAGCTTTCCGCGCACGTTTGGGCCAGAAATCTTAATTTCTTTTGGAGTGGTTTGAACGTCAGAAGCTCTTCGTGTTCATTTTTCTTGCAATTTAGGGCGCAGCCTGGTCCAAGCCCTTAGCACAAGCCCACAAGCACATACCCCGGCACCGGCACCCTTTCTGCCTTTGTAATTTCGTGCATACGATTCACGGTGGCCCTAGCCCGTTATCATTTCCAACTGGCTGCACCCTTTAACTTTAAAGGGCTTCAAATCTCAAAATTCTAAAAAATGTAATCATATTTATAGTTGGGTAGGGAGCATACGTACTGTAGACTAGCTAATTGCTAGCATTGATTATGTATATGCTATTATTGATTGGCCTTGTAGGCCACCTCTTGGCCATTTCGCCTTATTACCAATTATTTTAACAAGGCGAGTGCAATTTGCTGCACCCAAAATCATATCAGCTGCTATTAGCGCCCGCCCACTAGTCACGCACGTTTCGTGACGAAGAAATTATCATAAATGCTGTGGTAAACCTTGCTTTTGATTGCGTGTCAGCAGATTGGCTCCTGTTGAATCAAATATGGAGCAAGATTAATTTCTATTGTTCACTTGCTTAGTGCGCTTGCAAAAGGCAATTGACGCTTGTTCGAGCATGAGCTCATTTACTCTTTCTCTCTCGCTCTCTTTGTGTATCTTTAATGCAGAGGACAATACTGGATTCTATACACATTAATCATCTTCAATGCATCACTTCAACTACGGGTTCCAACGCCAGAAGCTTTGGTAGTGGTCCCTGTTGCCTTTTGTGCGCCTCTGGCTCCACGGAACTTCATGCGGCAATAGCACCGTCGTCGCGACGGTCCCTACCGGTGCCTCGTCATAATTTGGCAGAAGTCTCCAGCTGCGCTTTAGTTTTACCAGCCACGGCCAGTGCCCGAGGTTGCCACGGTGGCGCAGCTGCATGACTTTTGGATGGCTTTAGAAAACGCTCTTGTTTTTGACGATCCCAGATAACGATTGCGTGCCTGCGTACTTTAAGGATATAGTCGGCGAATAGCCTAAGATGTTGCGAAAACGCCAAATGCCAAGATATACTATCGTTTCAGATTATGAATTCATGAAATCCTATCGGCAGTGCTTTGGCTCCAATAAATTCATTTAAAAATCGTTCTAAAATGTAGTGGGACGTGAAGGAAGGGCAATTCATTAATTGCCTAAAATTCAGTGTTCAGTGCTTAAGGTGAGTTGGTATTAGAGAGTGCATGTTGACACATTATATCTACAGTTTGACACGAAAGTGTTTTCACATGGGACAAAAAATATATGTTTGTTCTTTGACATTAAAAAAAACTACTAAATGTGATATTTCAAATTTTTTAAAAATTATGTTGTGTTTTCCAATTTATCTTACAAAAATAATTTTTAAAAAATTAAAAAACTATTAACATAGGCTTAAAAAACAATAACAACAAAAAACAAGTAAGACAACTCTAGTCGGGCGTCCCGACTAGGAGATACCTTGAACCCCGTGATATCTGCGTTTTTAAAAATTCTGCATAATTAGCATTTAGTATAAACGCACACAAAATTAAAGTCAATTCATTTTCAATTGTTTGGCCAATAGCGCCATCTATGTTTCGATAGAATAGCGCCATCCATGTTTCGATTCAATTGAACAGCTGATAATTCGCAAATCATAGCGCCATCTATTGGAAATGTGTACACTAAAACTTGCGGGTCTTAGAATTTGCTAGATGCACGCAGTTCAATGTGTATGTGTGTATGCGTGCACACGTATAGGAGAACAGTTTGCTTTGCGCTGCTGGTCACGTGTTTGGCCAATTGGCCAAATGTTTGTTTAATAACTTCTGCGTGAATTAATGAATTGCAATGAAATTTTCAGCTTATGATCAACATACATATTTTTTTTAATTTTGTCCAATTTTAAAAAATGCAATCCATTCATTTACTGGCTTTGAGTGCAACTAACCTCAATTTAAATATTTGGGGAAATTCGGAGCCAGTATCCAAAATTTAACAAAAATCAAAATTAAATAAAATAAATATAAAACTAACAAAACAAGTAAGAAAATTCTAGTCGGGGGTCCCGACTAGGAGATACCCTAAACCCCGCGCTATCTGCGTTTTTTAAAATACTGCATAATTAGCATTTCGTATAAACGCACAGAAAACTAAATTCAATTCATTTTCAATTGTTTATCCAATAGCGCCATCTATGGTTCGATAGAATAGCGCCATCCATGTTTCGATTTATTGAACAGCTGATAACTAGCAAATCATAGCGCCATCTATTGGAAATATGTACACTAAAACTTGCGGGTCTTAGAGTCCCCAAAAATGTTTGTTGTTAGTTTCATATCTGTTTTATGCAATTTTGGTTTTTGTTAAATTTTGGATACCGATTCCAAATTTCCCCAAATATTGATTGAATCGATAATTGCAAAATATGACGAAATTCTTCAGAGCATAGCATTAGCGACAGCTGTGCACATAGAAATCGCCGAAAACAACGGCAAATGCGATTGTAGCAATAAGAAGAAATAAAGAATAGCATGTGTGCAAAAACTTTCGTATCAGTTATATTTAAATATCTTTTTTGTTGTTATTGTTTTTTAACCCTATGTCAATAGTTTTTTAATTTTTATACTATTTCACGTAGTGATATAGTATATTGGTTTTGGGCAATGTCCGTCATGCTGTCCGTCCGTCTGTCCGTCTGTCCGTCCGTCCGTCTGTCCGTCTGTCCGTATGAACGCAAACCATTTCCACGCTATTGAAGCTAGAGACTTGAAATTTGAAATATATACTCGTGTATACCCTCGTCTGATAAAGTGTCAAGATTTTAACGATACGCCCACTAGGGGCGTGGTAAATCGGAAAATGCATTTTCCTGTATCTCAGAAACACTACTTCTAGAAGGGCTAGAGAGTTGAGATTTTAACTGAACACTCATGTCGACATCCCAAAATCAAAAAGCTATGGCGAATATATCTACGCCCATTGGCAAATCAAAACTGAAACATCTGCAGCTTCTGAGCCACATAACGACTTTGTGACCTTTGACCTTGTCTTTTGACTTGCTAAATTATTTATATGTGTTTGAAAAGAATATTTGATTAATACAAAATAACTAAATAAAGAAAATATAACAAAAATATCAACATGACCGTACCGGGGTTCGAGCCCACGAACTTATATCACATTTTCAGAGTTGCCACCTCTCTTACTTTTAGAGTTGCCACCTCTCTCATTTTGAGAGATGCCATCTCTCTCGAATTAGGTGCGTGTTTTTGCTAAGATAAGGGTTCTAATCTTCTATCCATATTGAAACTGTCTGGCCACCTCCAATGAAAAGTTTTAATCTGCAGCTAATTTGAGCGGCGACAGTGGGGATTTAAGGTTAAATTTTAAATAATATAATGTGATAGATGCCCCTGTGGGCTGCTGGGACGTGAAAAAGTATTTCGCTGTCGGTTGCGTCCGACTGCAACGTTCTTACTTGTTTAAAAATTATTTTTGTAAAATAAATTGGAAAACACAATAAAATTTTTTTTTAATTTGAAATATCACATTTAGCAGTTTTTTTAATGTCAAAGAACAAAAATATATTTTTTGTCCCATGTGAAAACACTTTCGTGTCAAACTGTATATCCTTATATTCCAATTTAAGTCTTAACGTCATGGGTAGTCTAGAGGAAAAGTATCCTTTCTCTTTTTAGCTTTTTCCTAAATAGGCATGAACGCTTTAATTGAACTATTCGGTATGTTTTCTGATAATTTTAGTAAGGATTTTACTGCAACCTGTGCTTAAGCTTTCCATTCCATTCTAAAGAATTTAGCAAGTATATTAGCAATATAATTGAACCCTATTTGATCTCTCTCTCTCTCTCTCTCTCTCTCTCTTGTTTGTTTGCTTGAAATTTGATTAGAAAGAGAAAAGTTTTAGTAAAAATATTGATTATTATCTTATATATGAGAGTCGGGTGATTGGAGTATTTTGATTTCAGATATTGACAAAAATCAAGTCATGTATATATAAATTTGAAATCGGCAAGTAAAAATCCTTCGAAATAACATTGTCTGGAATAATTTCCTTCATTAAACTTAAATTTGTATCTAGTTTTAAAGTTAGTATCTGAAAAAACAGAGTTTGTTAATTTAATTGATATCACTTCATTTCAGTACGTACCAAAATCTTACTGAAGCGTCACCAAGAAGTGTAGGCAAAACGATGGCAAATCTAGTTGATAAGGACTCTCTTTTTTTCTTTCAGAACGCATATTCTCTTAGAAACTACACAAAAATCGGCAGTAAAACACAAGACCTAATTTCTAAGTCAACCCAACTTCGACTGTGTGCGTGTAAATATAAAACTCCCACGAATGTAATAACAAATAGCCCAACAGGCTAAAAACACTGGTGAAAGAGTAATACATAGTTTCAGCTGGTATACACATACTTTTACATTTTTTACACACACACATACAGACGATTTACAGAGCAGTGTGTAGAAGTTGTGCTACCAAATCGAAAACAAGTCCAAAGAATTGAGAGCTGAGTCCTAAGCCGTCTGTAGTGAGAACAGCGACTGGTCAATAAAACGAAAGTCGTCGCATGCGAAATTGTGAGCTCGCAACCAAAAATTGTAGGAAAGCAAAGGTGAGAGTTGCTTCAGTTTTTAGGCCAAGTGACCCGACTTGGCTGGAGTTGGGGAATGGTAATCTGACCGCAAAAACCAACAGCGTATTTAGTTTTATATGAGTATATATGTATATATATATATTTTCTTTTTGTTTGTATATTTCGGTTTCTATTTGCATAATTATACCAAAATATTCAAATTTCTATTGATTTTGCACTAAAGTTGACGTGGAAAGCAACACTTAAGTTTCAAAATGCAATATGGAAAAAAGTTAAAATTAAAGCTAAACACGCCTCGATTATAATCCAAGTTATAAAAAATAGCTTACCTTGAAGGCCTTGAACGATGAAACCACATAGAATGCACCGTCCTCCAGTTCATCTAGGTGGTATTTTCGGTCTCCATCCATAGAAAAGATATAGCGTGCACCGCGCGGCAAATCCATTTTGGGAGAGATCTTGTCAAGTAGATTATCCAGAGAGGTAACATCTCGGCCGGGGCGGTAGCGCAACTCAACGCCCGGGAAGAAGGGGTCGCCATTACGATAGAACACAACTCGACGAGCTTTCCAATATGATAGATTCGAGTACCGGGATGCCGCAGTACTCGAGATTTCTGGCCGCGATTTTGAACGTACAAGCGGTACGACTGGCGGTTGCTCCGAATTTTCGCTCATGTTTTCCAAATAGCTGGGACTAAGCGCACGACTGTGATTGCCGCTTTGAGCACCTGTACCTGCACCCGAGCCTGCAGCTGGTCCACTGACTTTGCCGTTGCGTTGTGGCCAATAATCGTGCGAAGAGCCACCGCCAGCTGGACGGACTGCACTTCCACCAACAATCGGAGCTGCACTGCTATTACCCTCCAAGTCCCCGCCTGCTAGGTCATCATCCTCATCGTATTGAGCATTTGGAAGATGTATTTGAAAGCTTGTTGAGCTGCCGGCGAGTCGACTTGTGGTACTCTTAGTGGGGCTATTACAGTTGCTATCGGTGTTATGGCCCAATCGCGAAGTGCTGTTATTTACGAAGTTATCGTTATCATCAAACTGGGCTATCGTCTGAGTGTATGTCGGCGAAACGTTTCCTTCGAGTTGTACGTTCGAACTAATTTGAGGCATTGTTTGGCCGCCTAGAATGGGCTCGCCATTAACAGCTGCGAGGCCACCGTCACCTTTGCCTTTACCATCACCATCTCCATGACCAACATTGGCACCTGCACCTGTACCAGCACCAGCCCCAGCAACAGCGTCTGTGTAGTCGCACTCTTCGTTAGACATTATCCGTGTAACTAGAATTACGCTTAAGCTCTCTTGCGTTTCTTGTTTCTCAATTTCTCTTTCTCTCTGTCTCTGCCTCGTTTTCTCTATGTCTTTCTCTGCTGTGGCACAAATCTCAGCGTGTCGTTGCCTTGCGTGACTCCTTTGTTGTGGTCAAAAGTCACCAGGGTAGCGTCTATGCTGCGTCGACTCAAAACGGCTTAAGGGAGCCTTTTGTCCACGATTAGTTCATATATATGATTTTGCTTACTCTTAGTCGAAGTAGGTCTCGTGTCTTGTAAGGTTTCACTTGCCACTCACATTTTTATTTTATCTTATCCGAATAAAAAACTATAGGTGATCCTAAAAATGTAAGAAAAAAAATATTTACACTCTTAGGGTATCGAGTTGCTCAGAATATCCTTTTAAATCAAATCACAATTTTCGTTAACACCCAATCTCAATTTTTTAACTATTTGGAGCTTTCATTCGATAACCATTACAGGGGTACTAAAAAAACATGTCATGTCCATTTTCAGAAGCTCCCGAGATCCACTCCAGATGCATCTCAACAACTGCCGAGCTAACAACTTCACATTTCCTCTGTCTGTAAACAGTGAAACTGTGTACTTGTTCAACTTTTTACTCTGCTTGGGCAATGCCAGCACTTTGTGCTTGAATGGAAAAATCGCGCACTATTTGTCTTTTTTCATGCATCCACCCACTAAGCCTCTCCAACATAGTCAGTAAAGTCAGTCTGTGTGGGGTCTCAGAGGCTGTTCCTACTACAATGACTTTAAACGAATTTTCAGGCCAGTTGGCTAACTTGCTCTGCTGTTGATATAAGAGAACAGGATTTTTCACATATATACAAGTATATCCACGTTCTGAAGCTGACAAAGAGCTGGGCGTAACTTGTTTCAAGTGATATGCGTCTGTTCAGTTTGGGCCGTCCACCCCACAGCAAGGATTTCACTGCATCGAAACTTAATATTGCGAAATTTTTGTTTTGGATAATTTTTGGTTGTTGGTTGGTTGATTGGTTGGTTGGTGGAGTCGGCAGTGGGAAATTGGCGAATACTTCCACGCATTTTATTGTTGACTTACCTGACTTATGTAAATTATTTTTATTGCAACACGTTGCAATTCGTAAGTCGGCTTCGTTCGTTGTCCTTTAAACTATTTTTTACGCCAATTAGGTTAATGCCGCTTTGGTTGCAGACCTCTCGAATGATGTTGATTGCTAATGAGCAAAGGTTATTGGCTCTTCGGACGGCGCAGCTTCCGTTCACTTGCACTAATTGCCTATCAATCAGGCTAGATTGCTTCAACTTATTGGGCGCAAGCAGGCAGTACGGACGCATGCACAAATAAACTTCGAATAAAATCGAATTTAATGAAGAAAAGTTTATTAAAATATCTTCCAAAAGTGTAATTTTCAAACTGGACTTCTCTAGGCAACTCTTGGCGCGTTGTGCACAATGCAGAAGAAATTCCGTCTGGCAACTTTGCCGGTCGAAGTGTTTTTGAATTGTGTTTCATGTGCCTGTCCACTCTAAAGTCCTACATGTAGCCAATTTTCATAGAGAGCGCGCCTCGGGCTCCGTCGACGACGACGACGTCGCGGGCATTGAATTACGTTTTGTTGTTGTGTTGCTTTGATTGTGGTGCAGGCGCCTGACTTATGGGCTAATGCTGCCACGCGAATGCTCCGCCATTGCCTCACCACACCACACTACTCCTGCTCGCCTAATTGTGCCCTGCTTATAAGTCTCCAGTCCCTGTGGCGGCCATTGTGACATTCTTTAAACCATTTTGCTTTTCGACTTCCTTCTTTCCCACTAATCTCTTGATCTACAAACCCCTCAAAACCAAGCTAGCGGGAGCGGTTTAACCCCGAAAGCGACATTGCGAGCGAAGTGCTTGAGTTCAGTTTGAGGTATCACAAAATTTAGCACTTGTTACTAATAGCCCAAACGTTTTATGGTCGAACGTATATTCTGCAGGATTCCATATACTTTTATAGGCGAACTATTCACTCTGATATGAATATTATTTTGGAATATTCTTGTGTAAAAGGTAAAGTGTCGAGATTTTCATTATACGTTCGCCAGGGGCATGGCGAATTGGAAAATGCATTTTCTGGTATCTCACAAACACTACTTGTAGAAGTGTTACTAGCGTTGCGACTCGAAAATCAAAAACATATAGCGGGTATATCTACGCCTGAATACACTTAAACTGCGGTGGTGGTTAGTTTCGTACTGAGTCTTTATTCTTCTAAGGCAGGGATTTTATACCCTGACTCATACATAAATCATAGCTTAAATTATGTAATCAATGTTGTTGGTCTCTTGTAACCTTAGCCTATCGCTGAGTTTGTAATGCTCAGCGTACATGTACTTATATTTAATGTCCACTCATGTGGCCCTTGTTTATTTATGTTGCACTCCCTTCTAGTCGATGAGTGCGTCGAATGCATTTTTTAATTGGTTTATATTCTTAGCGCGTTGGGTTTCTCTTTCAATTGTTATGTATTTTTATGTTCATGTTTGAACAACGCCCTTTGGCGGCGTGGAAAAACTGTAAAACTATATCCTACAGTTTTTAGCCTGAAGCTTCAAAATTGAATAGTTGATAGTTGAATAAAATAATTAGTCTCTTTTGGCTCGTTGAATACCGAATATACTGAATATTTTGTTTTTTAAGTGTAAGCAAGTTCCCTTCTACGGATTGGCCATAAAATATACGGGAGCGTGGCAAATCGAGAGAAACGGCATTTTCTGCAGTTCTGAAGATATGAACTCGAAACTGTAAGACACACTAAACTACGCCTGAGCTCATCTATTGGAAAATATTTATCTTGCAGGGTTGTGGAGCTGGCAGCTGGACTGTGAATGACTATTCCGCTATCGGTATCGCCCGATAGTAACGTTTTTACTCGACATTTACCACTTAAGTATTTTAATTTCACAAACTTTCTCATGTTGTTATACTCTGAACCCATTGAAAATGAGATATCAGAGTATAATGGTTATGTTCAAATGCTTTTAACAGTCAGAAACAACAGTGCCAGACCCCACAAAGTATAAATATTTTTGATAAGGGAGACGAAGTGAGTCGGTTTAGGCCCTACCCGTCCGGTCGTCTGTCCGTATGCTTGAACGCATTGATTGCAGAATCTAAAAGCTAGAGAGTTGAAATTTGGTTTCTAAGCTCCTGTATAACACGCATATGTAGATAAAATTTGTTTTGAAAAATCAATAACTATTTAAGTTTAAACCTTTTCGATTTGAAAAGAAATTATAATTCTGTTATAGAATGAAATCTCGTAAATCTTTAGAGATAGTGTCTGCAAATTTTTTATTTAGTTGCATGTGTATTTTATACAGTTTTGAATTTTTTTATATTTTGGATCCCATGTCCTTTTCATCTCAAATTTGCAAAACACGTATTTCAAATACTATAGACTTGTGCTTTGACAAATACACACATAGTAATGACATAAGCACGTTCTGAAAGTTTGATTAAGAAAGTCCATCTACAACGAGTAAGAAAAATATAGTCGAGCGTCCAGACTAGGAGATCCCTGAACCCCGTCCGATTGCAAATGAACATTAAACAACAAAATTTGGAGAATCGAAGATATAAATAACCGTTTGTATACTTTTTCACGAAGTGAAATAAGTATATTGGATTTTGTCTTGCGTCCGTCTGCCCATATGAACGCAAACCATTTCCACGCTATTGAAGCTATTGACTTGAAATCGGATCTGAATATATAATGATTTTACTAATTGTTATATTTTGATCAATAGTGCTCATGCTAGAGACTTGAGACTTGGTATATTTACTCGGGTTAACATCCCACAATCGAAAAGTTATGACGGATAAATTTACGCCCATAGGGGCCGTGGCAACTAATATCACCTTATATCTCCCACAGTTTTAGTGCTAGAAGCTTCGAAATTGGATTGGCACATACATACATATGAATGACATGATCAAGCTCAACAAGTTTAATCAAAATCATTCGGCTAGAAAAAAAGTTATTAAGCATTTAATATCTCATATCATCGACGCACATATAAAAGTAACGCAGTTCTTCGCAGGGCTCGTGGAATCTCCTAGTCGAGCTGTCTCGACTAGAGCACTCTTACTTGTTACTAAATATAAGCTCTGGAAAACTTTGAAAAACGCACATCGCACGGGATTTAGGGAATCTTCTTGTGGGGACGTCCAAGTACAGTTCTCTTACTTGCTTTTAATGAGCTCAAAAATAATTACATAGTTCATATTTGTATGACTTATCAAAGTTGCTATTTTAACTGTAAAATCGATCAATAAACCAATATCCATAAGCGGATCTTCGTCTTCAAAACTTCCCCAATAATAGCTGGGTTATATGTAAAAGACCTCTGCACATGTATTTATTTAAACTATATATGTATGTTAAGGTTTATATGAAGTATATGAGAGGACTCGTTTACTTATTGATGTCATGGCACTATTATAAAACATGATAACGAGTAATAGTCCTATGAATTTTGACTTTCTGACATATATTTGTTAATAATTACTTTATTAATACACACATTTTACTTTCTATTTGCAATGAGCATAAGTCACGCAATTTCAGGAAACAATATTAAAATAATACATTAAGTTTACCAAACGTTGAGTTGGCGCAATTGAGTTGAGCGCAATTGTAATACCAAACAAGTAAGAAAGCTCTAGTCCAGACAGCTCGACTAGGGGATACCCTGAACCCTGCGAAGAACTGCTATTGCTAAGAAACGCCAATACATGTATGTATGTATGTATATTACAATCAATATATACACATACCCAGACGCACGCACAATCGCATGCCAACAACACAGACTGCGCTTGGGCTGCAAGATGCCAATGTCATGAGAAATTAATAGCTTAATAACTTTTTTCGTAGCCCAACTTGTTTGTTCAAACTTTCAGATCGTGCTCATGTCATTCATATGTGTGTATTTGCCAAAGCACAAGTATTTGAAATACGTGTTATGCAAATGTAGGGCGAGCCGTGACATCCAAAATTTAACAAAAATCGAAATTATGTATGGCTCATATGAAGCCAAGCACAAAAATTTTAATATTCTAGCTAGAAATATGAACTAGATAAAGTTTTATAGCTGAATTTCGGCTTACGTTTTTAATCGTTAAGACTAAAATGAAAATAGTTATCAATTTTTTCAAACAAACTCGATATGCCCTACATAAAAATTTCAAGTCTCTACATACATACGGACACACAGACAGGGCTATATCAACTCGGCTCGTCGAGCTGATCAAGAACATGTAGTCACTATTGGTTGCTGTGCTACATTAAAAGCTTGATCAGAAGCTCATTCCATATCATCTCAGCACTTCGAAATCAATATGAAAATGAGTCAATCTTTGACTAGGTACCAAACTATTTACCTGTTCACCTATTTGTGTACTCAAATAATATTATTTAGTATTTACATTAGTATCGTCGCGAACTATGTTTAATTATGAATTATGGTCCTTAAATGACTGCTTGAGTATAATTGCAGCAGCATATAAAACATAGCCCTTCTCATGGATGACGACGTGCCCACATAATATAGTGTACTATGAATAGAATCGCATCGCATTGCTCAATGAAAAGAAACGCTTAAGAATGAAATGACGTAAAGATGACTTCGGTACAAAGGGGAACTAGTATGCAATGGAATGAACTACAATAAAAGCAAACTATTTAATGGAAAAGCTGAGCGTACCAGTGGTCCCTATCAGTAATGTGGATGCTGCTGCCAAATAGCTCGTTCCGTAAAAAATTACAGCAAAGAACAAAATCCAACAGACATGAAAGCCCACACCAGTGCAGAAGCGTCAGGCATCTACTTCGTGAATAGAATAAAACACATGACAAAATGACAATGTCAAACAAATAGGAAAACTCTTGTCGGGGGTGCCCGAGTAGAAGAAAACAAGTAAAAGTGCTCTAATCGAGACTACTCGACTAGAAGAACGCTGAACCCTGCAAAAAAAGGGTATAATGAAAATGTATGTAACAGGCAGAAGGAGGCGTGGCAGTCTGCCATTGGCGGACGCCATAAAATATATATGTTCTTGATCAGAGCGAGAAGCCGAGTCAATTTAGCCCTGTCCGTTTGTTTGTCTTTCCGTCCGTCCATCTGTCCGTCTATCCGTATATTTGAACGCGTCGATCGCAGAACATATAAGAGCTAGAGACTTTTTTGGAGGTTATATATAGCACGAAATGTTATGTTATGTATTGCACGAAAAGTTCGAGTTTGTTTGAAATAATCGATAAGCCCTCCCGTTTTAATGTTGTCGATTAAGAACCGATATACTAGTACTAGAGACTTGGGCTTTGGCACATACATACATATGAATGACATGCAAGTTTAATTAAAAGCGTTCGTCTATACACTAGTATAAATTTCAAGTCTCTAACTTTAAAAGCTTTAATAGTAGAAATGTTTGCATTTTTACAGGCAAACAGTGGAACGGACATTGTACAAATCCAATATACCATTTCACTTCGCGAATAAGTATAATAAGTGAAAAGAAGTGGATAGTCTAAGAACGAGCACAAACTACTTGGTCAACTAGTGCTGCACATATAACGCATATCTACAAGCTATACTATATTGAAGTTTACGTGTCGGTAAGCCGGAATCCTTAAAAATGCTAAAGTTAATGCAGTCGTTTGCATTGTAATCCAACATATCCTTTGCGATAATTTGGTCGCTGTCTTGCCGGCTGCTAGAAAGAAAGTCATGTCCTTTAACTAGGAGCAGTTTGAGCTGTCAGCGATTGATAACAGAAATTTTCATTGCTTAAGTTTTCACCGTCTCTTCCTGTTGCATATACGAATAAAAACACTCTGTGCTTCAAAGGAAGAGCTTAATGATTAAAGCCATCTCCATAAACTCTATACGAATAAACAAGTAACATACAATTATTTTCGCAGCTTCTGATTTGCATTAGATTAGTTTTAACAAGTAAGAAAACTCTATTCGAGACCGCTCGGCTGGGGTATACCCTGAACCCTGCGAAGAATCGTTATTCCATGCATCTCCGAGTATTTGATATACGGGAGTTACAAATTTGAGGCAAAGGGGGCGTGGCATCCAAAATTTAACAACAACCGAAACTGTGTCAGGCTCAAATAACACTAAATGCAAAATTTGAAGACTCTAACTATAAAGATGAATTAAATAGAATTTTATAACTAAATGAAGATATCGGTTTTTAATCGATAACATTAAAACGATTATAGTTATCGAATATTTGAAACAAACTCGATCGAATCGTACAATACACGGACTTCTAAAAAATTTGAAGTCTCTAGCTCTTATATCTTCTGAGATCGACGCGTTCAAACATACGGACAGACGGACAGACAGACAGACGGACAGGGCTCAATCGACTCGGCTTCTCTCCCTGATCAAGAATATATATACTTTGTGGGGTCTGCCACGCCTCCTTCTGCCTGTTACATACATTTTCACAAAACCATTATACCCTTTTTTCCCATTTTCAATGGGTTCAGGGTATAAAAATATTAGTGCATTAGGGGTATGAGATCTACCGAACAGGCATAATAGGAATGATCACTAACATTGCAACAGAAAAGTTGTATAAATATAAGATCATCAGCAACTCAGCAGTCAATTTCTAAGCTTCTTGCACTAAAACTGTACGATATATAAACTTTTGTGGTTTGCTACGCACCTATGGGCCACAACTTGAATACCAAGTATCAAGTCTCTGGAATCAATAGTGCTTACAATCGCTTGAAAAAATCTTTTTATATTTCAACTCTCCAACACTTCCACAAGTAGTGTTTCTGAAATACCGGAAAACATATTTGCGACGCCCCTACTATGAGTATATAAAAAATCTTGGCAGATTCAAGGAACGAAAAGTTGAGGTCGAAATATCGCTGAAATTGTCGATTTTTTAAGATGTATGTTTGAAAACGTCCATCTTAGAACATATAAAAGCTAGAGACTTCAAATTTTTGGAAGTTCGTGTATAGTAAGAAAGATCGAGTTTGCTTAAAAAATCGATAACTTTCATAGTTTTAATGTTATCGATTAAAATCAAAATCGATATATAATTCATCTCTATAGCTAGATTCTTCATTTTTTTTTGTTTTATGTGTAATTTACACAATTTCGGTTTTTGTGAAATTTTTGATGCCACGCCCCCTTCGCCTCAAACTTGTAAAACACCTATTCAAGTACTAGAGACTTGTGCTTTGGCAAAAACCATCATATGACATGATCACGCCCTATAAGTTTGATCAAAAACGTTCGTCTACAAAAAAAGTTATTAAAGATTTAAATTCTCATATAGGCGAATTGCAGCCCGATCGATTACATACTCCATAGGACATTATCGCATTACTAATTATATCTTCGACAAATAATCACTTTAGTATTAGCCTTATAGAAACCATAAGTTCCAAACGCAGTAGGCAGGGAAAAAATATGCTGACCTGTTCTCACAAAATAAACGCACAATGAATTAAATTTTGCATCACATTACCTAAAATACGCTAAATATGACAAGCCAAAATCCCTACAGCTTCACTGAAAAGCCTTCTCAGACTCGGATGGTCGTGGCGCGAACCTGTAAAAGTATTGCTGAAATTATAAGCAAGTACAAGAAAAGGTTATTTTCTGAAACGCGACAGGTACTCTCCCAGTCAATATGTCGGGACTGTGGCCACTTAATTGGACGGTGCAACTTTGACTTATTGAAGAGCCGACAACGGTGCGTATATGTAATGGGATTCATTTCATTGATTATTTACTGATTTTTTTTTTTAATTTAAATTTAGATTTAATTTTATCTCAAGTAAGAAAATATGCGCCGTTATATTTCTTATGCTAGTTTTCCTATTATTGGGACTAGCACTGCTTTTGATTCGACGATACAATCACACATTTATCTATGGGTCTGGAAGTTGTAAGTCGGGCATTTTTTTGACCTACAATGATTGCATTGTAATGGCTTAGTCAAATATAAATATATTATTCAGTGATTGTTTTCTCATTATTGAGATTCCTGATCCTAATCTCAATAAACTCTTTAAGACTAACTCTAAAAAAGTTTGTGATTTATTTTATGACTACTAGTCAAGGAGTTTGGCCTAAAGCACTTTATTATACCCTGAATCCATTGAAAATGGGAATTCAGGGTATAATGTTTTTGTTGAAAGGTGTATGTATGTAACAGGCAGAAGGAGGCGTGGCAGACCCCATCTAGTATTTGATACACGGGAGTTACTAGTTTGAGGCGAAGGGGGCGCGGCACCCAAAATTTAACAAAAACCGAAATTGCGTAATGTCCAAATAACACTAAATGCAAAATATGAAGACTTTAACAATAAA
Source organism: Drosophila paranaensis (assembly GCA_035047545.1). NCBI lineage: Eukaryota > Metazoa > Arthropoda > Insecta > Diptera > Drosophilidae > Drosophila > Drosophila paranaensis. The sequence continues at coordinate 690,319 of JAWNPL010000043.1, forward strand.
GATGAATTAAATAGAATTTTATAACTAAATGAAGATATCGGTTTTTAATCGATAATATTAAAATTAAGACAGTTATCGATTTTTTTTAACAAACTCGACCTTTTCGTGCTATACAGGAACATACATAAAAAATTTCAAGCCTCTAGCTCTTTTAGGTTCTGAGAACGACGCGTTCATACATACGGACAGACGGACGGACAGACGGACGGACAGACGGACGGACAGGGCTAAATCAACTCGGCTTGTCATCCTGATCAAGAATATATATACTTTATGGGGTCTGCCACGCCTCCTTCTCCCTGTTACATACATTTCAACAAAAACATTATACCCTGATTTCCCATTTTCAATGGGTTCAGGGTATAACAAGGAAGAAAACTCTAGTCGGGGGTCCCGACTAGGAGATACCCTAAACCCCGCGCTATCTGCGTTTTTTTAAATACTGCATAATTAGCATTTCGTATAAACGCACAGAAAACTAAATTCAATTCATTTTCAATTGTTTAGCCAATAGCGCCATCTATGGTTCGATAGAATAGCGCCATCCATGTTTCGATTCAATTGAACAGCTGATAATTCGCAAATCATAGCGCCATCTATTGGAAATATGTACACTAAAACTTGCGGGTTTTAGAAGTTGCTAGATGCAGGCAGCTCAATGTGTATGTGTGTATGTGTGCACATGTATAGGAAAACAGTTTGCTTTGCGTTGCTGGTCACATGCTTGGCCGATTGGCCAAATGTTTTGTTTAATAACCTGATCAAGAATATATATACTTTATGGGGTCTGCCACGCCTCCTTCTGCCTGTTACATTCATACGCCTTCCAACAAAAACATTATACCCTGATTTTCCCATTTTCAATGGGTTCAGGGTATAACAAGTAAGAAAACTTTAGTCGAGACCGCTCGACTAGGGTATGCCCAGAACCCTGCGAAGGACCGCAATTCCAAGCAATCTCCGTTTCTTTAATATACATACACACACACATACACAAGCGCAAGCACTCGCAAGCGCAAGTCGTTGCGTCCGCTGTTCTATGGCTGCTTTGCATGGCAAAGCTATGGGAAATTAAATGCTTAATAACTTTTTATCCAGACGAACGATTGTGATCAAACTTGTTGGGCGTGATCATGTCATCCATATGTATATATGTGCCAAAGCACAAGTCTCTAGTATTTGATATACGAGAGTTACATATTTAACAAAAGCTGAAACTGTGTAAGGCTCAAATAACACTAAATGCAAAATTTGAAGACTCTAGCTAGAAAGGTGAATTAGATAGAATTTTATAGCTTAATTAAGATTTTCGTTTTTAATCGATAACAATAACAATAAAAATTTAAAGTCTCTAGCTATTGTAAGTTCTGAGATCGACGCGTTCATACATACGGACAGACAGACAGACGGACAGACAGGCGGACAGGGCTTTATGGGGTCTGCCACGCCTCCTTCTGCCTGTTACATACATTTCAACAAAAACATTATTCCCTGATTTTCCATTTTCAATGGGTTCAGGGTATAAAAAAATAGAAATAAGTATATACTCACATACGTACGCGCATACTGGCACGCATAAGCACGTGCTCTACTAACTGCACAGTTTACTATGCGAAATTTCTTTGTATCATAGGACTTTTACACAAAGTCATGTGTTTATTTGCTAATGCTAAACTCTTTACTATTCGACATATGTTTTTTGCAAGTTTTAGGCGAAAAAAGGTTCCAAATCCAAAAATTCCATAATTACACAGTAAATCTTAAGTCTCTAGCTCTTACGGTATATAAAATCGAAGCCAATTTATCGATTTTTAACAATAATAAATAAACGTGATGATAAACTTATACTGCGTTTGGTATACAGGAGTAAACACATTAAAGCTAAATCTCTTTGTGGTTTGCGAGATCGCTGCACAAATACGGACGGATAGATAGAGGGGGATAGAGTTCAACTAATATGCGTTATATACTTTTACACAAAAACATACCCTCACATCTCATTTTCAATGGTTTGTTGTCCACTTGTAAACTCGGCGAATTGTACCAAAACAGTCTAGAAGGTTTGATTTTTTCCCGATTTGCCACGCCACAGAATAGATTTATAATTATTGAAAATTTTCAAAAATTAAGAATAATTATGGAGCAATTTCCGAAGAGATATAGATGCCTAATTTAAAGCTTTTGAATTGAGTATTTTATTTTCAAAACAGTGCACGATACAGTTCTTCCCCTAGCGGAATGAAATCTCCGAATGAGTGAAAATATATGTCCGACTTTATATAGATTGCTTGTATTGTTATATATGTTATATAGGTTAATGGTAGTTGAAGAAAGTTATATAACTTATGACTGCATGCTTAAATTATGAAGAGAACTTTCTTTAGTTCAGTTAGTCAATGAAAATGAAATGTCATCGCAATGACAAGTCTAAATGATTTGAATTTGTGCATACCTCCAGTTTAGGTTCAACATCTTTTAGAAGTATTTAAACGTTTTGTCTTTAATTAAAATTTCAACATGCTTAGATGTTCAGAAGCACACACATATGTATGTAGCCGCCTACATACCCGCATAAATTAACTCTCCGTAGTTCGTGTTCCTTCCCGGTTCCCGCCGTAAACGTAAGTACCTTATCTTAATGCGCGCCAAATCTAACCTAATGCAGATAATAGGACAGGCCGCTATTTAAAGTCTAACAACCCTTTTTATATGCAAATTGTTGCTGCGCGCCTCAACGCCCATCAACCCATCGTCGCGGCGCTCCCATATTCCGACGACTTGGCTGCCAACTGACTGACTGCGCACACAACCTGACATTTTTTGTAAATATTTCGCATGCAAATATATATATATATATATATATATATATATATATATATATATATATATATATATATATATATATATATATATATATATGTATCTATGTACATCTATCACTACAGTAGAGGTGCGTTCCAATTTATACCCTGAACCCATTGAAAATGGGAAAAAGGGTATAATGGTTTTGTTGAAAATGTATGTAATAGGGAGAAGGGGGCGTGGCAGACCCCTTAAAGTATATATATTCTTGATCGGGGAGAGAAGCCGAGTCGATTTAGCCCTGTCCGTCCGTCCGTCCGTCCGTATGTGTGAACGCGTCGATCTCAGAACCTATAAGAGCTAGAGACTTGAAATTTTTTATGTAGATCCCTGCATACAGTGCGCAGATCAAGTTTGTTTCAAAAAAACGATAACAACTATCGTTTTATTGTTATCGATTAAAAACGTTATCAGAATGAGGTTATTAAATTGTATCTCCCATGTCTTTATACGTAGAGTCCCCAAATTTTTTTGTTAGTTTTATATTTATTTTATTTAATTTTGATTTTTGTTAAATTTTGAATACCGGCTCCAAATTTCCAAAAAAAAATTTAAATTGAGGTTAGGTGCACTCAACGCCAATAAATGAATGCGTTTGCATTTTTTAAAATTTGAAAAAATTTAATAAAATATGTTGATCATAAGCTGAAGAGTTCATTCAAATCCATTAATTCGCGCAGAAGTTATTAAACAAAACATTTGGCCAATCGGCCAAACACGTGACCAGCAACGCAAAGCAAATTGTTTTCCTAAACATGTTCACACATACACACATACACATTGAGCTGCGTGCATCTAGCAAATTCTAGATGGCGCTATGATTTGCGAATTATCAGCTGCTCAGTTGGATCGAAACACGGATGGCGCTATTCTATCGAACCATAGATGGCGCTATTGGCTAAACAATTAAAAATGAATTTAATTTACTTTTCTGTGGGTTTATACGAAATGCTAATTATGCAATATTGTAAAAAACGCAGATAGCGCGGGGTTTAGAGTATCTCCTAGTCGGGACCCCCGACTAGAGCTTTCTTACTTGTTATACCCTGAACCCATTGAAAATGGGAAATCAGGGTATAATGTTTTTGTTGAAAGGCGTATGTATGTAACAGGCAGAAGGAGGCGTGGCAGACCCCATAAAGTATATATATTCTTGATCAGGATGACAAGCCGAGTCGATTTAGCCCGGTCCGTCTGTCTGTCCGTCTGTCCGTATGTATGAACGCGTCGATCTCAGAACTTACAATAGGTAGAGACTTCAAATATTTTTCTAAGTCCCTGTATAGGGCGCGCATATCGAGTTTGTTTCAGAAGCTCGATAACTGTTATCGTTTTATTGTTATCGATTAAAAACGAAAATCTAAATTAAGCTAAAAAACTCTATCTAATTCACCTTTCTAGCTAGAGTCTTCAAATTTTGCATTTAGTGTTATTTGGTCTTTTACGCAATTTTGGTTTTTGTTAAATTTTGGGTGCCACGCCCCCTTCGCCTCGAATTTGTAACTCTCGTATATCAAATACTAGAGACTTGTGCTTTGGTACATACATACATATGGATGACATGATCACGCCCAACAAGTTTCAAAATCGTTCGTCTAGAAAAAAAGTTATTAAACATTTAATTTCCCATAACATTGCCATGCAAATAGCAGCCAAAGAACAGCTGACGCACCGACTTGCGCTTGTGTGTGCTTGCGCCTGTGTATTTGTTGCCTGTAATGAACATAAATATACTTATGTATATTAAAGAAACGGAGATTGCTTGGAATTGCGGTTCTTCGCAGGGTTCAGGGTATACCCTAGTCGAGCGGTCTAGAGTTTTCTTACTTGTTATTTATTTATTTTGTGTTAATGAAATATTCTTTACAATACATTTATAAAATTTGGCAAATAAAACAAGTAAGAAAACTCTAGTCGAGACCGCTCGACTAGGGGTTACCCTGAACCCTGCGAAGAACCGCAATTCCAAGCAATCTCCCTAAATGCAGCCAAAGAATATCCTGAGAAATTGGCGGAGATTATTTGCAGTTAATTCTTATTCTACTGATCAAGTTTTCAATGGTGACATTGAAGAATTAATGGTTGATAAAGACTTAAAAGGCGATGATCTCATTAATACAGCTTTAGGCGAGGAGCCTAAAAGTGGTACTAAGGAAACCTCTGCGGAAAAAATGGAGCTTACAGCGAGTGAAATTACAGGAGTGGAATTTACACAAAAATTCCTTAATTATTTAGTAACCAATGATCCCAATATGGAGGGCGCTGTAGCTTTTGAATTTAGTATAAGATTAACTATTAACATTAATAAATTAAATAACATATATTGTGGCTTGAATATAAGCTTACGCCTAAAAATGTTTAGTTGTCCATATTGTTGCCTATTAGTTATTAAAATAACAATAATGGCAATAATGTTTTTGGCAATATATTTTATTCGTATTATAATAAGCTAATTGCAATTACTTATCAGGCAAATTATTAACATTCTAAAAATGGTTTCAGATGTCGTATGTACACATGTGCGTCCTCTAATACACAAATTTCACGCAATGTCGTTTATCGGACTTAGAGCCAGACTTTGTGCTGCCGCTAATGCTCCATTTGGCTGGCGGCCAGACAGCGGAATTGTTCTTGCGAATCAGCCTAAGAGAAGCGGGAAGAGCCGGAATGGGGATAGGCGACGAATGGTCGAGTCCCGCGTCGAAAATTAAAACTCGTAGGCCTGCGGATTACAATGTTGAGTTTAGTTCACCCCCCAAATAAACGACAGAAGCATAAAAGAAAGAAAAAGAAAAATCGTTTAAGATATTTGTGTTAATGGCATCTTGTGCTTAAACTATGCATAAACAACTTTTTAGAGAATCAACTAAACAAGTAATAATATAAAGTACAAATAAAAAGATTAATAATCAAGGTTATAAGCATATAAGCATATACATGTATGTACAATTACTCTGAAGCCGAGGCCTTTAAGTGAAGTTTATTAATGGTAACTCACGAAAAACCAATCCCACTTACCCATTGTACTTTAACACGTAGCATGTCTAAAATATTTTGTTGTTTATTATTGTTTTTATTATGGCATTTCCAGGTCATTTGATTTAATTGTTTGGCCACCGGAAGTAAAAAATATAACAATAAAAAAATATTAATAAAAACTCAAAGGTTTTTTGTGAAATTCAGCATAAAACGTTTTTTCTAAGTCGTCTCAACACAACTACATATATACATATTCACCATTTATTATACATTCAGGATTGAGGGGAATGTTTAAGCTTTTTGCAATGAGCGTAGGCTTCTTTAGAGTATATCTAAGAGAGAAATTTAAAGGTGCAGTCGCTTGTATCCCAAAGAATTCAATAATATTTTCTGCGTTATTGGTACTAGAGTCTTTACACTGCACCACTTAAGTCACCGTACCCCTGATACATTATCTCGAAGCACGCTATAAGTTCATTAAAATTTTTACGTTTTGATCAATATTATTAATATAAAACCAACAAGTAAGAAAACTCTAGTCGAGACCGCTCGACTAAGAGATCCCCTGAACCCTGCGAAGAACCGCTATTCCAAGCATTATTTGTTTCTTTTATGTACACATGCATATGTACGTCCATTGCAAGCAAAGCATACACACACATACACAGGCGAACGCACACACACAAGCGCAAGTCGGTGCGTCAGCTGTTCTTTGGCTGCTGCTTGCATGCCAATTATATGGGAAATTAAATGCTTAATAACTTTTTTTCTAGAACAACGATTTTGATCATACTTGTTGGGCGTGATCATGTCATTCTTATGTATGTATGTGCCAAAGCACAAGTCTCTAGTATTTGATATACGGGTTACAAATTTGAGGCGAAGGGGGCGTGGCACCCAAAATTTAACAAAAACCGAAAATGCGTAAGGCCCAAATAACAGTAAATGCAAAATTTGAAGACTCTAGCTAGAAAGATGAATTAGATAGAATTTTATAGCTTAATTTCGATTTTCGTTTTTAATCGATAACAAAAAAACGATAACAGTTATCGAATTTCTGAAACAAACTCGATCTTTTCGTGCTATACAGGAACCTACATAAAAAATTTCAAGTCTCTAGCTCTTATAGGTTCTTAGGACGACGCGTTCATACATACGGACAGACGGACGGACAGACGGACAGGGCTAAATCGACTCGGCTTGTCTCCCTGATCAAGAATATATATACTTTATGGGGTCTGCCACGCCTCCTTCTGCCTGTTACATACATTTCAACAAAAACATTATACTCTGATTTCCCATTTGCATTGGGTTCAGGGTATAAAAATGTTCTGTCAAGAGTAAACTCTAGAAGAAGCGGATCATGTTTCTCCACCCAACGGAGCAAAAATCATATGCAGAGATACGTAAAATAATTTCCGCAGCCATGTCTGCCATCCAAGCTGCAATTGGCCGTTATGAATATGAGGAGCGCAGCAAAAGCAATACGAGATCTGTCCGATCATCTGCATACCCGGAAACCGTTCGTAGGGCCATCAAATCCTACGAGCCGTACACTCCTCGCACGTTAACAAATTTATACAAAATTTGACGAAGTTAAAGCGTGTTTCGTGAAACTGCATAAGGTTACGGTAACTAGTAAGCACACTCTAAGTCCGCCATATCTTTTTGGTCCTGCAGTGTTTCTGAGATGCCAGCAAGTATATTTTCCGATTTGCCCCACCCCTTGTACTTTATCAGACGACGGTATACAAGACCTACATACAAGCGAGTATTATGCAAACTTCAATAGTGGCGAAACAGTTTGCGCTCATGCGAACAGACAAACAGACTGCCGCACAGCAAGGCTGACATTGCAAAATAACAAAACCAATATATTCATTTCAATCTGCGTTTTTCAAAATACTGCAGAGTTTTAGACTTATAGGAAAACTGTATGCTTAGCGTTGCTGGTCACATGTGTTTGTCGATTGGCCAAACATTTTGTTTAATAACTTCCGTGCAACTTAATGGATCTTAATGAAATGTTCAGCATATGATCTACATGTTTTATTCAATTTTTTTTACAATTTAAGAAAATGCAAACTCATATGCTGGCCTTAGTCTTCTTCTTCTGTCTGTTACATACATTTCAACAAACTCATTATACCCTGATTTCCCATTTTCAATGGATTCAGGGTATAAACAGTTCACAAGACGGATATGAATATGAATGGAGCCCGGATCACACAGCCAACTTAGTCTACATACGAGTACGAGTACAAAAACATACCCTGAATTCCCATTTTCAATGGGTTCAGGGTATAATGAGTAGCCTTTAGTTAGCCTCGTCGGATAGTTTTGATATTTTAATAATTTTATTCTACAGAAATACTTGTTGCTCACTTTAAATTACATCGAACGAAAGTAGTGCCTGAATTGAATTTGACTTACAAATTTCTCCCTTTGAATATCTTAAGCAGTATTGGGTTAAAAAAACAACTTATAGCTTACAAAAGCAGCCTAGTTTTGTTACCAATTAATTTTATTTTACATAATTTTCAATCACAGTTACATACTACAAATTTATTTCTTTACATTAACCAAATCTGAGCAATAATACCCACTTATCTTTCGCAGTGCATACTGATAGGATGCCAACGTGTGTATGAGTCTGTGCGTGAGTGTGTTTGTGTTAGTGTGAACCTATATATAAGGAATGTGCGTATGTGTGGTTTGCGTTGCGCTTCGCGCTGTTTACAGGACCCTATGTCTACATATTGCGATTATACGGTGTTCATTGTAGCTAGTATGTACGAATGTGACTCTATATACATACACACATACAGACTTATTTATATGTAAGTTAACTAGCTACACTTGAGATGTTGGTGTTTCAGTTTCGGTTCTTGTAGGCTTTGTGAGCGCTTTTCATTTATATGAGTCTGTGTGTTGTGTCATTTATGGCACAAGTTTCTTAAATCCAGCACCTTCTTGCCCGAGTTTGAGCTCCTCATAAATTGAGGGATTTACTTCATTGCACTGCGTATTACTAAGCGGGTTGTGAAAATGATGGGCCGCTTCTGTAGCACTGTGGCCATTTCGCAGCTGCTGCTGCTGTCGATGCCTGCTCCCATTCACTCCGCTCGCCATATCCAGCGTAGTCGATGTGGATGTTGTCATTGTGGTTGCAATACTATTGTGTTTGTGGCTGTTGCTGCCATTGTGTGTGGCGACAACGCTGATGCTGGCATGCCCGCTATTGCTATTGCTGCCGTGCGCGTGATTGTTTCCATTTTGTGTTGTTGTGATGGCCGATGTCACAGTTGGCAGCTGTAGTGTGTGGGTGTGTATTTCAATTGAAAACAACAAAAGGAGAAAGATACACGTTGGCGTTATTACATGAGCACAAATAAGTATATGCAACAAGCCAATTTACAGTCTTTGCGACTGGCTTAAGAGACGATTAGAGGTATAGTTAATAGGCTTTATACACACCTGTACCTGCTCCAGGCCACGTGTGTAGGTGGGATTCTCGAAGGCAACGTTGCCATTGACTGCTTTTCCATGATGACAGCGATGTCGCCTATAGAACACAATGGCGGCTACCGCTAAGATAATGGCCAAAATGCTTGCTGCAATACCACTTAAGGTGCCCACGGCTCTCGAGTAGTTGCTGGTCGCCGAGGTCACCTGCTGCTCACCAAGGGCGAATCTAATCGGATCGGTAAGTACACTGGCACCTGGGGAAACAAGTTTGCAAATTAAGCCTAGAGACATACACAGCAAACAGTTGCTTCACCCACCGTATGTATTGCCAGCTTTTACCACCAGCTCATAGAGCACGTCCTTCTTCAAACCATTAATGCTTATTGTCGTATCCTTCACGTCGATGCGTTGAATTTCCACAGCGCCTGCTATTGCCATGTTGTTGTAATTGTTGTTGTTGCCATTGCTGTTGCCTATACTTGTTGCATTATTCATGGAGGCTACTGTATTCAGGGCAGGCTCCATCGACGATTCGTTTGGCTCCGCCGCCGACGATGGCGGCAGCACGGCTGCCTCATGGTAATATATTCTATAGCCGTCGACGGCATTTGGATTCTTTGTTGGAGCTTCCCATCTGTAATGAAATAGTTTTCAGACCGTGTGCATGGCGCCATATTATGAGTAGTAGTAATATTGTTGCAGCCGCAAAACTTGGCTGGAATTTTAATAAATTTAATGCGGACTGGCATCTCGACCAGAACCCATTGCCCACACACAACCTACCACTCACCACTCGCAACGACTCCAGACAGTGTGCGAAACCTTTGACGTTGACTAAGTGAATTAAAGTGAGATAAAAATCTCAGCTTTAATGGATTTTGCGGTCTATTAGTGCAGTCAGCAACAGCATCCACGCACGGACTTGCGATTTCTTGCATCCATACATATGTACATAGATGGCAGATGGGGCATGAGTGTAGTGAATGTATTGGCTTGTGAGCAAAATGAATGAGTTCACTTCCGGCTGAGGCAATGAAAAAGCATTTTCGATTTGTTGTCGGACCATAGTTAAGATATTAAATTTAATAGCTTTTAATGTAATGAAGAAACTTGGCATTTGCCGCTCTTGGAAGCCACTTACTTAATGTTAACCTCGTTGTCCGACAACACACTGACTACAACATTTTCAGGTGGTCCTGGCAGTCGGTCACGATTCTTCTCAAAGCACCCAATGATGGTCCTGGAGTACTGTAGGCTGCAGATTTCCTTGGAGCGCACCGATTCGCCACGGCACCAATTCAAACATTTACGGGGTACCTGCTCATCTGCGCAGCAGGATCTATGATCCGATCCGTCAGCCGCGCACTTCATCAGCTTGTCAAAGTCGACTATACATTCCGGTCGGTTAGCTATGGCGTCAAAGTCCACGTAGTAAGTACAGGCATCTCGGCAGGACAACGAAACGTTTTGTTTGGCACAGCATTGTGACACATTGCGATGAAGGCTGGGTGTATTTCGTATGCGTACTGATACTGGCGCTGTGGAGGATCCAAATGGATTATCAGCATGGCAGAAATAGTCGCCCACATCGTTCGCTTGTAGCTTGCTGATGCGAAGTGTCATTGTATAAATTGTTGAAACATTTGTGACGGACACAAAATAGTTTCCCCCCTGTGGAACAGGTATACGGCCGTCATGATCACGCCAAAAAATTGTCTTTGGCGTGGGTTTTGAGTCAACCGTGCAACGCAGCTCTACCTCATCACCAATAGAAGCGACCGTTATTCCAGCCGCCTGAATCTTAGGTGGATCTGTGAAATGTGGCCAATCTCAATTGTTGCTTGATCAATTTTGATTACTAAATTCGATTACAACTTACAGCAAATATTAACGCGTCGGGTAGCTTGCATGGGTACTCCATAGCCGTTGTCTGCGTAACATGAAACGTGTTCCATGTCCGCGGAAACATTATGTATGACTGTCACCATATGTCGTGAAGTGTCTTGACGTACTAAATGCCCCCCTACGTACAGCGATATGATGGGAGCTGGGTTTCCCAGAGCCAGACACAGAATTGTCATCGATCCACCCTCAGCTATGTTGTCGGCCGGATGTACAGTTGGGGGCTAAACATGAACATATTTTCTTTAATTCGCTCTTTTTATCGTAAGCTAAACAACAATTACATCCACAAAAGCAGGCAGAGCTGGATCTGTCCACGCCACAAGAGTCTCAGAGGGCAGTGAGGTTGCCCGCTCGCCTACCGCCTCTACGTACAGCACATGCTGGGAACTTGGTTTTAGATTTGTTATTCGCAGCCAGGCCAATTTCGTTTCGATTTTGGTAAAGTCAACTGAGTTCGTCGTTTTATGGTAGACTCTGTAATAATCTGGTTTAGTAACACATAATGCATAAACTCCTCGTCAATAACCTCTCCACGACTTTAGCTCACCTGTACGTGATGCGTTCGTGTGGATGTGAATACTCAGACGGCTGCCAGGTTAGCTGCATCCAGGTCGCGCTGTGAGTAAGCACTGTCAGTGAGTGGGGCGGAGATGGTGCGCCCCATGTGTCATTTATATACAGTGCTACGAAGACACAAACCGATGTAGCGATTGCCAACAACTAACTAGTCAAACCAGAGCATCCTAACAAATCTGTCGACATTGACAGTCCAAAAGCTAGTTGACCCCAAATGCACAGATCCCAGCCACTTACCTTTTTCGCCAGCAGCCGTCGTATTTATAAGCAGCATCGATGCCGGCAGCGATGTGCCAAATTTTCCACGCGCCACAACCGTAATGCGGTATAAGGCATTTTCTTCCAAGTTAGTCAGATCTATGCTAGTCTCGTTAGTGGTCAATTCCTAATAGTAAAATAACGTAAAATAATGTTCAAACATTAAATAGAAAATTTTCTGTACAGTTGTACTATTGATAAAAATTGCATTAATATTTCATATATAATTGCATATATAATTTTTATGAATTATGACTAATAGGTAAAGTATTTAATTACGTCCAGCTCTGTATGGAAGAAAGACAGTACCCATAGTCAAGGCGCCATTGTTCTATTTGGGAGCAGAGAATGCCAGAAGGATGAAATGCAAATAATTTGTATAATACATTGTGACTGTCATGGCTGCAACGGCACCTACGACTACAACTAAGAATAAAATTATGAGCGTGGTTGTGGCTGTGCGTCACTTCGCTGAGAGGCATGTTGCTGTATTTATCTGTTTTTAGACATTTTCACGAAGTGTAAAAAGTCTATTGGTTTTGTGCAATGTCCGTCATGCTGTCCGTCCGTCTGTCAGTCTATCCGTCTGTCCGTATGAACGCAAACCATTTCCACGCTATTCAAGCTAGAGACTAGAAATTTGAAATATATACTCGTGTATACCCTCGTCTGATAAAGTGTCAAGATTTTCCCGATACGCCCACTAGGGGCGTGGCAAATCGGAAAATGCATTTTCCTGTATCTCAGAAACACTACTTCTAGAAGGGCTAGAGAGTTGAGATTTTAACTGAACACTCATGTCGACATCCCAAAATCAAAAAGCTATGGCGGATATATCTACGCCCATCGGGGGCGTGGCAAATCGGGTCAAACTGTGTCTTCTACAGTTTTAAAGCTAGAACGCCCAAATTTGCCACGTAGGTTTCTGTTACGATCCTATAAGGATCCCCCAAAAAATTTTATGGTCACGCCTACTAGGGGCGTGGTAAATCGGATCTGAATATACAGTGATATTACTAGTTTCGTTATATTTTGAGCACTATTGATGCTAGAGACTTGAGACTTGATATATATACTCGAATTAACGTCCCACAATCGAAAAGCTATGGTGGATATATCTACGCCCTCAGGGGGCGTGGGAACTAATATCAGCTTATATCTCCCACAGTTTTAGTGCTAGAAGCTTCAAAATTGGATGTTAAGTTACTGGGGGCCTCCTCTATCGATTCCCCAAAAATTATTGTGACGCCCCAAAAAGGGCGTGACATACAGAAAAATACCCTGTAATTTTCGCATTTTTCGAATGTAAGCATCCAAACTTTAAGTTATATTCTTAAACGCCCACTCTATGCACATGCCAAAAATTATTTGTCTACGGCCACTGGGGGCGTGGAAAATCAAAACTGAAACATCTGCAGCTTCTGAGCCAATAACGCGCCACATAATAACTGTGACCTTTGACCTTGTCTTTTGATTTTCCAAATTATATATAAGAAATTTGAAAAGAATATTTTATTAATACAAAATAACTAAATAAAGAAAATATAACAAAAATATCAACATACATCATTAATACCATACGATCAGGCTAAAAAAAATAAGCTAAGCTAACGCTTCGCAACAGCTGCATTCTCTACACCAAGCTAGCAAAACCAAAGTAAACGACGAATGAATGACTTTGAACTGAAAGCAAAACAGATAAAACAAGTAAGACAACTCTTGTCGGGGGTGCCCGACTAGGAGATACCCAGAAAAAATTTTTGTATATATATATAGACTCACGTACATTCACACGCTCTGCTAACTGAACAGTTGACGCAGCGACTACACTTAGGCTCCTATAAATCTATGTTGTGGGAAAAGTGCCTAATAACTCTTTACTTCCTGAACCCATTGAAAATGGGAAATCAGGTTACAATAGTTTTGATAAAATATAAAACCCATTAAATATATATATTCTTATATTATAATTAATTATACCGTCATCAAAAAAGGCAATATATGAATGAGTTTGCATTTTTCTAAATTTAAACAAGTAAGAAAACTCTAGTCGAGACCGCTCGACTAGGGTATACCCTGAACCCTGCAAAGAACCGCTATTCCGTGCATTCCCCGTTTTTTTTATAAAACATATGTTCATTACAACCAACACACTCACGCACACACACAGGCGCATGCACACACAGGCGCATGCACACACAAGCGCAAGTCGGTGCGGCAATTTTATGGGAAGTCCCTATACAGGGACTTACAAGACTTTAACCCTCTAGCTATTGTAAGTTCTGAGATCGACGCGTTCATACATACGGACAGACGGACAGGGCTAAATCGACTCGGCTTGTCATCATGATCAAGAATATATATACTTTATGGGGTCTGCCACGCCTCCTTCTGCTTGTTACATACACATTTCAACAAAAACATTATACCCTGAATTCCCATTTTCAATGGGTTCAAAAGGGGTATAAAAAGTCAATAAAATATGTAGTTCATGTCCTCCACTAAGTCACACAGAAGTTATTAAAAAATAGCGTTTGGTCAATCGGTAAACGCATGTAACCAGCAGCGCTAAGCATACAATTTTCTTATACTTGTGCACACATACACATTGAATTGCTTGCATTATTATTAAAATTCATGAGATCTTCAAGTCTGGACACCCGACTAGAGTTTTCTGACTTATTTTATAGATGGACTTTCTTATGTCATTCATGTGCGTATTTGCTAAAGCGCAAGTCTCTAGCATTTGAACGTGATTTGCAAATTTGAGGCAAAAGAGGCGTGGGATCAAAAAAATCAAACTGAAGATTCTATCTACAAAAAAGAGTTGGATAGAATGTTATACCTAAATACCAATTTTGTTTTGTTTTTAATCTATTAAAATCAACTTAGCTCGTCGGTCTGATCAGTAATATATGTACTTTATGGGGTCTGCCAACCCTCCTCCTACCTTTTAAATACATTTTAACAAACCCATTTCCATTTTCTGTGGAATGAAAAAATTAATATACAATCTGCAAGGGTATACGAGACGAACATGGGCAACAACTAATGCTGACAGCAGCTGCATGCTGCAAATAGCTTCTGTAGTATCGATTCGACGGGTGTCTGTTGCTGTGTGCTGGCATTATGGACGGTTGCCTTCGACAGGCCGACACTGGGACCTGCCCACATTGGAAAGATTTTGCACGCATCAACAACAACAATAATAACAATAACAGCAACAACATCAACACGCGACAAACATTTGCACATTGTTTTCGTATTTTTTAGCATTTTCAGTTTTTTGGGGCCAATAACTCTATTGATGGCCATGGCTGATGCTGCAGGCACAGGTGGCACTGCCATTGAGCTTTGATGTGTGACAACAATAGTCAATAACTGCAACAATGCCAATGGCAATTTATATGTTTATTTTGCCAACTCTGGCTCCATTGTTTGCTTGCTAATTTCGGGTGAGAACTATTTGGAATAGTTTATGGTTACGTGTCTTATCAATAACATTTATGAAAGCCAGTTACCCTTCGGTCCGTACTATGCTCCAGCACGTGCCAGTAAATATCTAGATAGCCAACGGTGCGTCTTACTTCTATCCAACGTTCGTTCTACTTTACATGTATATATAAAATAAACGGAGAATGTTCGAAATAGCGGTTCCAGGGTTCAGGGTATCTCCTAGTCGAGCAGTCTCGATTTAAGCACTCTTACTTTTTAAACAAAATGTTTGGCTACTCGGCAGAAGCACGGCCAGCAGCGCTAAACATGGACAGTTTTTCTATACGTGTAGATGTAGCTATGAATTGCGAATTATCAGATGCTCTAGGGATTTTCTAGGAGCCATGCAAAGAGTTGATATCGATCAGCCTATTACCCACATTTTTACAAAAAACAAGTTAAAGTGCTCTAGTCGAGACTGCTTGACTAGGAAATCCCTTGGGCCCTGCAATGAACCACGATTCCTAAGAACCGATAGCATTCTCCGTTACTTTTATATGTTTGTAGCAAGCCACACATACACACACATATAGACGCACGTACAAGCACACAATCTGCTAACAGGCAGAAGGAGGCGTGGCAGTATATATATTCTTGATCAGGGAGACAAACCGAGTCGATTTATCCCTGTCCGTCTGTCCGTCCGTACGTCTGTCCGTCCGTACGTCTGTCCGTCCGTCTGTCCGTATGTATGAACGCGTCGTTCTCAGAACCTATAAGAGCTAGAGACTTAAAATTTTTATGTAGGTTCCTGTATAGCATGAAAAGATCAAGTTTGTTAAGAAAAATCGATAACTGTCTTAATTTTAATGTTATCGATTAAAAACGAAATCGATGCTCAGTTATATAAGTCTTCTAATTTTGCATTTAGTCTTATGTGAGCCTTATACAATTTCGATTTTTGTTAAATTTTGGATGTCACGCCCCCTCCGCCTCAAATTTGTAAGTCCCGTATTTCAAATACTAGAGACTTCTGCTTTGGCACATACACACATATGAATTTAATAAAAAGTTATTAAACATCTACTTTCCCATAGTATTGCCATACAAAAATAAGTCCAAGAACAGCTGACGCAACGACTTGCGCTTGTGTGTGCGTGCGCTTGTGCGTGTGTGTATATGTTTTGAACCCATTGAAAATGGGAATTCAGGGTATAATGTTTTTGTTGAAATGTATGTAACAGGCAGAAGGAGGCGTGACAGACCCCATAATGTCGATTTAGCCCTGTCCGTCCGTCTGTCCGTATGTATGAGCGCGTCGTTCTCAGAACTTACAAATTTTGTTTGTAAGTCCCTGTATAGGGCGCACATATCGATTTTGTTTCAGAAATTCGATAACTGTTATCGTTTTATTGTTATCGATTTAAAACGGAAATCTAAATTCAGCTATAAAATTCTATCTAATTCATCTTTCTAGATAGAGTTTTCAAATTATGCGTTTAGTGTTATTTGGGCCTTACGCAATTTCGGTTTTGTTAAATTTTGGGTGTCACGCCCCCTTTGCCTCAAATTTGACATGATCACGCCCAACAAATTTGATCAAAATCGTTGCTCTAGGAAAAAAGTTATTATACATTTAATTTCCCATAACATTGCCATGCAAATAGCAGCCAAAGAACAGTGTGTGTATGTGTTGCTTGTAATGAACATACATATACATATGTATGTATTATAAACGAAACGAAGAATGCACGGAATAGCGGTTCTTCGCAGGGTTCAGGGTATACCCTAGTCGAGCGGTCTCGAGTGGAATTTTCTTACTTGTTAATTGTGTCAATAAAATACATTCTAAAAATGCGAAAATTACAGGGTATTTTTCTGTATGTCGGGATGTTTACCCAAGTATATATACCAAGTCTCAAGCCTCTAGCATCTTCTCCTACATTGGTTGTTGACCAGATTAGATGCCAGTCTCAAGCCTCTAGCATCTTCTCCTACATCGGTTGTTGACCAGATTAGATGCCAGTTGGTTTGGGTGCGCTTCCAATCTGTCCGTGTACCTTGCACTATGTCTGCCTATAAGCTCTGCTATTGTCGGCATCTTAAGGTCGGTCTGAAGCGTTGCGTTTCTTACGAACCATTCTGCTCCGGTCCATCTTCTTAGAGCTTTATTCTGCAAAATTTGCACTTTTTATACCCTGAACCCATTGAAAATGGGAAAATCAGGGTATAATGTTTTTGTTGGAGGGCGTATGTATGTAACAGGCAGAAGAAGGCATGGCAGACCCCATAAAGTATATATATTCTTGATCAGGATGACAAGACGAGTTGATATAGCCATGTCCGTCTGTCCGTCTGTCCGTCTGTCTGTCCGTATGTATGAACGCGTCGCTCTCAGAACCTATAAGAGCTAGAGACTTGAATGTATGTAGGTCCGTGAATAGCACGAAAAGATCGAGTTTGTTCAAAAAAGTCGATAACTATTTTAATTTTATTGTTATCGATTAAAAACATTATCGAATGTTAGTTATAAAATTATATCTCCCACGTCTTTATAGCTAGAGACCCCAAATTTTTTTGTGAGTTTTATATTTATTTTCTTTAATTTTGATTTTTGTTAAATTTTGGATGCCGGCTCCAAATTACCCCAAATATTTAAATTGAGGTTAGTTGCACTCAAAGCCAGTAAATGAATGGGTTTACATTTTTAAAAATTGGAAAAAATGTAATAAAATATGTTGAACATAAGCTGAAAATTTCATTCAAATCCATTAATTCGCGCAGAAGTTATTAAACAAAACATTTTGCCAATCGGCCAAACACGTGACCAGCAAAGCAAAGCAAACTGTTTTTCTATACATGTGCACACATACACACATACACACATACACATTGAGCTGCGTGCATCTAGCAAGTTCTAAAACCCGCAAGTTTTAGTGTACATATTTCCAATAGATGGCGCTATGATTTGCGAATTATCAGCTGCTCAGTTGGATCGAAACTTGGATGGCGCTATTCAATCGAACCATAGATGGCGCTATTGGCTAAACAATTGAAAATGAATTGAATTTAATTTTCTGTGCGTTTATACGAAATGCTAATTATGCAGTATTTTAACGCAGATAGCGCGGGGTTTAGGGTATCTCCTAGTCGGAACCCCCGACTAGAGTTTTCTTACTTGTTTAATGTGCGTTTGGGCAGCTGATCCCCATAGTGGTATAGCGTATGTGTACACTGGTGCCACAATCGCGTTATAAATAATCCTTTTGCTTAAGAGAGACAGTTTACTCTCGCTCCTTAGCATCCAATCAGGTTTTTATACTATTTCACGTAGTGATATAGTATATTGGGTTTGTGCAATGTCCGTCATGCTGTCCGTCCGTCTGTCCGTCCGTCCGTCTGTCCGTATGACCGCAAACCATTTCCACGCTATTGAAGCTAGAGACTTGAAATTTGAAATATAAACTCGTGTATACCCTCGTCTGATAAAGTGTCAAGATTTTCCCGATACGCCCACTAGGGGCGTGGCAAATCGGAAAATGCATTTTCCTGTATCTCAGAAACACTACTTCTAGAAGGGCTAGAGAGTTGAGATTTTAACTGAACACTCATGTCGACATCCCAAAATCAAAAAGCTATGGCGGACATATCTACGCCCATTGGGGGCGTGGCAAATCGGGTCAAACTGTATCTTCTACAGTTTTAAAGCTAGAACACCCACGTGGGTTACTGTTACGATCCTATAAAGATCGCCCAAAAATTTTTATGGCCACGCCTACTAGGGGCGTGGTAAATCGGATCTGAATATATAGTGATTTTACTAGTTTCGTTATATTTTGAGCACTATTGATGCTAGAGACTTGAGACTTGGTGTATATACTCGGGTTAACATCCCACAATCGAAAAGGTATGGCGGATATATCTACGCCTTCAGGGGGCGTGGCAACTAATATCAGCTTATATCTCCCACAGTTTTAGTGCTAGAAGCTTCAAAATTGGATTCTAAGTTACTGGGGGCCTCCTCTATCGATTCCACAAAAATTATTGTTACGCCCCAAAAGGGGCGTGACATACAGAAAAATACCCTGTAATTTTCGCATTTTTCGAATGTAGGCATTCAAACTTTACAGTTATATTCCTGAACGCCCACTCTATGCACATGCCAAAAATGATTTGTCTACGGCCACTGGGGGCGTGGAAAATCAAAACTGAAACATCTGCAGCTTCTGAGCCAATAACGCGCCACATAATAACTGTGACCTTTGACCTTGTCTTTTGATTTGCCAAATTATATTTATATATATATGTTTGAAAAGAATATTTTAATAATACAAAATAACTAAATAAAGAAAATGTAAAAAAATATCAACATGACCGCACCGGGGTTCGAGCCCACACCTCTACGCTCGCCAACGAACTTATATCACATTTTCTGAGTTGCCACCTCTCTTATTTTGAGAGTTGCCACCTCTCTTATTTTGAGAGATGCCACCTCTCTCGATTTAGGTGCGTGTTTTTACTAAGGTAAGGGTTCTAAGCTTCGATCCTAATTGAAACTGTCTGGCCACCTCCAATGAAAAGTTTTATTCTGCAGCTAATTTGAGCGGCGACAGTGGGGATTAAAGGTTAAATTTTAAAAAATATAATGTGATTGATGCCCCTGTGTGCTGCTGGGACGTGAAATAGTTTTTCGCTGTCGGTTGCGTCCGACAGCAACGTTCTTACTTGTTTTAATTTGAATTGGCACCTCTTCACCATCTGGCTTATGTGGGCACCGTACGTCAGTCTCTTGTCCAGAGTGACTCCCAGATAGTTAACTTTATTAGCCCTCGGTATTGTATGTCCGAGTGCTACGTCTGGGCAGTTACCTTTTCTTAGTGTGAACGTGGTGTGCACTGATTTTTGAGTGTTCACAGCGATGCTCCAGCGTTTGTGCCATCTATGGAGCTCGTGTAGGTACGTTTGCATCTTAATGGAGGCAACATGTGGCGACTTATTCCGAATTAGTGAAATCATTATATATTCAGATCCGATTTGCTACGCCACTAGTAGGCGAGGCCACGCCTCCTTCTCCCTGTTACATACATTTCGACAAAACTATTATACCCCGATTTCCCATATTCAATGGGTGTACAAAGTTTTTAAAAATTAGAAAACGATATACAATTTGTTAGTTGAGTCCATATGGTCAATTACGTCTGCTGAGTTTATGTTCAACTACTAATATTAATATTAAATCTGTTTGTCTTTACTTTTTCTATCTTCTCTTTTCCGTAAGAATTACAAACAAATTCAAGTGGTGGGTACTTATATAAATAAAAATTTCAATTGCACATAACGTAATGTACAATATCTAGTAAACGCGCAGCACGCATAAAAAAACTTGTTCAGTCAACTTGAACTACTATTTATATATTTGTACTTACATTTTCCAATTTGGCGACCGTCTCATAGATGGTCATGTTATTGACTCTACCATACTGAACTACGAATTCTATGGCATCATTAGCATCGCTAGCAGCGTCGGTCGCAGTTGCGGAGAGGGAGTTATTAGTTGCTGTTGAAAGATCACCAGTCACAACCGTGGTGGCAGCTTCTAGTTCATCGCCAGTTGTCGTGACACTCTGATAAAGAGTAGCTGTGTCCGAAATGGATGGAGTCCAAGCTATGCTTATGCTTTTGCTGGTAATTAATGTTGCATGGACATCTTCTGGTGGTCCCGGTATGTTATTTGTGCCTGGAAAACCATCAGTCGTATCAACGCAAATTTTTAGTACCCAATATTGGCTTTGTCAGTCAATTTGGTGGTTAAACATTGATCCAATATCTAATTTAGCACACAAACAGACTTCAACTTCACCTTCAGCAGGAACTTCAACTCACCTTCTTCAAAGCATTGCAAAATGTTACCAGCGTACGACAAGCAGTCGGGCATATTGCTTGCCCATGTAGAGGAGGTTGACGAGGACATGCTGCCGATAGCAGAGCCTGCCCCTAATGCTGATGCTCCTATTGTCGATTTGGTGGTCAATCCCAGTGGCATGACGCCGCGACAAAGTGGCATGCAAGCGTTTATAACGCTACGTCTACTACAGCAAGGGCTGTGGTCACGTCCACCAGCAGCACAGCGTGCCAGTATAGCTGCAAATAATCAATAAGAAGTTAGTAGTGATCTCATTTGCAAAAGTTAGTATCATTTTCGTGTGACATATTGTAATCGCAACGTTGCACTTTAAACGTAGTCATTATCAATTTGCAACTTGAATAATTATACCCTGAACCCATTGAAAATGGGAAATCAGGGTATAATGTTTTTGTTGGAGGGCGTATGTATGTAACAGGCAGAAGGAGGCGTGGCAGACCCCATAAAGTATATATATTCTTGATCAGGATGACAAGCCGAGTTGATATAGCCCTGTCCGTCTGTCCGTCTGTCCGTCCGTCTGTCCGTATGTATGAACGCGTCGTTCTCAGAACCTACAATAGCTAGAAACTTGAAATTTTTTATGTAGGTTCCTGTATATCACGAAAAGATCGAGTTTGTTTCAGAAATTCGATAACTGTTATCGTTTTTTTGTTATCGATTAAAAGCGAAAATCTAAATTAAGCTATAAAATTCTATAAAATGCATTTAGTGTTATGTAAGCCTTACGAAATTTCGGTTTTTGTTAAATTTTGGATGCCACGCCCCCTTCGCCTCAAATTTGTAACTCCCGTATATCAAATACTAGAGACTTGTGCTTTGGCACATACATACATATGAATGACATGATCACGCCCAATAAGTTTGATCAAAATCGTTACTCTAGAAAAAAAGTTATTAAACATTTAATTTCCCATGTCATTGGCATGCAAACAGCAGCCAAAGAACAGCTGACGCAACGACTGGCGCTTGTGTGTGTGCGCCTGTGTATGTGTGTGTGTATGTTCTGTTTGTAATGAACATATATATACTTATGTATATTAAAGAAACGGAGATTGCTTGGAATTGCGGTTCTTCGCAGGGTTCAGGGTATACCCTAGTCGAGCGGTCTCGACTAGAGTTTTCTTACTTGTTTTATACTTAACAATGAGATAATTATTAATGTATGAGCTGTGTTAACAGTTTTCGCCTCTTTACCTCTGCTAGGCAGCCAATAGAGCAATAGCCAAATTAGCAGATTACGTCAACAAAACGCAAATTTGTATACTATTTCACGTAGTGATATAGTATATTGGGTTTGTACAATGTCCGTCATGCTGTCCGTCCGTCTGTCCGTATGAACGCAAACCATTTCCACGCTATTGAGGCTAGAGACTTGAAATTTGAAATATATACTCGTGTATACCCTCGTCTGATAAAGTGTCAAGATTTTCCCGATACGCCCTGTATCTCAGAAACAGTACTTCTAGAAGGGCTAGAGAGTTGAGATTTTAACTGAACACTCATGTCGACATCCCAAAATCAAAAAGCTATGGCGGATATATCTACGCCCAATGGGGGCGTGGCAAAACGGGTCAAACTGTATCTTCTACAGTTTTAAAGCTAGAACGCCCAAATTTGGCACGTGGGTTACTGTTACGATCCTATAAAGATCGCCCAAAAAATTTTTATGGCCACGCCTACTAGGGGCGTGGTAAATCGGATCTGAATATATAGTGATTTTACTAGTTTCGTTATATTTTAAGCACTATTGATGATAGAGACTTGAGACTTGGTATATATACTCGGGTTAACATCCCACAATCGAAAAGGTATGGCGGATATATCTACGCCTTCAGGGGGCGTTTTAGTGCTAGAAGCTTCAAAATTGGATTCTAAGTTACTGGGGGCCTCCTCTATCGATTCCCCAAAAATTATTGTTACGCCCCAAAAGGGGCGTGACATATAGAAAAATACCCTGTAATTTTCGCATTTTTCGAATGTAAGCATCCAAACTTTACAGTTATATTCCTGAACGCCCACTCTATGCACATGCCAAAAATTATTTGTCTACGGTCACTGGGGCGTGGAAAATCAAAACTGAAACATCTGCAGCTTCTGAGCCAATAACGCGCCACATAATTACTTAGTGACCTTTGACCTTGTCTTTTGATTTGCCAAATTATATATATTTTATTAATACAAAATAACTAAATAAAGAAAATATAACAAAAATATCAACATGACCGCACCGGGGTTCGAGCCCACACCTCTACGCTCGCCAACGAACTTATGTCACATTTTCTGAGTTGCCACCTCTCTCATTTTGAGAGTTGCCACCTCTCTTATTTTGAGAGATGCCACCTCTCTCGATTTAGGTGCGTGTTTTTGCTAAGGTAAGGGTTCTAAGCTTCGATCCTAATTGAAACTGTCTGGCCACCTCCAATGAAAAGCTTTAATCTGCAGCTAATTTGAGCGGCGACAGTGGGGATTTAAGGTTTAATTTTAAATAATATAATGTGATAGATGCCCCTGTGTGCTGCTGGGACGTGAAATAGTTTTTCGCTGTCGGTTGCGTCCGACAGCAACGTTCTTACTTGTTTACACTTGGTGCATGTTTAACTTGATTGTCAACATTGTAGAAGCTCACGATGTAAACTTCAGTTTGATCGAAATATTATAGCTCCATAATAACACAAAATACCAATTTAACATCCAGTTACGCTCTAAACTACAGCTCTAAAACTTAGTAATTAATATTAACGCATTTTAGTAAAAATTAAAAAGTATTGCCTCTTATAAATATATACAACAAGTAAGAGTAAGAGCGATTACTTTTATATGTACATATGCAGCAAGCAATACATACACACACACAGACGCACGCACAAGAACACACACACGCACGCACAAGCATACAATCTGCTAACTGCGCATAATGACTCAGCAGCTTCGCTGCTGCTGCAAGACGACGATAATATGAGATATTAAACGTTTAATAACTTTTTTTCTTGACCAACCTTTTGGATCAATTTTGGATTTGTTTGGCGTGATCATCACATTCATATGTATGTATGTGCCAAAGCACAAGTCTCTAGTATTTGATATACGGGAGTCACAAATTTGAGGCGAAGGGGGCGTGGCACCCAAAATTTAACAAATATCGAAATTGCGTAATGCCCAAATATCACTAAATGCAAAATTTTAAGTCACTAGCTAGAAAGATGAATTAGATAGAATTTTATAGCTTAATTTGGATATTCGTTTTTAATCGATAACAATAAAACGATAACAGTTATCGAATTTCTGAAATAAACTCGATATGCGTGCCCTATACAGGGACTTACAAACAAAATTTGAGGTCTCTAGCTATTGTAAGTTCTGAGATCGACGCATTCATACATACGGACAGACGGACAGACAGATGGACAGGGCTAAATCGACTCGGTTTGTCATCCTGATCAAGAATATATATACTTTATGGGGTCTGCCACGCCTTCTTATGCCTGTTACATACATACGCCTTTCAATAAAAACATTACACACTGAATTCCCATTTTTAATGGGTTCAGGGTATAAATACAGTTGTTTTCGAAACTTGACACTATCTGAAGAGGGCATACAGGAGTATATATTCTAAATTTAAAGTCTCTAGCTTCAATAGCGTACAAATGGTTTGCGTTCAGACATTTGAGGCTAAATATTCTATGCACGAGTATAATACATCTTATTCATTACTTACTTAAAGATGTTTGAAATTTAAATAAATTTACAGAACTTTTATTTGGTCTTATTTCCAATTTTTCTTAAAAAGTAACCTTTAAGTCGAGCATATTAAAACCCCGTCAATATATTGTTAAGCCTTTATTTTGCGTCTAATAGAAATGTGAATCTTGGCATATATATTCTTATTAGATATTATAAAATGAACTCTATTCAGTCAAAAAGGGATTAACGAATTTCGAGTTAAATAATCAGGTGTAGGACCGGCACTAATTAGTATTTGATAGCCCCATTCATATGTGTGTATGTGCGTCATTAAAAGTGGACTTCGGTACTACTTACGCATTTGGGCACGGCATGCCGGACCAAGATTTTCAATGTCTGACAGCCGTATATTGTACGAACAAAGAGGGGCACATTGTGGCAGCAGTCCTGAAGCCTTGCAACACATAGACATATTGTATTTGGCAGAGGGAGCTGTCACCAGCTCAGCTTGGAGCGTCCGAGTTATAAGACGTGGAGAGGGCTCGCTTTTCCCGTACGCATTAATTGATACCACATAGAACTCGTAATAGACGTCGGGCTCCAGCCCTTCAAGAATGAGTGGCGGCTGACGCTGTAAAGTTAATTAAATTAGTCACGCTATCTGACGAATGACCCCAATTATACATGCCTTTTCCACTGTCAGATAGTCGTCGCCAACGCCGAGTCGTCGAAACTTAACGTGATATGTAGTTACTGTGTCGACGAGACGCTTCGGATTATTCCAATCCAAAATGAGAAAATTATCCGTTTTTGCAATTGTGCGCAGCTTAGATGGAGGATCAGCCAGCACACCATAGCCTTGATATAGACAGCTGCTGTACTCGGACATAAACCGCAAACATCTACGCCAGAGTCAAAATGAGATTTATGTAAATCCATAAGAAAGGCAATTTTCTCCTCACTTACTTAAATAAACTGAAATCTAGAGATGTCAGCTTCCCAGCACATATTGGAAAACATGCAGCGGGTATGCCACGGGCCCTGCAACAGGGCGTATGATCAATGCTATTGGCCAAACACGTAAAGGTTATGTTCGACCACGGTGCACAAACCATTAGGTCCGGCAGCGTAGCCAAATCTGTCTTCTGCGGATCGCACATCTTATCCATACACAAGCGATGTGTCATCCCACTGGATTCGCAACAGCTGCGTATATCTGGTAAGGTGGGCATCACCTGCTTGTCGGAGCTGCCCGCCTCTGTCTCAACTACTGATGCGCTAGTGTGTGTGAAGAAACGAAGACGCTCATTTGGCAAACTAGCACCAAACTCGTTGACCGCCGTCACTATTACAGCATACATAGTGAGAGGTGTAAGATTGTAGAGAGAAATAAATGTTTGATTGGCGGTCACATTGTACAACAATACTTTCTCCGTTTCGGAAGCATCTGGTATTTGATGCTTGACCTCGCCACTCAGCTCATCTTCGTCGAAGCTATGTAGGACTGTCAGGTTTACAGTATAATAGGAGACTTGGTCGCCTAGCCTTTTAGGTGGACTCCAACTTATGTTAACATTTGTTTCTCGTATATTATCTATCGAGACTAAAGTCGGTGTACTGGGTATGAGCTGAATACCCTTAAGAATGCACTGAAGGCCAGTTAGGGTATGCTGCACACACGAAACTCGCGTCTTGAGTTGGTCTGTAAATGGTGTATATTCACCACGACACATATCTTGGCACAGATCCGGTATTTGCTTGTCCACACAACATGGCACATGGTTACGACCATCGGCCATGCATCTTACTATGTTCGGAAAGTCCTTTTCGCAAGCCTCGGGATCGATGCCCGTTGTGCCATCTAGTATGTTATGAATGTTGCAAAAGCCCATGCACTGAGTAGAGACATTCGCACGTTCACAGCACTCTGTAAAATCATGAGTTAACTGCGGAGGCGATTGACTTGACCGCCAAAAACTGCGATTGTCCTGTGCGTTGACAGGCGGTGGCAATAGAAAAACATCAGTAGATTCAGCTGGAACTGGGTCTGTGACATTGACATGCAGGCCCGATACACTTGGCAGCTCCTTAACTGAATTCCTATTAGTATGGGCTGAAAGGTAGTACAATCCTGACAACTTACCTGTCAATATGTGGATACTGCGCAATACGGGGTCGGAGTTTAACTCACAAATATAGGGACCCGAATCAATTGCCTTTAATCCTTTTATCAGTAATACCCAAACCTCCCCACCGACATTCGAATTACTCCCCCTTGGATCTGTGTATAAGGAAGTCGTTTAAGCTTATTGCTTATCTTTCATTTAGTTTCACTTACTTTCATCATGTAAAACTCGAATACGATGATCCTTGGTGACACGCACCGTGCCAGCCGTTAAAATCTCATCACCCTTCTTCCATATTACTGTATTGTTGCCTGCGTTTTCAGAGACTACGCATGTTAGGAGCGCGTCTTTATTTTCGAATATCAGCGATGGTCCACCAGTTCCTAAATAACAGTTGATTTGGCATTTGCCTATTTAATATTTTTATTTAATTGACTTACCAATTGGCACAGCTGAGTTAACGTTCGTTAATAATAGACATATCGTTATTATTGGCAACACAAACAGATTGAGCATTATTCCTTTTATTGCCTGCAAGTAAGCAAACAAAAATAATATATTTTTAAGAATAATTTAAACACCCAGCGAAGAAATCAATAATTTTAAGAAACTGAGTAGGACTAGATTGGAGTTTTCAGAGAGATATTCTCGTGACAATTAACAACAATCGCGTACTTATTCTCTATTATTAAAATTGAATAAAATTGGATTATAGAACATATATAAACATATAAGTATACAATGCGATTATGAGTATAAAATTGGCATAGGATTGAAAGCCCAATATTTAAACAAAAAACGTAAAAAAAATTTTAAGTTTTTACATTTTAATTGGTACATAAATCAAAAGGATTTAATAGAATGATAATAATTTGCTGAGAATATGATTAAAATCCATTTAGTGGCCAATTGACAAAAGCAAACGCAGTTTTGCTATACGTATGAACATATCGACGCATTCACCCGAAATGATCATAAGTTGATTTTTTGCGAAATTGAGATTGTAATGCAGAACGGTTAGCAACAAAAAAAACTTAATTCGCTCTAGTTTCGAAGACTCAATACACGCCTGTAGACTTGAATATTTTTTTAGAAACTGCAATGTTTGGGCGCCACGTGAATGGCCGAGTCTTATAAGAAATTCGAGAACAAATCCATCCGGGTACGAGTGCGATGAATTAACATACAAGGATTTCCAAAATTGGAATCTCAACTCATTATTTAAATATCAAACGTTAAACTACAAACTACGTACAGCTATTTTGCAGCACGGATTAATGGAATTACATTATAAATATTTCGAAGACACGAAAAAAATATAATTCAAATATCAAACATGAATCAAAATAATAAAAGTTTATATATGTAAGAGCAAGTTAAGTATTTCAGAAAAGAAGTTTTTTGGATTAAAAAAACCTATGTAATGAATAGTGAATATCTATATCTTCAAAATTGTAAAACAATCGCAGCTTGCTTAGATGAAACCGATGAAGAAGATGAAAACTGATGATGTTTTCCTCATACAATATTTTTTATGACAGAAGTATACTTTAATCTCATACTGAAACAAGTAAGAAAACTCTAGTCAACACCGCTCGACTAAGGTATACCCTGAACCCTGCGAAGAACCGCTATTCCAAGCATTCTTTGTTTCTTTGCATATGTACATTACAAGCAAAACGTACACACTCACGCACAGGCGCACACACACCCAAGCGCAAGTCGTTGCGTCAGCTGTTTTTATACCCTGAACCCATTGAAAATGGGAAAATCAGGGTATAATGTTTTTGTTGAAATGTATGTAACAGGGAGAAGGAGGCGTGGCAGACCCCATAAAGTATATATATTCTTGATCAGGGAGACAAGCCGAGTCGATTTGGCCCTGTCCGTCCGTCTGTCCGTCTGTCCGTCCGTATGTATGAACGCGTCGTTCTCAGAACCTATAAGAGCTAGAGACTTGAAATGTTTTATGTAGGTTCCTGTATATCACGAAAAGATCGAGTTTGTTAAAAAAAATCGATAACTGTCTTAATTTTAATGTTATCGATTAAAAACGAAATCGATGCTCCGTTATATAATTATATATAATTCATCTTTATAGCTAGAGTCTTCAAATTTTGCATTTAGTTATGTGATCATTGCACAATTTCGGTTTTTGTTAAATTTTGGATGCCACGCCCCCTTCGCCTCAAATTTGTAAGTCCCGTATTTCAAATACTACAGACTTGTGCTTTGGCACATACATACATATGGATGACATGATCACGCCCAACAAGTTTGATCAAAATCATTACTCTAGAAAAAAAGTTATTAAACATTTAATTTCCCATAGCATTGCCATGCAAATAGCAGCCAAAGAACAGCTGACGCACCGATTGGCGTGTGTGTGTGCGTGCGCCTGTGCGTGTGTGTGTATGTTTTGCTTGTAATAAACGTACATATGCATGTGTATATAAAAGAAACAAAGAATGCTTGGAATAACGGTTCTTTATAGGGTTTAGGGTATACCCTTGTCGAGCGGTCTAGACTAGAGTTTTCTTACTTGTTGGGCTTCTTTTTGTGTGGCAATGCTATGGGAAATTAAATGTTTAATAACTTTTTTTCTAGACAAACGATTTTGATTAAACTTGTTGGGCGTGATCATGTCATCCATATGTATGTATGTGTAAGGACGGACGAACGGACGGACGGACGGACGGACAGACGGACAGAAGGACATGGCTATATCAACTCGGCTTGTCTTCCTGATCAAGAATATATATACTTTATGGGGTCTGCCCGCCTCCATCTGCCTGTTACATACATTTCAACAAAAACATTATACCCTTATTTCGCATTTTCAATGGGCGTCCCGGCAAAAAGAAATCCCCTGAACCCCGTGCGATTTGCGTTTTTTCATAATACTGCAGAGTGACCATTTAGTAAAAATGCGCACATAAGTAAATTCAATTCAATTTAAGATTTTTAGCCATTAGCACCATCCATGTTTTGATTCGATAGAGCAACTGATAATTCACAAACCATAGCGCCATCTAGTGGACATATGTACACTAAAACTCGCGGTTATATATGCAAATAATTTCAATTTAAATATTTGGGGAAATTTGGAGTCGGTATTCAATACTTAACAATAATCAAAACTGCAGAAAATAGACATTAAACTACTAAAAGCAAGTAAGAAAATTCTAGTCGACACCGCTCGACTAGGGGATACCCTGCACCCTGCGAAGAACCGGTATTCCGAACACTCGGCGTTTTTCTTCTGTACATATGTATGTGTTCGTATGACAATCGCAAGCAACAAGCGCAAGTCGGGACGTCAAATGCGCTTGGGCTGCTTTATGTATGCCAATATTATGGGAAATTAATTGTTTAATAACTTTTTTGTAGACAAACGTTTTTGATCAAATTTGCAGCTCGTGATCTTGTCATTCATATGTGTGTATGTGCCAAAGCTCACTACTATTTGAAATACGTGGGCTAAATACACTCGGTTTGTCTCCCTGATTAACAATATGTATATATCCTTTATGGGGTCTGCCACGCCTCCTTCTGCCTGTTGCATACATTTCAACACAACCATTATACTCTGATTTCCTATTTTTAATGGAGTCATGGTATAATAAGTTTCTCACAAATCGGCGCAGCAATTTAGCTTATCTTTTCTAAAAAAATTATGAAGGCTAAATTAATTATAGGGCTAAAGAGCACTTCAAAACGAGTTAACTTTTTAATACATTAATAAAATATACTTAGCCATGCACGCTGAAAATTAATGACAAGTGCTAGTAGCCTTGCACCATCCTTACCCAGTTATTATCACGCTCTGTCATAACGCCGTCATTCTCACCCAATAGCTTTGACTGTGGATGTTACCCAGAATATTGTTTGTTTGTCCCTGGCCGTTGTGCGCACTTATAGGGTGTCAGAAAATCTGCATCACAATTCTTTAGCACCAAATGCAAATCATGACCACTGACCAATGACAATGTCGGCGATGACAATGTACAAACAACAGCCTTGTATATTTTGTAGTAATGGCAAACTTGAAGAGTGTGGGAACTGGGCTGGTTGGCTGATTCACTCATTGTCAGAAATATTTTATTAGCCGTAAAACCCATGATTTTCACGGGAGAACGCGAGCGGCATCTGCTTTCAAGAAGCACCTTAGTCCTCGCCAGTGTTACATCTTTAACATAAATTATTCTAGCGAATGCTTTGAGGCAACTACCTCATATACTCGTTTTTTTCCCGTGCCGTAGATGGGACGGGCTACCTACGGCAATGACTGAGAGTCATTCAATTGCAAGTGTGACAAATATGATTAAATTATGGCGCTATTGCAAAACGTTTTATCTTTCGCTCTCGCTGGATGGCGCAGTTGCACTCCGACGTAGTGTGACACGTACGAAGTGCCACTCAATTAATTGTTTCTACTGTTGCTTTGCCTTCGCTGTTATTTCGCCTTTGCAGCCATTATGCGTACCCATAAAAGCACACTGGCGCAAGCACTGACACGCACAGCAACCCTACTCCTTACTTATACTCCCATGCACGTTTACGTGCTTTACATGGATGACATCCACTTGTCTTCATCAGACCATTCTCATGTCGCAGCAGTCAACATTTTAGCTCATTCCGCTCATTCTAAGTAAATTGTATAACGCGGCGTATGAGTAATATGATATGCATGCTTCGATTCTGTATGCCTTACAGAAAGGCATACCCGCTTAAGATGTGGTAATCAGTTCTGATTTTATTAGCACGAGGGCACAGTGTTAAAAAGAGCTGTAAACGTCTTACATCCTCATCAGCGAAAGCAGCGGCATATGCGGGGCACTGGATGAGAACTAGCATCTTGTACGCTTCAGTCCTTCGGGGTTTGTAGTCAGTGCATTGCGGAGGATTTTGCTCATGACAGTAGCATCATTCGTATGTGCTAATTAGTCGGCTAAGGGAAAAATCTGATTTTCATAATTGGAAATTGCAGTTAATCATTTCCAACAGTTTCCAAGTTTACTCAAGCAAACTCGAACCTCAAATTTTTAAATAAACCCAATTGCTAAATATGCCAGACAATGAAGAAAAAATAAATGAACACAAAACAGTGTAGTTGTTTTAATACTTTTGCTTTAAATTAGTATTATTACTATCCAATCTCACTCCATTCGATTTATACAACATTAACATTATTATACCCTGAACCCATTGAAAATGGGAAATTGGGCGTGATCATATCATTCATATGAATGTATGTGCTAAAGCACAAGTCTCTATTACTTGGAATACGTGTTTTACAAATTTGAGGGAAAGAGGGCGTGGCATCCAAAATTTAACAAAAACCCGAAATTGCGTAAGGCCCAAATAACACTAAATGCGAAATTTTAAAACTCTAACTATAAAGATGAATTAAATAGAATTTTATAACTAAATGAAGAACCGATATCTTCATTTAGTTATAAAATTCTATTTAATTCATTCATTTAATCGATAACATTAAAACGATGATAGTTATTATTTGAAACAAACTTATTTGTGGCCTATTTTCATGGGCGATCCGAAGAAAGAGATGGACAAGTGTTAGATATGGAGAGCACTTCAAAATATATTTTTTGATAAACGAAGTACACCACAAAAGATTTTAGAAGCAAACCGGCAACGCTTCCCATTTTAAAACCTATGCCACAAGAAACTGGTATGAGATGACTCTGTTTGGGCGAGCAAAGCACAGCACAGTCCATCAGTGAAATCGCAATCTTGTTGCCATGGCAGTTGGGCTTTCCCGGCGAGTCTGGACCAGTCGCGACGAACCTTCCATTTCAACGTCCTTCCGCTTGTCTGTATTTGGCTGAACCTTCTTTGTGGTTTCTGTTTTCCCTTCGTTTTTGTTTTTTTTTTTTTTTTTTTTATTTCCTCTTTTTTTAAAGAGGTAATTTTTCTTAATTACCTAAAATGTTTACCTTGTTGCTTGTGTATTCGAGTTGTCCTTTTGGGCGCCCAGATAAGAACTGCTACAGAGCGGTAGTTAGAGGTTTCCGGAAATTGCACCCTTGTGTAAAGGTGTAAAATATTTTTCAACAAAAAAACAACAGCATTTTACTTTTTGCAAATGTTTTTGTTTATGCTTTTAAGCAGCTTTTCTGTGATCTGTGGGGTTGTGATTTCCATTTACACATACAAGTGCGGCAAGTAAAGGTATGTCATACTTAACAGCGGTGACAACACTCGCATGTGCATGCCAACATTCATGTATGTATGTATGTTTGAGTATGGCGACACTAAGCCAAAAACCGAAGCAAATTTTTCCAGCTTAGCGCAAGGTAAGCAAGAGTATTTTAACAGTTCTGAGGGCCTCTCTAAGTACTTTTACAATGCAAGTACGCGACCTCAACTAAGTATTCGAAGAGCAAATATGAGGCGACATAGGGTAGGTTTAGGCCTTTGTTTAATATATGTTGCTTAAGCAAATGTAATGATAAAGACAAATTGCGTGACAAATTTTTTGACAACACCGAAAACAGAAAGCTTTTGGGTTAACAAACTTTTAAGAGCCGATAAGCAGTCCCTTTGCCTATAAGCCATGGAAGACGCTAGCATCTAGATGAAACTTACCATAAGCTCTAAAAACCTTTAGGCAGCGTGTGGAAAACTATAGTTTTCGGTAGATAGGGGTAAGTTGTAAAAATAACATGAAGACAGTAAAAAAGCATAAAACAAGAACGTTGCAGTCGAGCGCTACAGACTGCAAAATACTTATTCAAGTCCCAGCTCCCATAGGGACGTCTTGTACCTTATACTTTAAATTATAATTAGCTTTCGATTTTAAATCTGGATAACGATTTTAAATCTAAGTTTAGAACCTTCGACTAGCAAAGACACCCACCGCCAAGCAATGTAAAACTGAGAGATATCCATTGGCGATTATAGATTATAGATTATTTCTTATATTTTTCATTTATTTATTTATTTTTATACTTATTCACGAGGTCAAATAGATATACTGGATTTGTGCGATGTCCGTCATGCTGTCTGTCCGTATGAACGCAAACCATTTCTACGCTATTACACATTGTATATGGGAAATCAAGATATAATTGTTTTTATACCCTGAACCCATTGAAAATGGGAATTCAGGGTACAATGGTTTTGTTAAAATGTATGTAACAGGCAGAAGGATGTGTGGCAGACCCCGTAAAGTATATATATTCTTGATCTGCTCGACGAGCCGAGTTGATATAGCTACGTCCGTCTGACGGTCTGAATGTCCGTCTTTCCGTATGAATGAACGCGTCGTTCTCAGAACCTATAAGAGCTACAGACTTGAAATTTTTATACCCTGAACCCATTGAAAATGGGAAATCAGGGTATAATGTTTTTGTTGAAAGGCGTATGTATGTAACAGGCAGAAGGAGGCGTGGCAGACCCCATAAAGTATATATATTCTTGATCAGGGAGACAAGCCGAGTCGATTTGGCCCTGTCCGTCTGTCCGTCCGTCTGTCTGTCCGTCTGTCCGTATGTATGAACGCGTCAATCTCAGAACTTACAATAGCTAGAAATTTTTTTTGTAGGTCCCTGTATAGGGCGCGCATATCGAGTTTGTTTCAGAAATTCGATAACTATCATCGTTTTAATGTTATCGATTAAAAACCGACATCTTCATTTAGTTATAAAATTCTATTTAATTCATGTTTCTAGCTAGAGTCTTCATATTATTTCGATATTTGTTAAATTTTGGGTGCCACGCCCCCTTCGCCTCAAATTTGTAACTCCCGTATATCAAATACTAGAGACTTGTGCTATGGCACATACATACATATGGATGACATGATCACGCCCAACAAATTTGATCAAAATCGTTCTTCTAGAAAAAAAGTTATTAAACATTTAATTTCCCATGTCATTGGCATGCAAATAGCAGCCAAAGATCAGTTGACGCACCGACTGGCGTTTGTGTGTGCGTTCGCCTATGTATGTGTGTGTGTATGTGTTGCTTGTAATGAACATACATATACATATGTTTTATAAAAGAAACGGAGAATGCACGGAATAGCGTTTCTTCGCAGGGTTCAGGATATACCCTAGTCGAGCGGTCTCGACTAGAGTTTTCTTACTTGTTATACCCTGAACCCATTGAAAATGGGAAAATCAGGGTATAATGTTTTTGTTGAAATGTATGTAACAGGGAGAAGGAGGCGTGGCAGACCCCATAAAGTATATATATTCTTGATCAGGATGACAAGCCGAGTCGATTTAGCCCTGTCCGTCTGTCCGTCCGTCCATCCGTCCGTAAGTCTGTCCGTATGTATGATCGCGTCGTTCTCAGAACCTATAAGAGCTAGAGACTTGAATTTTTTTATGTGGGTTCCGTATAGCACGAAAAGATCGAGTTTGTTAAAAAAATCGATAACTGTCTTAATTTTAATGTTATCGATTAAAAACGAAATCGATACTCCGTTATTTAATTATATATAATTCATCTTTATACCTAGAGTCTTCAAATTTTGCATTTAGTGTTATGTGATCATTGCACAATTTCGGTTTTTGTTAAATTTTGGATGCCACGCCCCCTTCGCCTCAAATTTGTCCCGCATTTCAAATACTACAGACTTGTGCTTTGGCACATACATACATATGGATGACATGATCACGCCCAACAAGTTTGATCAAAATCGTTACTCTAGAAAAAAAGTTATTAAACATTTAATTTCCCATAGCATTGCCATGCAAAGCAGCCAAAGAACAGCTGACGCACCGACTGGCGTTTGTAATGAACGTACATATGCATGTGTATATAAAAGAAACGGAGAATGCACGGAATAGCGTTTCTTCGCAGGGTTCAGGGTATACCCTTGTCGAGCGGTCTCGACTAGAGTTTTCTTACTTGTTTATGTAGGTTTCTGTATAGCACGAAAAGATCGAGTTTGTTTCAGAAATTCGAATACTGTTATAGTTTTATTGTTATCGATTAAAAACGAAAATCTAATTTAAGCTATCAAATTCTATCTAATTCATCTTTCTAGCTAGAGTCTTCAAATTTTGTATTTAGTGTTATTTGGGCCTTACGCAATTTCGATTTTTGTTAAATTTTGGCGCCACGCCCCGTTCGCCTCAAATTTCGGACTAGTGGTTCTTCGCAGGGTTCAGGGTATACCCTAGTCGAGCGGTCTCGACTAGAATTTTCTTCTTGTTTAATTTGAATGTTATCGATACTCAGTTATATAAATCCATCTAATTCATCTAGATAGCTAGAATCTTCACATTTTGCTTTTAGTCTTATGTAAGCCATATACCATTTTTGATGCCACGCTCCCTTTGTACCAAATATGCAAAACACGTATTACCTACATATGAATGACATGATTACGCCCTGCAAGTTTGATCAAAAACGTTCTTCTACAAAAAAAAGTTATGAAGCATTTAATTTCCAATAACATTGGCATACATATAGCAGCCCAAGCGCAGTTGACGCAGCGACTTGAGCTTGTGCGTACGTGCTCCTGTATGTGTGTGTGTGTGTTTTTGGCGTGCTTGTAATGTACATACATATATGTACATATGTGTTGAAGTGTATGTGTAGATTCATGTGTTAGATGTAGTTCGTTTGCGCATTGGCAACAACTTAAAAGCCAGTCAACTCGAGAGTGGCAACTACTGACGTCTGACATCTCATGCTCGAAGTTGGATATCTAACGTCTGACCATATCAAAACTCTTCGGTTAACGGGCTGGCAGAGTTGTGGAAGTTGCTGTTGCCGTAGACGCGAGCTCAGTTTGTGTTAAAAATTAGATTTACAATTCTCCCGTAATAACGACAAAGAACCATTCAAAGCCTTAAAAAGTGGCAATAACTTTTATAAAAGTAAAACTAACGCCTTTGGCTACAGTTTCAGTCTCACATGCCCAGTTGTACTATTAGATATTCTCGTGGGACGCATGGGAAGGCAGACGACAAAAAATGCAACTGTTTTGTTGGTCATTGGACAAATTGGGTAATCTTAGCAAAGGTCTGCCCCAAAGGTAATCAATAGAGTATATTCTTTTCAACACTTTTTTTACAACAATTAGAAGTTACAAAACATTTATTAAAGCCATTTTCACAGCAAGTGTCAAAATTGTTGTTGCGGAACTCACTTAAGTATGGCTTGAACCTGGGCCAGAACCATTACTAGTCTTGTGATCATTCAAGAGTGCGAAAGGCAGTCACACTTAACATGCAAAATTTATTAATCTAGCGTGCAGCTATTCATGATTCAGTATCGCCATTCGCATTTTGGCACGGGAAACTTCAGATTGCCCTTAACGCCATTTCAACAAAATATCGCTTCATTGCCAAGAATTGGCGGCAAGTTTGCCTAGAAACTTGCGGTAAAGTCAAGTAAACACTGCGTGTAGGTGGGCGCTAATGAGCTACAGTTGCAAATGCGGGAGTGCAGGAAAATTATGCATATGGAAGTTGGCAACTATTGTACACAGTTGCCAACTTTTTACTCTAGCTTGTACACTCGATGCTGATGCTCTGTTGTCGCTTAAAACTTGTTGGAAGCACTTAAAGGCTTTGTGCCATGAACATGCCTTGCTAAACTACCAACGCGCTGTCAGCCTCCGCTTATGCTCTTGAAATTTTTGACGTGTTCGTTTGACATTTTTGTTTTCGTTGCTGTTGCGACTGCTGCTGCGGCTGCCATTGCCGTTGCTCTTTCTATTACAGGTTGGCTGCACTTTGCGCAAGTAAACTGCTACTGAAAGACAGTTTTGCATTATTTTCTTTTCAGTTTTAATTAAAATTTCACATGTCACCGATTCTTAAAGTTGGTCGTTGCGTGGGCATTACCACACAGAAAAATGATGTTTTATTGTCTTCGAAAGCAGTAACTTTCTTCTTATCACAACACAGAGACAGCTCATCATTCTGTCACTCACTTCACAGACGATGCCAATACCTCTGTATAACAAAACTTTTGTGAATACATGTGCAAATATATAAAATATTAATACTAATATTTTTAAGTAATTGATTATAATCATTACCACATTTTGCCCTGTTTTGCGATCTAATTATTACCATAACCTCAATGAAAAAGGGAAACCAAGTATTCATATTTTGATCACGGTGACAAGCGGTGTGCTGAGCCCTGAAAGACATGACTATATAGATTCAGCTCGTAGATATCGTCTTATCGAGACGATATGGCTTTAAGAAAAAGACATTCCCACCAACCCACACCTATAATTCATAATTTGAGTCAAGATTCTGAATAAATTTTCTCGACTAAGTACTATAAATCTATTTCATTAAGTAAAAGTTATACAAATAAAATATAAAACAAGTAAGAAAACTCTAGTCGAGACCGCTCGACTAGAGTATACTCTGAACCCTGCAAAGAACCGCTATTCCAAGCAATCTCCGTTTCTTTTATATTCATATGTATATGTATGTTCATTACAAGCCAAACATACAAAACAAACGCCGGTCGGTGCGTCAGCTGTTCTTTGGCTGCTATTTGCATGCCAATGTTATGGGAAATTAAATGCTTAATAACTTTTTTCTAGATAAACGACTTTGATCAAACTTGTTGGGCGTGATCATGTTATCCTTATGTCTGTATGTGCCAAAGCACAAGTCTCTAATATTTGATATACGGGACTTACAAATTTGAGGCGAAGAGGGCGTGGCATCAAAAATTTAACAAACACC
The DNA here is from genome assembly GCA_035047545.1 of Drosophila paranaensis. Taxonomy (NCBI): domain Eukaryota; kingdom Metazoa; phylum Arthropoda; class Insecta; order Diptera; family Drosophilidae; genus Drosophila; species Drosophila paranaensis. Next base: position 729,234 of record JAWNPL010000043.1, read on the forward strand.
GAAATTGCGTATGACCCAAGTAATACTAAACGCAAAATTTTAAGACTCTAGATATTAAATTAATTAAATAGAATTTTATAACTAAATGAAGATATCGGTTTTTAATCGATAATATTAAAACGATTATAGTTATCGATTATTTGAAACAAACTCGATCTTTTCGTGATATACAGGAACCTACATAAAAATTTCAAGTCTCTAGCTCTTATAGGTTCTGAGAACGACGCGTTCATACATACTGACAGACGGACGGACGGACGGACAGACGGACATGTCTATATCAACTCGGCTTTCCGCCCTGATCAAGAATATATCTACTTTATGGGGTCTGCCACGCCTTCTTCTGCCTGTTACACACATTTCAACAAAAACATTATACCCTGATTTCCCATTTTCAATGGGTTCAGGGTATAAATATTAAAAACATATAAAACGATCTTTTTTACCGTAAATAAGTATTCTAAAGTCTGTATTCTAAGTGCAGCATTCCTCCTTCTTAGAAATACATTTTCAGAGAATACATTTTCTATGTTGTACCTTTTAATACCAGATAGACTTTCGAGGGAAGATATGGCTATATGCCTTCAGTCAAATCAGTTGTTGGCAGAATTTCGCAATAAAAAATCTAAGAAATAAAAACTTTTGATGCCTCCGCAGCAGCCAACGCAAAATCGACAAGTTTTGAGTTGGCTTAACTTTTGCCACAAAATTTAGTTTCCGGCTTTTGATGGCTTGTAGTTTGTGCTAGCAATATGTATTTGTTGGCTGCCGGTTTTCTCAACTCCTTTGCTCAAATTTAACTTTTTTCCACTGCATAAAGTTGTCGGCATGGTGTCGCTTATTTGATTTTGTGCAGTTTTTGTAATAAACAATCAACGGACGGACATCACCACAAAAGCAAAAACCATCACAGAAATAAACCAAAATGAAAATTCTCGAAAACAGTGTTTACCATCTATACCATCTATATTGTTATATGGAATATTCCGAATTTCCTCACAATTAGTTGTTTCCTTAGTTGCTCTGCTGAAAATTAGACGTTAAAATGCAATGAAATGCAACCAACTGATAATTACATGTATACAAAATAAACAAGTAAGAAAACTCTAGTCGAGACCGCTCGACTAGGGTATAACCTGAACCCTGCAAAGAACTGTTCTGTGTCTGCTATTTGCATGCCAATTATATGGGAAATTAAATGCTTAATAACTTTTTTTCTAGAGCAACGATTTATATCAAATTTGTTGGGCGGGATCATGTCATATGTATGTATGTGCCAAAGCTCAAGTCTCTAGTATTTGATATACGGGAGTTACAAATTTGAGGCGAGGGGGGTGTGGCATCCAAAATTTAACAAAAACCAAAACTGCGTAAGGCTGAAATAACACTAAATGCAAAATTAAAAGACTCAAGCTAGAAAGAAAAGACTCAAGCAAAGGGGGCGTGACACCCAAAATTTAACAAAACCGAAATTGCGTAAGGCCCAAATAACACTAAACGCATAATTTGAAAACTCTATCTAGAAAGATGAATTAGATAGAATTTTATAGCTGAATTTAGATTTCCGTTTTAAATCGATAACAATAAAACGATAACAGTTATCGAATTTCTGAAACAAAATCGATATGTGCGCCCTATACAGGGACCTACAAAAAATTTGAAGTCTCTAGCTCTTATAGGTTCTGAGAACGACGCGTTCATACATACTGACAGACGGACGGACGGACGGACAGACGGACATGTCTATATCAACTCGGCTTTCCGCCCTGATCAAGAATATATCTACTTTATGGGGTCTGCCACGCCTCCTTCTGCCTGTTACATACATACGCCTTCCAACAAAAACATTGTACCCTGATTTTCCCATTTTCAATGGGTTCAGGGTATAAAAATTATACATTAAATTTCCCACAATTTAGGCTGCAGCACATGCGCAGTTGCTGCATCAACTGCGTAGTTGGCAGAGCGTATGCTTGTGCGTCTTTGTGTGTGAATGTGTTGCTTATAAAGTTTATACATACATATATAAGAAAGTTTATACATATATGAATATAAAAGAAACGAAGAATGCTTGGAATAGCGGTTCTTCGCAGGGTTCAGGTTATCTTTAAGTTTATCGATCTCGACAAGAGCACTCTTTCTTGCATACTTATATTCTCTGATTCTATGCAAACAAGTAAAAATAAATTGCACTGTAATGTTAAGTCGAAGCTTAACCAATTTTTTTACATATATTAATATTAATTTCCAAACAAAGACAAACACGAACGATGCTTTGGAGACCAACTAACTACCCAAATAGCAGATTTTTCGCTGTTTCGCTTGGTTATCAGTAAATCTGATCAGGTAATATTTTCGGTACATATTTGAGCAAGTCAGCAGTAAAGCAATTCGATAGACCTACTCATTGGATGAATACACTTATCTTGCTAACTTCAGCACAAAGAAAAGTACGATGTGAGGGATCACTCGACTTTTATAAATGTATATACATATACATATATAAATATATATATCAGACTGTCGTTTGATCAAAGGCGTATTTCAAACCGGTTTCTATTTTCATCAACTCAAGACGAATACACAATCAGAAATGCAAAATTAGTGAACAAACCTATAATTAGTATCAGAGCTGTAATTATATTCCAGGCATTAGTTGCTCGTCTCACAAATCTAATTAGAAACAAGTAAGAACGTTGCAGTCGGTCGCTACCGACTGCGAAATACTTATTCACGTCCCAGCACCACACAGGGTCATTATATTTTAAAATAATCTTAAATCCTCAAGGTCAAAGCTCAAATTATCTACCGATTAAAAATGTTCATCGGAGGTGTCTATCGAAGTTTCAATTTGGATCTAAGCTTAGAACCTTAGCAAAGACGATCACCGCGAAAAATGTGAGAGATACCCTTTGGCGAGTGTAGAAGTATGGGTTCGAACCCCGGCGCTGTCATGTCGATATTTTTATAAACTGAACCCATTGAAAATGGGAAAAGGGTATAATGTTTGTGTGAAAATGTAAAAACACGCAGAATGAGGCGTGGCAGACCCCATAAAGTATATTTATTCCTGATCAGGGAGACAAGCCGAGTTGATATGAAAACTTATAAGACCTTGGGAGGTTCGTGTATATCACACACATATCGAGTTTGTTTAAAAAACTCGATAACTAATTCCATTTTAAGTTATCGATTCAAAGCCGATATCGCTATTAAGTTATAAAATTCTATTTAATTCATCTTTGCATCTAGAGTCTTCAAATGTAGCATTTAGTTTTATGTGTACTTTATACAGTTTTGATTTTGGTTAAGTTTTGCATGCCACTCCCTCTTCCTTACTTGCTTACTAAATGGATTTTAATAAAATGTTCAGCATATAATAATCACACTCTACTGAATATTTTCTGTTTAATACAAATTTCAAACCCCGTTCACATACTCCCTTCATTTGCAGCTGAATTCGAATTTTAAGAATTAAGTAAAATATGGAGCCGTTATCTAAAACTTGACAAAAATCAATATATAAGATACACATGGCACCAAATTCCAACTATGTAGAGACTATAGATCCAAAGACATAAGATATATAATTAAATTCCTGAATTTCGATACCATTATCAAATTTTAGAAACAAACTCGATCTGCGCGTGCTGTATAGGAAGCTACATAACAAAGTCAAGTCTCTAGCTCTAGCGTTGATTCAAATGTACACATGGACAGAAGAAACCCAATATACCCTGATTTGGCATACATCAATGGCATTCAAGACCGGATTCTGACTGAATCATATTGGCTATATTTAGTAGGCGACCAATAAAGACAAAAGAAAATATATTTAAGTTTACCTTGTTAGCTCTGAGACTCTTTTTCCTTTAATAAGTTTTAAGTGAAGTATATTCTTGATCAAATGTCATCAACATATCCTTGAGCTATGCTCTCTTTTTTCGTTCTCTTTCTGCCTCTCTGTTTTGCATTAACTCTCTCTCTCTCTCTCCTTCTCTCTCTCTCTCTCTCTCTCTGTCTCTCTCTCTCTCTCACTCAGTCACACTCGTGCAAATTGCTCGCCGCGCTATGCAAAAAAAAACATACTACTGTATGAGTAGGCATCACTGTAATTCGGATCCTAAATATTTTATAAGCTAAACATCACGAATATGAGGGTCCATGGGCATTGCATGTAGAGTTTTTGCATGCAAACTGGAAAGAGAACCTTTTGGTCCACAGTGCTGAAATAAGGTGTACTTCTTCCTCTATCTATGCTTTTACAAAAAGCCACAGTGGTCAACAAATTGCATTAACATATCACTTGTTCAGAACAACAATAACTACAAATATGCACCTATATGCATTAAGGATGGGAAATTTTAATAATTCCTTCATAACTAAAGCATTTTTATTAAATTCTAACACAAACATGAAACGAAGTTTGAAACCTATTTTGGAAACCCTCCCAAAAATAATTATATGGAAAATCGACTACAGTAACAAGAGTGCTCAAGTCGTGGCTGCTCGACTAGGAGATCCAATGAACCCTAAAAAGAACCAATATTCCGAACAATCTTCGCTTATTATTATGGCGAATTAAATGTGTCATAATTTTTTCGTAGACGACACTAACGAAATGTTTGGAATCTGAACGAGTAGACATTTCGTCGCAAGGAGATGTCGGCCCCAAGGAAGTTGTCAGTCAGTCGAGCTACCACTGCAAACTAAAAGTATGAATAACCGAGAATATGCATGTGTATATATGTATGTGTCACGTACGGCATGAGTGTATGTATTTCTAAATGTACATTCTGGCTGTCGTTGCAAAATGAAGCTAAACGTCGTTGGAGATAAACAGCTGTGAGCTAAATGCATGAAGCTGCCAACGACATGGCCGAAGCATATAAATTACTAATACGCACGTTGTCCGCGTCAGCTATCCCCACACACCTAAGTACATAAATGCACACACAAACATAGAGCGGCATTGGTAAGTAGAGTGGGTACACTTATTTGCATATACTCATGTATGTATGTGTGTATCTATCAGACGCACACACATTCACTCGAATGTGTAAGCATTTATGAAGTCGAACTGTATGAAATGCGTTGCAACATAAAGGAAGAACTACCAAAAAGAAATCTATTTTATATTCCATTGTTTTTGAGCGAGAATCAGTTCAACAGCTGAGCTATTATTGAGTTTTTATTCTATAGCCACACCTATCGGAAGTCAATATATTCTAAATTTAAGAGATATGATCTATCAATTATAGTGGTCGATTACTTTTACTTTTGGCTTCCCCACATTGTGGAACATAGTGGACATACTGGACTCAAAAATAGTGCAAATTTCAGAATATTTTTTCAGTGCCAGGCGTAAAAATAGTTTGGAAGCTTCTAGCTCTAAATTACAAGCCTCCAGTTACATTAGCTGCGAAATGGTACATATGTATGTATGGACTGCATATATGTATATACATATATATAAATATATACATATAAAACACCTGAATGCTCTATTTGTGGCCCGGGGCGCTGCTGTCTCGCGCAACCATCGACCTGTTTATGCTAAACAGCTGTTCAGATGAGAGTTTCGAAATGAGCATTATTTTTAGCTCGACTTATTCGAATAGCATTAGCTGTAAAGCTGGGATCACTCACAAACTGGTTTTTTACTGCGTTGCATGAGCTTGACCTTGTATCCGATTCAAGTTCCACATCACGTGCAAGGGGTACGATCGACAAAAGCGGGTTACGGCAGCTTATTATACGCAAACCATGGGTAATTTTCGGTGAGGTGTGAGAAATGATGCGCCATGCAAAGTTAACACAGCTATGATTGTTCGTTTAATTTGTATTGATTCAATTTTACTTAGATTAACTTTTATTTAATATGCGAGAGGCTGTCAATCCTGTTTGACACTTGTTTTCAACGCTTTTCGAGCAGCGAAGGGTGAAAAGAAACTTGTGTGTACTTGAAAGAAATGTGTAATGTCGTTGAGGGAAACCGGTCTAATGCCTGATATGCATACATTTATATGCATATATATAAAGCTCAGCTTACAAGCTTATGCTTGGCTATCGAACATTCCGCATTTAAATGAGTTCATGCTTACAGCGAAAATGCACACACACAGCAACAAGTGGTTGGAATTGATCATTTGAAGTCGTACAACTATAAACTTAAACAGAACAATAATATGTAACTAAAATGTCTCTCCATTTATTTGGATTGGGAGTTACAATGATACGGAGTGCACGTTTTTAAAGCCGGAAATTTTTAAAAGCTACGGATTTTATTTAATTTTTATGTGGGTTCCTGTATAACACGAAAAGATCGAGTTTGTTAAAAAAATCGATAACTTTCTAAGTTTTAATGCTTTCGATTAAAACCGAAATCGATACTCAGTTATATAATTCTATCTATTTTATCTTTGCATCTAGAGTCTTCAACTTTTGCTTTTAGTGTTATGTGAGCCTTATGCAATTTCGGTTTTTGTTAAATTTTGGATGCCTCGCCCCCTTCGCCTCAAATTTGTAAATCACATATTTTAAATACTAGAGACTTGTGCTTTGGCACATACACATATAAGGCCTGATCACGCCCAACAAGTTTGATCAAAATCGTTCGTCTATAAAAAAAGTTATTAATTATTAATTTACCATAACATTGGCAGCCCAAGCGCATTTGACGCAGCGACTTGCGCTTGTGTGTGCGTGCGTCTATGTGTGTGTGTGTGTATGTATTGCTGGTAATGTACATCCATATACATACATATGTATATAAAAGAAACGGAGAGTGCTCAGAATTGCAGTTCTTCGCAGTGTTGAGGGTATCCCCTAGTCGAGCGGTCTCGACTAGAGTTTTCTTACTTGTTTTAAATCAATCTTAAATTTTCAAGGTCGTCGCTCTGTTCGTAGAGTAGGTATTGAGGAATACACATGTAAAATTTGGATGCTTACATTGTTAACATTCTATACATACATTGTTGTAAGTCACGGCCCAAAAGGGGCGTAACAATTATTTTTGTGGAGTTCATCAATAACTTAACATTCCATTTTGAAGCTTCTAGCACAAAAACTGTAGGACATATAACCAAATGTTATTTGCCACGCCCCCTGTGGGCGTAGATATAATACCAATAACTTTTCGATATTGGGATGTTAACCCGAGTATATGTACCAAGTCTGAAGTCTCTAGCATCAATAATTCTTATAATATAACAGAATTAGCAAAATCACTATATGGTCAGATCCGATTTGTCACGCCCCCAGCTGAAGTGGCCATATAACTTTTTGTGCGATTTTTATTGTGTACAATGTAGACTGCAAGACGCATCTGTTATGAGAAATTAAATGCTTAATCATTTTTTTCGTGTACCAAAGATTTTGCTAAAACTTGCAGGGCGTGATTATGTCACTAATATGTATGTATCTCTAGTATCTGAAATACGTCTTTTGCTAATTTTGTTAGATCCAAAATTTAACAAAAACCGAAATTGTGTAGGGCTCAAATAACATTAAATTCAAAATGTGAAGAGTCTAGTAATAAAGATGAATTAGATAGAATTTTAGGTTTTCGTTTTTAATCGATAGCAATAAAATGAAAATAGCTATCGATTTATTGAAACCAACTCGATATGCGCGCCCTACATTCAAGTCTCTAGCTCTTATAGTTTCCGAGATCGACGGGTTCATACATACGGACAGATGGACAAACAGACGGCAGACAGACAGATCAAAAATAGATATACTTTATGGGGTCTGCCACGCCTCCTTGTGTCAGTTACATACATTTCAAAAAACCCATTATTTCCGGATTTCCCATTTCCAATGGGGCCAGGGTATAATACTATATATAAATATATAATTATAATACAATAAAAATACATTTAATATAAGTAAAACGAAAATATAAATGAGATCCCAAATCAATGGTTACAGAGTATACAAAATTAGGGCTATGCTTGGATAATACATTTTTCTCTTTGACTGGGAATTATTTTATAATCGCTAGAATATGTGATGGCAGAAAATCACATTGGCCTTCGTAAGCGACTCCCCCATTAAAAGGAGAAGATATTAATATTCAGCCCAGGCAAGACGGTTATTGAAGGGACACTTTAGCATTTGCAATGAGCGACCTAAACGCTTGGTCATTTCACCCGCTAAGTTGAATAAATTGCATAAAAGTGTCCCTAATTGTCTAGTATGCTGCCATTAAATGCATTAGCTGGCCGTTGACTGGACTTAGATTGAAATTGAGTGCCGCTAATTTGAATCAGTAATTTTCGTTGCCAGAAGATTTAGAGCGCTGCATTTTTGTTGGAGCTACGGCAATCTATTACGGTCGCTTTCTTTTGTAGTAGTCGCAAGTTGGATCTCCATAGTTCATCTTTGTTTGCAAATCTTATATTCAATTCGGTTGCAACTTTGCATTCACACTTTATCGACGTATCCATATCGGTCTTTTGCACAAGTAACTACACCACCCATGCAAACAACTATCCAACTAACCACTCACACCCACTGCCGTCTCTTACAGCAGCTGTTAACAAGCTAGACATTTTTAAGTACAGCTATATAAAAGTTAACCGAAGGCAGAGCTTTCGGTCGATTCAACCTCGACAAATGTAGTTCAAAGTCGTGCTACATTGTAAATCCATCGTTGAACTATAAAATACCTTCTTATTGCAATGTGTATCTCTTTTAGCAGGGTAAAGAAGAACAGTTGAGCGGTTGGCTTTACGGTTTGCCCAGTTGTTTTACCCCTGAGCTCTTTTAATCCGATTTGCTTGCATTTTTTCCATGTTGTGTGTTGCTCAGCGATTACGCTTATCCCTATTCCCACTTCTTTTCGCTACTACACTTTACCCTTTCTAAATAAAAATTGAAACATTCAAACACCTTTCACTTGTATATTTAAACCCATCCTTAAAACTGGTTAAACTTGACAAGTCTTAGAATATCTAGCTATAAATATAAATATATATATATATATATATATATATATATATATATATATATATATATATATATATATATATATATATATATATATATATATATATATATATATTCTAAAAATCAAGTAGAAATTCTTTGATCTAAGATAGAAATCAGTAAAATAACTATGTATAAGTCTGTATAATTATATATATACATATATTTTTTTTCTTCGTGAACATTCTTATAAACTGAAGAACTTATTTCTATCATATAATATATATATATATATATATATATATATATATATATATATATATATATATATATATATAGATATATATATATATGATGATATATATATGATAGAAATCAGTTCTTCAGTTTATAAGAATGTTCACGAAGAACAAAAAATTACAATATATGTATATCCATGATATTACTGTACTTGCTCTATGCTACCCAAATTTCCTGGTTGCCTTAAAATTGGTGCTCCTCTGTGTATGGCCTACTTGCATTATGAACTATTTCTTTTATTCTTTTTGGCGCCACAAACGGAAAACAGAATAAAAACTGAAACCGAAGAAGATTCCACAGCACTTTCTTAGAGTCGTACTTGACGTCACCTCCGCGATAAACGTGATAGCAGAGGAAAGCAAAGCCAACCGAAATATACGAAAAGAATTTATTATACCCTAAACCCATTGAAAATGGGAAATCAGCGTATAATGTTTTTGTTGAAATGTATGTAACAGGCAGAAGAAGGCGTGGCAGACCCCATAAAGTATATATATTCTTGATCAGGGAGACAAGCCGAGTCGATTAAGCCCTGTCCGTCTGTCCGTCCGTCTGTCCGTATGTATGAACGCGTCGTTCTCAGAACCTATAAGAGCTAGAGACTTGAAATTTTTATGTAGGTCCTGTATAAAATCGATAACTGTCTTAATTTTAATGTTATCGATTAAAAACGAAATCGATGCTCAGTTATATAATTCTATATAATTCATCTTTATAGCTAGAGTCTCCAAATTTTGCATTTAGTGTTATGTGAGCCTTACGCAATTTCGGTTTTTGTTAACTTTTGGATGCCACGCCCCCTTCGCCACAAATTTGTAAGTCCCGTATTTCAAATAATAGAGACTTGTGCTTTGGCACATACATACATACATACAAAGCAGCCAAAGAACAGCTGACGCAACGACTTGCGCTGGTGTGTGCGTTCGCCTGTGCGTGTATGTGTTGCTTGTAACGTACATATGCATATGCATAGCGGCTCTTCGCAGGGTTCAGGGTATACCGTAGTCGAGTGGTCTCGACTAGAGTTTTCGTACTTGTTAATATTATTTTTGTGTATTCAAGGAAGGTATTCGCAAAACAGTCTGCTCTGTAGCGGCTAAAATATGTCTATAAATTGTTCATTGTTGCCAGGACTTTACGGCTTTACATAAGAGAAATATGGGTGAGACGCCTATGCGATTCGCTTTGGGTATTATATTATTGGAATGGTTTATTTCTTGGGCGTCATGATATAAAATATCGACTGGCTCGACTGTCCCGCATTTCCTGTTAACTTATCTATTTTATGAAAAACTAATTAAGCGTAAAACAATAGTGACTGCTATACGAGCACTATTTTGCTTTGTTTAATTTATAGATATGTGAAATATTAAAATCAACAGTCTAAGTAGTAAAATGATATTCTCAAAGCAGTATTTGACTAGGTAACACCCTGTAATCAACGAGTAATATATATATATATATAATATGCTACGTTTTTTGACTCAATCACATTTTTTTTTTTTCAATAATACAAAGCTCTAAAGGGCTATTCATTTTTATACCCTAAACACGCACAACCGCAAGTGTTAGTGTGCTGTTTTATCGAATAGAAACATAAAATTTGAACTTACTTTAATTTTTTGTGCGTTTACACTAAATGCTAACTTTGCAGTATTTTTAAAAACGCAGATCACACAGGGTTCAGCGTATATCCTAGTCGAGACCCCCGACTAGAGTTTTCATACTTGGAATAGCAAAATTTAAATAATGTATGTTGCTTAATATGCTCCTGTCGTCATATGTATCTACGCGGTAGAAATCACACAGTTCGCACACCGAGTTTTATTTCACGTGCTGACAGGTTTTTACACGCTAAATCCATTGTGAATGGAAAATCCGTATATAATGTTTTAGAATTTATGTAAGCCCCGAATGTAATACGAGAATTGGGATGAGCTATCGGTAAAAAAAAACGAAAAATTGTAATGTTTATATACTAGAGCTAAAGCTATGTAGATCTTTGTAATAATACAAAGATTTTGTAATTTTTTTAATTTTGGGTATCACGTCCGTTCGCTTAAATTTCGCTTAAAATTTCACAAACTACAGACTACTACATACTACAGACATACATCAATTAATTATTAAGAAACAAGTAAGAGTGATCTCGATATACAGATATACCGAACAGTTTGTGATTATGTCATTCATATATGTGTATACGTCTCTAATATTTGAGGCGAAGGGGGCGTAGCATCCAAATTTACACAAAACTAAAAATTGTATCAAGCAAATATGAAACTATAAGCTAAATTTGAAGACTCTAGCTTCAAAATTGAATTAGACAGACTTTTATAACTGAATGTCGACGTTCCTAATCGAAAAAATTAACACGAAAATAGTTATCGATTTTTTTAAACAAACTAGATTTGCGCTTTCTATGCACGAATCTACAAAACAAAGTCAAGTCTCTAGCTCTAAGAGATTGAGAGATCGATGCGTTGGTAAAAAGAGACACGGAAGGACGGGCGGCCAGACCGATGGACGGACAGACGGTTAGGGCTAAATCGACTTAGCTTGTCGCCCTGATCAAGTATAAATGTATATACTTTATAGGGTCTGCCACACATTTACATCCACACATTTTATCAAAACCATTAAACTCTGACTTCCCATTTTGAATGAGTTCAGGGTATAAACGGCAGCCATATATATTTTACAAGAAGTATAGAAATATTAAGCATTTGTAATAAATTGTATATTATATACATAAGATACGGGCAGACAGAAAGAGCTATGGGATTAGTAGAACCTCTTTCGGCCTGTGACGTACGTTTTAAAAAATTAATTTTACCCACATACCTTGAGTATATAATAAGTTTCAAATGTTAGGTGACTACTTTAAAGACTTATATGTATGTATATGCAGTATACGCTATAAGCTCATTGAAACGTCATCACTTTTGTTAGAAATGCAGGTGTTATTTTTTTATGATTTTACCGCAAATCCGACTATCATCATGCGAACTACAACATTGTTTTTTGCACCTATATCCGTGGCCAAAAGTCGCAAAGGCAACGGCTTTTTGCAAAAATTATTTCGAACATAAACTTATAATCATAAACAAGCCAGAGCAACGCCTAAAAAACATTCACACTAGCCGACAGCACACAAATGTGCAATGGGCAATGTGGAATCCTCAAACGCCCTATTCCAATCCCGGTGTAGTTGCTCTTCCGCTGCGATGGGTACGCCGGACGCTCAGGCGCAAGATAAACGGTACATCTTGAAGCGCATACGAGTCCCGCCTGGCCGCAGCTCCACTCTACACTTCAACATTTGCTGAAGGGGATACAGACTGTGCGCCAATGTGTCTACATAAATGTGCTGTGCATGTGTACATGTATGTGTATATGTATGGAAGAATGCATATATGCATACACGTGTACATGCATATATGTGTACATGTGTACATGTGTGCTTTGACTGCTGGCATTTTTGCATGTTTGTCCCGCAAATTATGCGTCGCGTACATACAAAAGCGGAAGCGCTGCTGCCGGCTGCACTGAAACACTTTTTGGTGCAACTGATGGCTTCGGGTTTGAGTTGAGGCTCAGTTGGGTACAGCTAGACTCGGCTGGGCTGGCTCAACTGAGCCTTAGCGAACATACATTTTTTTACATGGTCGTACAGTTTGGCGCGTGTTGCTTCCTGCTTATTTTATGTTTCACTGCGAGTCGGAAATAATAATTGCAACATAGTACTGGCTCCCTAGAGTAACTTTGCAACTTTAGCTCTGAAGAATTCATTAGACGAGCTCAGCATCAGTACGCACAATAATGTCATTTGTGGCAAACAGTCTGCCGCCCCGAAAGCCGATTTCTGAGCCCATATTTCAAGCCGAACATTCATTCCCTCGAAATGACCAATAATTTATAATGATCCGCAAGAGAATTATCTTTTATAAAATAAAACCCGATGTTAGATCCGTGTAATGAATAGAAAACTTTGAAATTTTTTTATTCTAAAACACGTATTTCATATACTAGAGATTTGTGCATTGTCAATTACCCACATATGAATAATTACGAGGGGAGAATATAATTAGGAAAGTGCATCCAAGAAAAAAGTTATTAAGCATTTAATTTCCAACAGCATAGGCATGTTGCAACCCAAGCGCAGTCGCTAGATCAACTGCGCAGTTCTCAGAGTATGTGCTTTTCCGTGCGTCTGTGTGTTTATGTGTGCTGTATGCAATATGATGTGGGGTCGGTGACGGCATGCTCCTGTCTTTATGCCTCTCAGATACTCTTAAAATAGCTGTATGATTTCACACCACTTATCCATTTAAAATTTATATTTGTGTGCAAAGACCGGAAAAAAAGAAGTATAACTAAATATTTGGTATATCAAAGTCAGATTTGGAGAGCATTACAAACAAATTTTTACCGTATCCGTACCAGTACCATCAAAATAAATACAGTATCAGCCAAATGAATATTTTTCCACTCCGTATCGGTCTTCAGTACTGAGTTCACTTTAAATTCTATCGATTTAGTAGCTATTTTTTTGTTTACCATTCATATATAATATATATATATATATATATATATATATATATATATATATATATATATATATATATATATATATATATATATATTATATGAATATATATTTATCCCGTTACATATCATATTTAATATTGCACTTACTGACTTAATAGAAAATAAACACGAGATATTATATTGTATTAACGTTGCCTCGAATCACACCGCAGCGGGTGCGGTAATTCGCGAGAGTATCTATTGTCGGTGCGCCCAGAGCAATTAGCATGCACAAAACATTTTCGAAAAATATGTGACTACGAAAAACTTTGTACACAACAAGAATTAAGAAGCAAAATGGTGGTCACACTCGTCTATCTGTCTGTCTGAAGATTTCTCTAATATTTTTCCTTGAACTGAGACCGGGCGACGCTACAGTAGCAGCAAGAGATGTAGCAATGCTTGCGTTCCATTGTATATCGTTTGAAGGCCTACATAAACTAGAACTGTGATTGTTGACGGCTTTTTATTTATTTTTTATTTTATTTTTTGTTGTTGCTCAATCATATTTGTGGCATGGGGAATTGCCTGTCCAACTCTTAGAAAATTTTAAGCATCTAGAAGTCTCCAATATACTTTCGTGTATTTTTCAAAAACCTCCAACTGTCATATCGTCAACACAAAACAAGGTTTTCAGTGTTCAACATCCATTAAACTATGAGTAATCAATAACACTCACAATAATAGATATGCAGTCTGTAGATAGATATGTATAGGCATAAGCCCATTAGGGTTTCAGTAAATTGGAGACACCTTCATATACATATGTACATATAGAAATAGGAAAATAGAGATCATATTCAGTATTCAGATATGCATATGAAGTTATTTTTCGGATGTGGAAGAGTATTCTCAGTTCTCGCTTCTTACTGTTTTTTTTTTTTTTTTTTTTTTTTTTTTTTTTTTTTTTTTTTGTTAAGGTAATTATCGAGCGAATGAGAATTAGTAAACTTTATTTTCTTCTCTTTTTTTAATTCGAATAAATGACTGTCCATAATTGTATTCTTATTATGTATATATGTAATCTATAAGTATATATATATATATATATATATATATATATATATATATATATATATATATATATATATATATATATATATATATATATATATATATATATATATATATATATATATATATATATAGATATATATATATATTGGCTAATTGCTTAATTTAATTTGCATGATCAAATAAATAAAATGACTCCGGCAAGAAAAAAGGTGCAAAAACTTACCTCAGTTCTTTTGTTCGGACGCAGCAATTTATTTCACAAGTGCTAGGTATGTGTGTACATACATGCACATGTATATGTATGTACATACGTATGTGTTTACAAAATTTATTGCTGTTTTTTAACACTTCACTGACTTTTTGCACTTTTTTCCTGTGTGGTGTGGTAAGCAAACTTTTAGAACGGCAAATCAATGGCAATTGCCTGTTGATATATAAGTTTTTTTTTTTACCAATTTACTTTTAGCCTTCAATTTGATATTATTATTATAATTTACGGCGCTTTCGTGCACTTTAGCATAACATAACGTCGCGAAATATTCGTCATTTACACTTGCACAGCGATTTGGAAACTATGTACAAGCGGAGTTGTTTATGCTTTGGGTTGGCTCTAACGAACTTCGCTAAAAAATAATAAGTTGAACTACAAGTTCTCTCAATGAAACGGCTGCAGCTCTGCTGCCAAAAAGCTTCTAGAACTTTTCTGCCCAGCTGGTTTGAACTCCGTTAGACAACTGAGTCGGCACAGCGCCAAGCCACAATTTTATAGCCGCCCTGGGGGCCTGCCGATGCCAAACCCGAAGCTCAGCTTCGCGTCACACTCAATGCGCATGAGCTGCATAGTTCTCATTAGCAAACATAAACACAAAGCAGCTGCTTCTGGGCTCTCAGCTGTTTCTTCAGCCAAACGCAAAAGCCGGCAACAGCAAGCGCAGAAACTTGCACGCTCAACTCGACTAGGCGGACAGCCAGTCCAGCCTGAGCATTGCACCTATGCATTAAGTCACAGCTCGGGTTTACTTCACTTTACATAATCGCTAATTGAATGCACTTAATAAATACAAAAAGAAATATGCAATTAGCCGTCAGAATTAGGAAAATATTCTTATTATGTAAGAGCAACTAAACCTGATATATGAGAGTAAAGGGTAAATTTATCACAACATTCTATCTGATTGTACTCTTTCACGAAGGTGTAATAAAGTGACAAGATTCCCCGATATATTTTTGTACCCTGAACCCATTGAAAATCGGAAAACAGGGTATAACAGTTTTGTTAAAATGTATGTAACAGGCAGAAGGAGGCGTGACAGGCCCCATGAAGTACATATATTCTTGATCAGCTCGACGAACTGAGTCAATCTAGTCTAGTCCGCCTGTCCTTCCGTACGTTTGTCCGTATGTGTGAACGGATCGATCTCCGAACCTGTAAGAACTAGAGACTTCAAATTTAATGGGGGATCATGCATAGAACAAAAGATCGAGTTTATTTAAAAAATCGACAACTTTCTTAGCTTTAATGTTATCGATTAAAAAGCGAAATCGATATACAGTTATAAAACTCTATCTAATTCATCTTTATATAGCTAGAGTCTTCAATGTTGCCTTTAGTTTTATGAATGTTCTATACAATTTTGATTTTTGGATGCCACGCCCACTTCACCTTAAATTTGCAAAACACGTATTTCTAGCTTTAACGCTACACAAAAACGTAGTACATTTATCGATAAACAGAGAACGGAATGGGCTTTCGAATTTTTTTCAAAAATCGTACTTTGTGTGGTATACCCCAATGAATTCAGGGTGTAACAATTGTATCAAATTCACAAGATACTAAATTCAAAATTTGGGGACAACTAGTTGGTGGCAAATCGGAAAATCTACATCTTGGAATGTTTAGGAACAGGGTGCTGGGACGTGAATGAGACGTAAAATAAAGCCAGAATCCGACGTCAACCTCTTGAAAACTAGGTTAACCTCAAAAGAATATTATTCTGACATGAAGAAAAAAATTTCCCTGCATCAGTATATATATGCACATGCGTATATGTAAATATATTCTTGTTTACGATCCGAGCTGTCACACATCGATACAAGCAGTTGTCGCAGCAGCTTTATGCGCAGTATTTGAGCTGATAATATACATACAAACAAAAAGAAACTTGTCAAACTCGCTTTAATTAGATACTAAATATTCACAAGTACTGATCTTAAAAGCCAATTCTCTGTATTTCGAGTTTATTGAACTTATTAGCTTAATAGCTTCTATTATTAATGTTACAATTCAAAAAATAAAAAAAAAATATGTTTAGGTAATAACTATTAAACAATATGCATCTTTCAAATTTGTAAGTATGTAATGAGCATCCACAACAATGCGCCATCTGTTATTCATTCATAAGTCATTTGATCTTTCAAAAACGAAGAGAATGCTTTGCTTGAAAGCTTTGGTAAACTTAAAGACTTTAGAATCTTATATTAAGCTACTACTTTAAAAAAAAATGTACAATTATTTTTACTTTTTTTTTTTTGGCGTACCTGCCAAAAAACAAATGTTAAGGGAAAAAAGATAAATGCGCTATAGAGTCTCTGACAACAAGCAGCAAATAAATTCACACATATCTAAAAAAAAAAAAAAAAAAAAAAAAAAAAAAAAAAAAAAAATATCCCTGCTGACATATAATCATTCAATCACTTACAGATCTAGGAGACCTTGTCTTTATCTGAAGTTGCCTTTGGAAATATCACAAGTTTATATTTTCTTTTTAGATGGCTGCGCAACGTTCACAGTTTTTGTTCTAAATTAATTTAGGCAGATCATACATAATTGAATATATATTAATAAGACTTCTTCTATAAGCCCAGATTGCCAGATTTAGTGTGCTAGAAAAGTTTTCACACGCACCCACCTCTAATTCGAATTTTGAATAAGCAGCGTTGCCAACTGTAATAAAAAGCTCCCAGCTACAGTAATTCGCAGCTATACGAATATGATTATGTACATGTGTGTGAAAAATATATGTGTTCACATATGCATACAAATGCATTTGCATACACCTATGCATGTAATTTACAGTTCCAATTGCAAAGCGCGTTTCGTTTTTATGTCTTATTGACGACAGCTTGAACCAAATTATTTATAGGCAATGGATCGCTACAACCGCGCCTGGAGAGGTAAGTTAAGTGAAATAATTAATTTTAAAGATTACATAAATAAACAATTATGGACAGATCCCAAGTCTCCACTAACGCCTATAACACCACTTACAACACGGGAATTCAGTTTTGATAATATTCCGTTGCCGCCAACGCATTCCCCGTGCAGTGCACAGCATAACAGAACTCGAGGTGTTAGGGCCAGCCACCATGCCAAGCAACACCAGGGAGCTGGACATACACGTCGCTTGATCGGTTCATGGGCTCCAAGCCATTTATCGCACGATTTCATGCGCGCTAAATCTGTATTTTCGCCATGTGCTCATGGCACAGCTGTTCAAAGTGGTTCTGCAGCGCTCAAGGGCGATTCCCGATCCACTCAACTCACTGCTGGAATCGCTAGACGAACCCCACCAAAACGCCAATTCAAGCGCAGCTCACCCGTGAATCAGCCAGCACTCAGTCCCAGGGTTAGTTCGCTGCTTAATCGAACAGGTAACAATCACCTGCTCGACTTATTCAAACGTCAAGAAATCGACATGGCAGTGCTCGTTCAGATGACACTCGAGGAATTGGAATCCCTTGGCGTTCGTGGCGTCAGAGAATTGAAATTGGCTATCGACCTAATCAAATTTGCTAAAAAGTTCATTTAATTCTGGTTTCAATTAAAATGATTTTAATATTATATGTATTCTATATTTTTCTAATTTAATAATATATGTATGTAACATTAAAAAAGCAAAAATTCATTCAAGTACAAGTATTTTTTTTAACATATATACATATGTATATATGCATATATATGCACATGAACATATGTATGAATTGTAATTATAATACTTTATGCAATTAAATAAAATACAAAATAATTAAAAATAACGTCTTACCATACTTAAATTCTGTTCGTATAAACTGCATTATATCATTTCGATAATTAAACTATCAGTCTACATTCACTTACAATCAGCCGACCACCACATTTTAGTGTTGATAAACTTGTTAAAAAGTCGCTCATAACACTAGTACATACATAGCTTATTTTTAACATTTTTCGACGTGAGATGTGCATTTTCTATCATAGTTTGTGCTTAACCATGTAAAATTAAATTAGACATTAGTGTAGCATTATTAACAGTTAGTGCAAAGGTAACTAAAATGTGCTTGTGAAATAATCTAATACCACCAAATATGTGTACCAACACCTTCGCTTGGCAAATGACAGCTGCTGCGCCTTTTGCATTTTTCTGTTAGTAGAAGTACAAATATTTTCGTTTACAGAAAATGTTTTAGTATATTGCGAAAACCTAAGAGCCTTAATATGCATGCATTAACTTACATGTACCTCACATAAAATATCCATATATATATATATATATATATATATATATATATATATATATATATATATATATATATATATATATATATATATATATATATATATATATATATATATATATTCACATGTACATATATGTGTATATATACTTTTGTGTGTGTATTTGCTCATATGTGTATGTACATTTATATGGCAACATCATTGCGTATGGTCGTATCAAAAGGCACAGACTGCTAATTTGACATTTCGTTTTGTGCTGAACACCGTCTACTGTTGCAGAACCTACAAATAAGCGAAAATGAACACGAAAAGTGAATTTCTTTTGCAAAAACAAATGCAATTTGTCAATTAAAGAAACGCTTTTTAAAAATATTGCTTAAATTTAAATGCATCACATAAGCATGAGACACACGTTCCCTCTTGGATGAAAACGCGGCTTTTATATATGAATACACAATAACAGCAATAATAATAAAAATAAATAATTTTAAGTATGTGTATATTTAAATTTCATATATACTAGCCCTACATATCCAAGTTAACTTCTGTTTTAATGCGTTACCAAGCCAAAATGAACATGGATTCAGAGTTAAATTAATTTGATAGATATATGTAGTTGCCTTGTAAGTCCAACTTTCTTCTATACTTACATTTTCATACTAAGATGCCATGAAATACTATACAAAAATTTGTGGGTAGAATTTAGTTTTCTAGCTCGTGGAAAAACCACTAACCAATACTTTTTTGCATTAATTTAACAAGTTCCTATGCCGTTTTTACATTTTCTTTTTCAGTAAGCAGAAACTGTATAAGTGTATATTGTTAGCTTAAGCAACTGCCCATATTTACTCACATATACTGGGAATACTTCGAAATAAGAGGACAGTCCTGAGACAGAGCTAGGAAGATAGGCAGCAGTACTTCTTGTTAGCTCTGAAAATTGATAGGACTTGTACAAACTTTTTGATTAGACAATTGAAGGCTGTCTTCAATGGCCACTGAAAAAGAGATGCAGGCGCATGACATGGTGCGACGGCGAAGCTGGGCGCGTGCTGTGGGACTTTACGATCAAATACTCTCTGCCAGTGTGGCCCCACAACCGCAAGGGCAGCCAAATGGAACGACACGAGCGCAGAAGGATCAGCAAATCGCGTGTCTGCTCGGTCGCTGCGAGTGTCTACTGGAGCTGGGCAGATACGAAAGCTGCCTGCAGGATGCATACAAAGTGCTGACACTTCTTTCAGAGCAAACAGAATGCTTGGCAAGTGTCTCGCGGGCGCGTCGTTGGCTGGTACACGCTCTATTTAAGCTGCACAAGTATTCTGTGAGTCGCTTGATTAGTAATCAATTTACCTTTCATTAATAACTGTATTTTTTAATTGATATGCAGGATGCAGAACATTTTCTAAGCAAGTGGATAAATGAATTAAGCGGGCAACAAATTTTTTCGGACATATCGAAGACTCTCGAGCGATACAAATCTATCATACAGATGATTATGAACGGACAAAACAAAGTACAGACGCAATCGCAAAAAATACCCCATGCACGCCTTGAGGATGAGATGGCCATACTGGACACTAAGCTCGATCACTGGGCCACAAATAATCTGCCGCTGGACAAGTATAGCAAATTGCTAAGCAACAAAGGGTTAAAGAAACGCGAGCAGCAACAACAACATCAGCAGCAACAGAATGGTAGCGGCAGTTTCAGCAGCAGCAGCAGTAGCACTGGTAGCAGCAGCACCATGTCCAGTTCGAGCTTGAACACCAAGAACATTGAATTGCTGTCGGCTATCAAACTAACTGGCATTAAACATTCATCAGTAGAAGCTGTAGCTGATTCAGATCAAGGAGCGCACTCAACAACAACAATAACATGTAGTTATTGTGCCATCAACTTCCAAACCCGGAACGAGTTGAGGCAACATTGCCAGACTGAAAGCCACCAAAAAGTAATAATGAGCGATGAAGGTACTTACAGTTTTTGTTGTCTTTGATTGGCCATAAGAAAAATAATTTTATTTCTCAGGTCGCGACTGGAAGTGGCGTCCACCACCTCGGGGTTACACATTGGATACTTATAGCATATGCGAAGCATTCGCGGAAGCACAGACATGCCATTACGGAGCTCAGTGTGTGGAGGCACATGGCTTGGACGAATTGAACGAGTGGAAGGAACGATTTGAGTATCGGCGAATGCGTGTACAAAAAGCTTGTGAGAAGGAACTATATGGAAAATCCTACACGGAACAAGTGCTCGAACGATGGATTCAGGCTACCGCCCCGGAGCGCATAATGTGCGAAAAAGTGTCGGACGTGGAAGCGAAATGCGAGCAGCAGTTGGTTACCAGTATCAGCTCGAAGACTTCTAAACGTGAGTGGCTGTTCCAGCTGGAAACATTGCGCCCACTAAAAGCGGTAGCTCTACTACAGGACGCGCATCGCAATCATTTTGCGATTAAGTCTATTAAGCTAGGACAGTCTACATCCGAAGCAGAGGCTTTTGTAGAATTAAAGTCTGATCAAGAGTGGGTCTCTTCAACATTGCCTGAAAACCGGGAAGGCGCAATACCATCTAAACTCGTTAACTCACACGAAATTACTGTTGAATTTCATACTGAAATTTACGGTACATTCCGGCAGTCGATCTGTTTCGACATCGGCCAGGAGCCTTTGCTTGTACGTCATCTTTGCGTTGATGTGTTACCCGTCAGTGATGCCGAAAAAATTGAAGAAATTAAGCGTGACATCATAAACAGCTCTGCCACACGATGGGATATTTCTAACACGAAGTTAACTCGCTTTGAGACCACGATTGGGACACATTTGAAAACGGAAGCCTATCTCAGTGACTTGCAGCATGAACGCGAGCTTTTAGAGAGATATCCCTGTCCCCGGGCTGCCACCTTTACATTAACACAGTCCACCATAGTGGAGAAACGACTGACGCAAAACAACTACCGTTCACGTATACACGAGTTGCTTTACGTTGAAGAGATTGCGCGCTACGAGCAAATAGCGCGGTATAACGTGCGTACCCGGCTGACCGTAGCCTCAAATTATATATTGACACCGGCGGGTATGGCAACTAGTACAGCCAAGTATTCGTTGGCTGGTGAGCTTTTCGCTTTGATGCGCTTGGGCAAAGACATTTCAGAGGACACTTCACCAGGTCGTTTGATATTATCCAACTGCAGCAGTGTTTATATTTCAGCGCCGGAGGATACGACAGTTAAATTCGATAAATCAGATAAAGCTGAGCATCGCGCTGTATATGAAGCACTTATTGAAGACAAAGGCAAGAATGTAATATATTTGAAGTTGTCGTCAAAATGCGTCGAAGCAATGGGCCTGCAAGCTGACACAGAGCTAGACGTAGACATACAATTCCAGCTTAATCGAATGCCCTACTGTGAATGGCACAATGCCGTGGATAAGATAACTGACTTTCGTTTGATATTTCCTGCAACTGAGTTAGAACCAGCCATACCATGGACACCTAAGAAGCAATGGGCTGATGCTTGCGAGCCCAAGCTAAATGCGAAACAGCGTGAGGCTGTCAACGCCATAACAACGGCTTTAAGCATTAAGCTGCCGCCTATTTTACTTATTGGACCATTTGGTACGGGCAAGACGTATACCCTGGCACAGGCAATTAAACAGCTCCTAGCCCAGCCAGAAGCCAAAATACTCATCTGCACGCATTCCAATTCAGCGGCAGACCTCTATATTAAGGAGTACCTGCATCCATGGATCGAAGAGGGCCTCGCGGAAGCGACACCACTGCGAGTTTACTATCATAAGCGTTGGTCAGCGACAGTCAACAGTGTGGTGCAAAAATACTGTATAACTGATGGCGTTGGCAATTTTCGACGGCCTAGCGTAGATGACATAATGCGTCATCGGATCATAGTCGTCACACTGAGCATCAGCATGGAGTTGGCGTCGCTTGGTTTGCCCAAGGGCCTATTTACTCATATATTTTTGGATGAAGCAGCACAGGCGATGGAATGTGAGGCAATTATGCCGCTGGCTCTAGCTAACGATTCTACCCGAATCGTATTGGCTGGAGACCACATGCAGATGAGTCCTGAGCTCTTCTCAGCGTTTGCAAAGGAACGCAAATTGCATATTTCCCTGCTGGAACGACTATACGACCACTACCCTTCAAACTTTCCCTGTAAAATTTTGCTTTGCGAGAACTATCGTGCGCATGAAGCCATTATACGATTCACCTCAGAGTTGTTTTATGAGCAGAAGCTTGTTGCATCTGGAAAACAGCCGCGTCATGAACGTTTTTACCCCCTCACGTTCTTTACAACCAGAGGCGAAGATGTACAAGACAAAAATTCAACAGCGTTCTATAACAATGCTGAGGTCTACGAAGTAGTTGAACGTGTTTCGGAGTTGCGGAAACGTTGGCCAAGTGCTTGGGGCAAATTAAATGATACGAGCATTGGCATTATGACACCTTATGCAGATCAAGTTTTTCGGATTCGATCAGAACTGAGGAAACGTCGAATGGGCGGAATCTCTGTGGAACGCGTTCTCAACGTGCAGGGCAAGCAGTTTCGTGCTGTATTTCTGTCTACAGTGCGAACAAGGCGCACATGTTTGCCACAAGGAAGCAGCCTCGGTGCTGGGGGTGCTGCCATTGCAGCAGCCAATATAGGTGATGCTGATACTGATTATGGATTTTTAAGCAACTCAAAGCTTCTAAACACTGCGATCACGCGAGCGCAATCTTTGGTAGCTGTTGTTGGTGATCCAGTTGCTCTCTGTTCCATCGGGCGCTGTCGCAAGGTCTGGGAGCGTTTCATTGAAATATGCGATGAGCACAAGTCACTCTTTGGACTGACTTGGTCTAACTTGCGATCACAGCTAGATGGAGTCGAAATGAAGCGCGGCTACGTTCTCAATCCGTTAGCCCCCGAATTCATTCCTCGTGCTCTGCAGCCGGAGGCATACTTACGCGAGCAAGCAGCTCTGTACCTAAATACTCCAGCACACGCACCACCCGGTAGTCAGCCTCCTCATTATTCTGCTTCCGCTGGCATGGGTCCCGGTCCGTCTGCGCATCAGATGAATCAAATGGCCGCAGCAATGGCTGCCAATCATATGTATTCCAATCATATGGCTGCAATGATGGCAGCAGCAGTGGCCGCTGGCGGAAAATCTTCTAACGGACCGTCGCCAGGACCAGGGCCGGGACCTGCCGGTCATATACGTGGTCATATGGGAATGCGCGGTCCGCCAGCTAATGGACCACCACCAGTACCACCACATTTGCGACAGTCACAGCAAGGAAGTGGAGGACCTCCGCCCCCACCTTATGGTCAGTATACAGCTATGCAGCATTGGCGACCACCCGTTGCTTCACAACAACCGCAACAGCAGCAGCAGAATCCCAATGCCAGCCTCTGGGGTCCACCACCGCAAACAAATCCCTGGAGCGTCTTACCACCCAATAAGCAGCCGCCGCTTCAACAGTCAAATGCCCCTGGTCGCGGTCCGGGACCATTGCCCCCACCAGTAAGTTTAAAAATTAATTAAGACTCTTCCTTTTTATACCCTGAACCCATTGAAAATGGGAAAATCAGGGTATAATGTTTTTGTTGAAAGGCGTATGTATGTAACAGGCAGAAGGAGGCGTGGCAGACCCCATAAAGTATATATATTCTTGATCAGGATAACAAGCCGAGTTGATATAGCCATGTCCGTCTGTCCGTCTGTCTGTCCGTATGTATGAACGCGTCGTTCTCAGAACCTATAAGAGCTAGAGACTTGAAATTTTTTATGTAGATCCTCGTATAGCGTGCGCAGATCAAGTTTGTTAAAAAAAAAAACGAAAACAACTATCGTTTTAATGTTATCGATTAAAAACCGATATCTTCATTTAGTTATAAAATTTTATTTAATTCATCTTTATAGTTAGAGTCTTCATATTTTGCATTTAGTGTTATGTAAGCCTTACGCAATTTCGGTTTTTGTTAAATTTTGGATGCCACGCCCCCTTCGCCCCAAATTTTTAACTCCCGTATATCAAATACTAGAGACTTGTGCTTTGGCACATACGTAGATATGGATGACATGATCACGCCTAACAAGTTTGATCAAAATCTATAAGCCAGGTCAAATTTTCTAAAAGACTGTATTTGTGAAAGAGGGCTTAATATTGTTTGAATAACTTGTATTAATAGGCACTTCGAGGAGGCAGTGTTCCACCAGCTGCAGCAAACCCAACCACTGCGGCGCAACTGTTAAGGAATCCAAGCGAACTGGGCTACTTAGCTAAAAAGACGCTTTACAACCACGGCCAGGCGCCACCACCTCAACAGCCCCTGCCTCCACAGCATCATCTGTATGGGCAGCCACCA
Source organism: Drosophila paranaensis (assembly GCA_035047545.1). NCBI lineage: Eukaryota > Metazoa > Arthropoda > Insecta > Diptera > Drosophilidae > Drosophila > Drosophila paranaensis. The sequence continues at coordinate 754,946 of JAWNPL010000043.1, forward strand.
ATGCCAATTCAACGTGGAAGTAGTGTGCCCAATGGGCCCATGAGCCCAATGGAAAACGGCCCACCACCCTATTTACGTCATAATGGCACTGTGGCTGGATATGCCAACTACGAAAAGTCTGCTGGTCCGCCTCAGCAACCCCCACCTGCCCCCTACATGTACACGGCCGGCAAACAACCGTCACCCAGCACATTGCGCTTTCCGTCTGCGCACGAGCTACTACCTCCCAACATGAGCATCTACGAGATGGCATTCAGCTCTAAAGAAGAACAATATAAGTGGTACCTTAAACTACTTGAGTCTGCGGGACAAGAGGCAGCCAATAAGTTCGGCGACATGCTTCGCCAAGTAATAACCACATTACAGCAACAGGGTCACCAACCACAGCATCATCCGCAGGGACACAAACCGCAACAACAGGTAGTACCAGGACCGCCGATGATATCTAATCCGCATGCTGTTATGGGGCCTCAACCGCAGCGGGCACAGTACCCTGTAATTTACCCTACACAAGCGCAGAACCTGAATCAGCAACCAGTGGAGTCCTCGCCTCCCCTAGACAACTTCAATCAGCAAATAGATCTTGTATTCAATTCGATTATGAATGGGGCCAATGACATTGCGCAACCGATTTTACGTGATGTACTTGGAATGGTGGGTGTAACAACGACAACGGGTACAGGGGTCATGCCTCTGTCAAATGGCATGATGAATGGCGGGGACTTACAGCAGCAACAGCATCAGCAGCAACAACAGAGTCGCCTCTTTAATATGATGCAGGGGCAACAACAGACACAACAAACATCCATGTCCATGGGAAAGCATGCAACTGGTCAGTTGCAGCCTTTAGCTATGTATGCCAACCACATGACTGGGCCGATACAGGGAGCAGGTGGCCACCCATGCTCTAACAGCAACTCTGGGGTCTCAAGCTTCATGAACAATGGTGAGTTCTATCTGCTTTGTTTATGTATTGTACACGATCGTCACTCTTATTTCTTCTAGCTGGAAACACTTTGCTGAACGATAAATCATTTAACACCTTCAATAGTCATAACAATGGTGGGCACAGCAGCAACGGCCTTCATAATAATGGCAGTTCTGTCCCGCTCTACCGCCGTCAGGCAATGACTGGTAATGGGGGCAACAATTACAATAATATTCCCGGTGTTTTTGGTGGTTTAGACACGAGTGCCAACCTGATTGAAGTCTTGTTCCAAGCTAATAATGTGTCGTCAGAGCTTTCAAACAAATCCGATCACAGCCACGGCATGCTCTATAACAACTACAATACAATTAAGAGCGGACATGACTTGGACTTGTTCTCCAACGTGCCACCACAGACTATTCAGCCCTCTGCCGACTCCGTCAGTCAGCAGTCGTCAGCTACTACTTATGCAGCTGTGCTAAGCCAAGGGCCGCAAGCAACTTCAACACACCAGCAGCCAACGATGAACTCGGCACGGCCGCTGCATGCGTCGAAATCCTCCCTACCATCCAATGAATTGGAAAAGGACCCATTTGCTGCCATACGAGAATTAGGACAAGCAACTTCTGGCTTTTACAACTACTTCCAGTGATCATGTGTAATGGACGTCGCTGTATACCGCCGCCTGCTGCACTTGGCATCGACGTCATAGTTTAAAGACTTAGAGTCTTGAAGAAACACAAACAACAAAAAACAAAAAAACAAAAAAAATGGAAAAATAATTAGAAAAACTCAAAAACAGATAATGAATTGCTTGTTAATTTTAGCTCTCCCATTTGCTTTTTTAATACCAATTAATTTAAATATGTAGATTTAATTATTATTACAATTATTATATATTATATGCGTATGATTAGTAGTTATAAATGCCGCAGCAGGCCGTTCCGCCCTATGCACGCCCTTGGCGCTGTCATTTCGTATGTCGCAGGGTCGCTCTGAGCACCCGCCCTTAAAACTAAAAAACAAAAAATCTTAAAAAAAAAGAAAAACAATTAGTTCTTAAGGTAATTCAACCAAGTTTGTATTTTATAATCATTCGATTAGTCGTAGTTTATATGCTACGAGAATAATGTTCAGTTCGGCCTAAGTGCGCTTCAGTTATACATACATTTAAATATATATTGTATTTTGAGGATTGTACAGACCTTTCGAAAAATTAGAAACGGAAAATTTATCATGTACTCAAATACATTATTAACTGTCTTTATTCAAATCTTTAATTTATTCACGTACTTATAGCGTACAAATATAATGCTTTATTACTGTATTTTTAATATATTGGCTACTATATATATGGGACACTTATTGTACGGACATGCATACCTTCACGGCCCTTATATTTGAGCATAATTCCTCTGATTGCTGGGATGTAAAAACTGAACAAGTACACTATGCTCTACACGCCCTGGAAATGTGAATTCAAGTATCGTATTGAGAATTAATTGATTTAATTATGCTTAAAATCTTTGTCCAGTTCGACTTTTGGTAATATTTGGCCTGTGACTTGAATATTTGTCGATGGGCTTCTAAATGTAATTAAGTTAAATAATATAATCATTCTAGGAACTACATATTAAATAACAATAAAATGAAAATATATAAAATATAGTTCTATGAATGCCAGTTGTCCAAACACATTTCACGAAGCACAAAAATATTGATTTAAAACACGAAGCACATCCAAACTACACATTTAAAAACTGTGTAAAACACTTTAAAAAATACAAATCATATATATAAAGAGAAAATTTAAAAAAAAAAATCCCTAAGGGACATAAAACAGCATATAAATTGTTTGTTGCTTTAATTGTAAATATATAAATTGTAGATTCTCATACGTAGAGTCTAACATAATATCTGGAATTGGTAGCTTAACTATAAATATATTTAAAATAAACAAAAAATTCGGCCAACAATAATCGAAAAGGAGCGATCGAACGACTTTGATATAAACTACAAATTAATATAAAATCAAAGAATATCTTACCTATAAACTTACTTGACCGACCTACCGTATTGGGAAAGGAAATCAAATTTAATCGGATCTGATATTTAATTCAAATATAGTTTTGGCTTTGTATTAAATAGCTTTCTTTAGCTTGCATTTAAATAAAATAACTTTTAGTGAAATAGGTATTACTATTATTATTAATTTAATTTTTTCTACATAGATTATAATTTATAAAATGAATTTAATGCATCACGTTCACGATTCTATCAAACCTTTCGCCTTTTTATCATTAGAAAAAAAACAACAATGAATCATTTAATATTTATATATATTTCAAAAAATACAATCGCATATATATATATATATATATATATATGCGGAGGAAACGAATTAATATAGCCGATCAGTATATATGCTTCTTTATCCTCCGCGTTCAAATTCCAGTTGGGTTACTTATCAATCAAATTCTTAAAATAGAATAATAGAAGTTCAAATGGGAACATTTAAGTTAGACAATTCTTCTTTGATTTCTTCATATAGATCCTTGTATTCTTCGTTTTGTCTTACAAGCAGAGCCACAGTGCCCCTCTTTACGCCCATCGCAGCGCCTAGGTCAGCACGGCTAGGCGTATAAGTATAGGGAATACCCTTCTCCTCGCAAACGGCTGGCAAGTGGCACATAATGTCAACAGGCGTCACATCCCCAGCGAAAATGCAAATGCTGTGATTGTAATTTGATTATTGTGGCGGAGAGAAAAAAGTCAAATGAGAAATCTTACCCAGTTTCACCTTTCCGCAAACGCGTTTGCACATCCTTCAGGCCGTTTCGCAAAAAGGTTTTATGCTTCATGGCTTTCTTTACCAATTTGTAACATTTTTTAGCTAGTTTCTTGCCTGCCATTGGCTTCGCTATAGCATTTATAAACAGCAATTTGTCGTCATATGTCTCTTCCTCTTTAATGGTAACATTATCGCTAACTTTAATTGAAACGTCTGTTTCTTCTGATTGCTCCAATTTTACTTTAACCATTTTATTTAAATAAACAAGCACAAGAAACTATCCCCTTTTTATATATCCCTAACACGTGCTAGTCGGTGTGACCGTATTTTTTAAATAATGACCTCTACTTTTTAAAAATAAAGTACACTGGTATATTAGTTTTCATTAGTGTTGAACAATACCAAAACCAAAAGATGTCTTGCTTAATCACTTATATTTTGTATTTTCTCGAATAAGTCTAATGTTCAAAATTGATATGTATAAACACCAACCATACAAGTTGTAATTTGTTGCAACACAGACAGGCCAAGTAGAATAAATTTTTCATACACACAAAATGAGCGCCGTGCGCCCCAGTGACGTTAGACAAATTAAAAACGTTAAAGGCCGCTAGTTCCTAGTTAGAAAAAGATTCCCAAATCAGGAAATATATCAGTTTTAATAATTTTGTTTGTTCTATGCCGATCTCTATTTTTATAGATTATATTATTATTATATATTGCCCAATTTGGTAATCTTTTCATAACTAGAAACTGGCCGCACTTTAGTTTTTGTCTTCGGGCTATAAGAAAATTCGTGACGTTTCACTGTTAACTTAACAGACGACTTTGCGCAACCTAGTGTTACTTAATCGTGAGGTATCACTGTTAACTTAACAGACCGATGATGGCCGATTTATATACATATAAAGGCATGCAACATTTTCGAATCTCTTCTCTCTCAACCTCTCAACCCCTTAAAATTGGTAAATCAGGATATTGTTCTTTTTTTTTTGGTATGTAGAATGGTAGATCCCATATAGTAAGGCCTTCACCCTGGATTTTTGCCAAAAAATGTACACACAATCTGAGTGAAATGTATGAAAAATAAGTTGAAGTTTGTGGTTTGTTCCGAATGACTATGATGTGGAAAGCAAAGCTTAATTAAATCAGCAAAGGAAGCTGCTACATTGTTTTCAGTTCACTTTTTCTCAGGGTAAAGCGGTCAATAAGGAATGTTATCTGTACGTTATGCGGAATTTGCGCGATGCAAAGTCCAAAAGAAATTCTTCTACAAATTTTATTTTTGGTTGTAAAAAGTTCAATTTCGAGTTCGTCCCATTGTACTGAAAACGCTCCAGGCATATAATAAGCACATGCTGTACGCATATAGATTTGTTTTACATGAACGTAAAGGTAGAAAATGTTTGTAATTGGTTTTTCGTCACATTTAATTTAGTTGTGAATAAGTTTCGACAGGCAGCGACCTCTGCGAATCCCTTAATACTCTCGCTTGTGAGGTGGGACATACACCTGTTGTTGCAGAGTCTGTCGATCGGCGCGATGGCGCGATTGATAATGCTGCGGCTGGGACTGGTTGTTGAGCGGTCTGTTCTGGGCGTCAGTAATGGGCAGAATATCAGATTTTAATACTTCTTCGTGGTTGCCATAACCAAGAAAGAACACCACACAGGTGTTTTCCGATACAGCCGTGATCTCAGCTTCGTAGTACTACAAATAGAGAAAAGGCAATCGGTGACAAGAGTATTTCATGTTATGTATTGTGTGAGTTGTATACTTACGCGTCCATCGTCCCAATACTTGGCCATGCATAAATCGCCACTCTTCCACAGCCAGGGATCGAATGGAGCAGCCGGACCAAAGTCTTTAGTTGGCGATGACATCGCTACTGCTACTGCCACTGGGGGCTGCGTGTTTGACGGCACAGAGCAAGTAGTTAGCTCAGCTTGAGCAGAAGAGATGGTATTTAGTTGCTTGCTTGCCATCTGACCTTGAGCCGGAGTGTGCGCATTCGAAGGAGCAATGGCCAATCCTTGACTTTTCAAAAGGCTCATAGCAAACTCATTTGTCTCCTTGGTTTGAAAGCCCATTATCTTGCTGGGATCATACGTGTAACCGTTTGGCAATTGGGTACAATTTAATGGCTGCCGTGTATTCTCCTGCGAAACTTTATGCTGACGCGGGGCTGGAATAATCTTCTCCGCTAATTTTTGGACCGGAGGAAAAGTGTTTTGCGGCTCAGGTGGCTGTCGAGTGGATTGACCTCCACTTTGTCTGCCACCACGTCTGTTTTCGCGTTTCGAGCTGCTTATCTTCAAGTTGGCCGACTCTGTGACGCCTTTATTCACACGACTATTATATTCATCACTATGAGTGTTAAACGGATTGCTGATTTTGGTTTGAGGAGTAGCAATGCCTCCCGCACCAGCACAGGCGCCATTGCCTTGACGACGCCTGTTGTGGTTGTGACTGCTACTGGAATTTCCGTTTTCAGATCGTGTATTTCCATTGCGATTGTTCTGGCGCTCGTTGGCACGACGAGTGATCCCTGGCTCCTTTGCAGAGCACTCTGGCTTGCTAGGATTGGAATCATGTCCGTTGCGATTGGAGCTTTTGGCATGCGGTTGCTCCATTGCACGTGAATTAGTATCAGCCTTACGAATACTGCCACCACCCGCAGCTCCGCCTCTATCATAATGACTACTGCCGCTACCTACTCCGCGAGATGAACGATCTTCGCGAGCAGCTCTACTGCGTGTACCACCTCGTTGAAGCCGGCCAAAATTACCGCCTCGATTGGCAGCAAAGCTGCTTGACACATTGTTTTCGAACCGCGTTCGCTCAACCACACTATGAGATTTGCTCTCAGCTAGAGATACAGCTATTGCTGCTTTATAATCACTTTCGTATTTTCTCTCTAACGCCTTGTCGGCATTGGATCTAGGTTTTACGGACTCGCCTATATCGCCGGCTGATATCTGGTCCGTGTTTAACTTGGTAGTAAGAAAGTCGAAAAGTGTTGCATTTGCTGCTGGTTTTGCGGCTTCGGCTTCATCTTTGAGACTGGAGCCGCGCTTACTATCCCTGCCATTCCGCTCCCCTCGAACTCCGCGCAATGGCGTTTCGTTTACGCTGTCACCCGCATCCTTGCGCCTCTTCAAATTGAACAAAGCTCTTTCCAAATTGTTGCGCGTCCCGTTTAATGCAGTCTTGGCCTCGTCCTTGGTGTAGCCTTTTTCAAGAATTTTCTTGATGTTGTGGTCAACAATATTTTGACCGCCCCCGCCAAAGACTTTTTTTACAGCCGCCTTGCTCGCCACGGCAATCGCTTCACTCCTCATATTGTTAAAGTCATCGTTCTCTTTGACAGGCTTATCTTTGTCCTTGTCTGCAGTCGATGCAAGGCTTTTGAAGTTGCGATCAGCATTATCATCGATGTTTTTGCCAAAAGTCACCCACGGTGGCGGAGCACACGAACCGCTAAGCGGGCGTCCACTGCGTGCATATTTCAGCATAGTCCGTGCGAAATCCCATTTCTCGTATAATGCCTCAACTCGCCCACCTAGTAATTTAAAATCGGTGGCACGCAACAGCAGAAAGCCCTGAAGTAGTTGGAGCTTCTCGGCGTGAAAGTAAATCTTTGAACCAGGCGCCACATTCAGACTGAGTGCTGGCACCGGCTCCAACTCGAGGGCCTGTAATACGGTTTGGCCGTCGCTCAACTCCAGCTGCAAGAGCCGTGGCGCAGCCTTCGACTCTTCATTGCTCTTCGGAGCCGCAATATTGCGAACTCTTAGCACCTGCAGGACGATGCGACCTGGAAGGACGCCAGAGCCATCGTCCTTTTTAATGGGCAGTGCGCCGCCACCAAAGTCGCGTAAATCGCGCTATAATCAATTAATAATTTTGATAAATACATTGTACACAGTTGTTCATACCGGCTATAATTCGCTTTTACTCACATTTAATGCAACTTCAATTATTTTACTTGGGTCGGAGTCGTCACCGACGGCGCTTTTCAATGATTTTATTCCATCCTCCGTGAAATGCCTGTGGAGATGTTGATGTCATAATTATACACAGTTCTATTCATGCAATTACTTACCATCCGTTAGCTTGTAATTTATTTGACAATTCCATTTTTGCGTGAATATACAATACATATATGTGTATATATATTTTAGCGAGTTCAACACAACCCTACCCAATTTTGTCGTACCACAGTCTAAATTCGTCGCATCCTAAATTTCGCCGTTTTAATCGATAGGCTGAGAGTTATCGATGATTTTGCTGCGATTTGTTCATGTTAAAAGACACCATAGGTCACTGTTAAAAGATACCATAGGTTATGCAAAGACGAGTTCCGTTACTTTAGCTGTTAACTAACAGGGGTCTTGTGACTTCACAGTTTCCCAACTGAAGTTTGGCGGGCACTTCAATTCACACCCAGCAAGTGCTCCAAACCAATCCAAATAAAGTATTTAGTACCCAATTTGACTAATAAGCACCATAAGAATGGTCAATTCATCATTTTATTGCATTAAAGTAAAAAAACTAAGTAGATAAAGGTAAGAACTGAGAGAACATTCGGGAGCAGCAATGATGTGCCCAAAGTGGATACTAAGTCAGAATTAATGGGTTAAAGACGGAATTGACTAGATGTTCACCATTTATTTATGCCAATATATCAAAATATTTATGTTTAATGCACATTGAAGGTATATCTATAAATCTACTGTTTACACCTGCTGCAGTGTCTGAATCATCCAAATTAATGGAATAAAACTTTTGTATTAATAATAATATCGAATACGATGTATGGTTCTTAGCTTGAAGGCACAAGAAAGCGAAAATCTGCCGGAACCACCTCCAGATATCTGGGCAGAAGCTAACAATGCTGCTCATCGTCGTTAGCCATCAGATTTTCAATATATATTGACAGAAAGCGGCCTTAAAGCCTTGAAATATAAAGTTTCAAGCTATTCAACACGAAAGTGAAAGCGGTCTGAAGATTACCTGAGGAATAACCGCAAAAAAACGGCTTGAACTAAAAAATTATTTAAATTCTTATTTTGCCAGATTTGGGAATCTTTTCATAACTAGGAACTGGCGGCGGTTTATGTTTTTATTTTGCCTACTAGCTATAAAATAGATATCGGTGTCAAAACTCGTGAATTTTCATACAAAGCTTAACTCGCATTAACGAATTTTTGAAAGAGTGACGTTTCACTGTTAACTTAACAGGCCGCTTTGCGCAACCTTGCGCTCTCCATCGTGGCACCAACCAAACCACAATATTTAATGTAACTGAGTATTTACAAATTTACTGAGTTGTGTTAAATTTAATTATTGTGACATTGCAAATTAGATAAATAATAAGTTGGCTGTCAGTCAATGCTCAGCTTTGCCAATGAACAAAATATTTAATATTAAAGTTCAGTATAATTCTAAGTATTCTTCTAGCTTCAAGAAACTGTACATACATTGGGTTATTCTACGTGAAATTATTGATCAAAATCATTGTTTTAAATTTATAAAAGTATCCACAAAATATTGGGCGCCGAAATTCGCGTACTATCGATATTACTGTAGATGTTAAGTTGCAGATTTGTGCTCAAAACGCTGTAATACTTTTTATTATATCGATAAAAACATAGTCTTCGACTGTGACAACAAACTCTGCTGTTCATTGCTATTAAAGCAGCTGAAAGTAACGGTTCGTGACAACATCATATAAGAACAATAAGTTTACTACTTAACAACCATATACTATATATATATGTAAATGTGTCTTTTCAGTGCAACTAGTAAAGTAGTTGGATTGCGCGCAAATTAAAACGTCCTTATCATCTCCCGAACTTAAGAGGTGATAACAAGAAGCACAACATGAATTTGTCCTTTGCTGGATGCGGTTTCCTTGGAATATATCATGTCGGCGTGGCTGTCTCCTTCAAAAAGTACGCACCGCATCTGCTTCTGGAAAAAATTGGAGGAGCATCGGCGGGCTCCCTGGCAGCATGCTGCCTGCTATGCGATTTGCCACTAGGTATGCTTTATTTCTAAAGAAACTTAAAAAAAATTTTTTTTTTTTATGTAAATTTATTTGCTGCTTGTTGTCATTTATCTCTTAATTGACCTTAACATATTTTTGGCAGGTACGCCTGTAGTAATTATTCTAATTATATGTACAGCTTTTTTGTTTTTTAATTTAAATTCCCCGACGATCGAGGGGATGCAGTCTTTTAAGTCTTCTCCTGCTTCGGTTGTTGGCCAGATTAGATGCGAGCTGGTTTGGGTGACTTATAAATTGACATACGTATTTAAAAATAATTATTGAGAAGTGTATGTTCATATACATATGTATACGAAATTGGTTGGCGCTGCTGTCACACGGTCAAGATTATGACGTATGTATGTACAAACATGTCGGCTTACGTTCAGTAAATAATACCAAATTAAATACAAACCCATACACATATACATACATACGATTCTTTAGCCAGCTGTGCACACTCCCATTTTGGGGGCTCGTCGCAGCGAAAACGTAAGCATAGCAACAACAAACAAAACAGAATAGCAGCGAATACTCACACAAATATCCATAACCATGAGCATATGTACATACACTGCTGGTCAATAGGTTAGACGCAACGCTACTTGCTTTAAAATTTGCTTTATAACTTTTATTTGAAAAACAATAGGAAAAAAACTTATACACAAAAACCTTCGTTATTCAATGCCTCTTCAAGTAAGCAATTGGAAAAAATTGAAATATTACTAAAATCTTTTTTTTTACATTTTATTGAAGCTATTCAAAAAAAAGGTACTTATTTCTTGGTCACTAGAATAGACGCACTTTAACAAATTAATTTATAAAAAAAAATTGGTAATTGTAAAATGTAAATTTAATTTTTTTTAAATATTTAGTTTATAGGGAAGAAGAAAAAAATTATTTCAGTAATGAGTACTGCCTCCTTTGTTTGATATAACCTCATAGAGCCGGTCCTTCATGGAGTGAAATAGGGAATCTATGAAACTTAGTGAAATTTGGCTCCAGGCTAGTTTTATTGCTGCAGTTAGTGTTTCTTTGTCTTCATATTGTTTTCCTCCTTCATATACTTTCCTAGAAAGCCATCCCCAGACATTTTCAATAATGTTGAGATCTGGAGAATACGGCGGCCAACTCATCATCTGAACATTTTCACTCGCAATAAACGACTTCACAGCTCGAGCATTATGGATTGGTGCATTATTTTGTTGAAAAATCCATGGCAACGATCCGAAGAGAACTTTAACCTTAGGAAATGCGGATTGCAACAAAGTTTTGAAGCGCTCACCGGTCATCTTTTGATCTATAATAAATCGTTCAATGGGGCCATAAAACGTGAGGGCACCCCATACCATAACTCCACCTTCACGGCTGCGATGGCGACTTAAATACAGATTATCTTTTCGCAAATAATGGTAATAGTAATGAAAACCATCTAAACCATCCAAATTAAAACGTTTTTCGTCAGTAAATACAACTGAACGCCAGTCATTCAGTCGAGTGTCAGATTGAACAGTCCACGCCATGTGTTCTCTGGCATATTGAAGCCGTTTTTCTTTACGTATAGCATTCAGAAGTGGTTTTTTCTTCATTGTAAGACGCTTAAGATGTTGTGCATTTCTTATTGTACGCTGAACAGTTGACAGGCTTGCGTTTACACCGGCTAATTCCTTAATCTTCCCTGATGACTTTGGCGAATTTGAAGCAAAACGAACAATTTTACGTTTATCCCGTGGAGCCAGCGCTGGTTTTCGCCCTTTAAAATGTGTTCCATAAGCCACCGGATCTCCTAAATATCTGTCGATAGTTCTGGAGCTGCGTTTTATTTGTTTGGCAATATTTCGATTTGATCATCCCTGTGAGTGTAAGAAGTCCACTTTTTAACGTTCCAATAAGCTCAATATGGTTGCTTTACCAATTTTTTTTCTTAACATTGCTTGCAAATAGTTCAGTTTTTAATTTATAGTTTTTATTTGAGCAAAATAGCTGCACTTTTTAGCACAAAACTTGAAAAATAGATGTGCGTCTAATTCATTGACCAGCTGATAAGCCATATAATTGCATTGAAGTTTCTAGAGTCTTCGAATGCAAAGTTATCTTTTCGCAAATCAACCAACTATATACAGATGTTTTTCGAATAAGATTCGAACTTCGATAAAAAAAATTATTTGGGGCAATTAATACTTGCCTAATAATAAATATAAGCACTTATTGAAAAAAAAAAGTAGTGCGTCTATCCTATGACCAGCAGTGTATATGTACATATGTATATGTGTGCGTATTATGGGTAAACATGTTTGTTTACTGCCTTAAAACAAATTCAACATACATACATATGTATATGTTGTGTATAAACAAAAATAATCGATTTCGCGAAGCTCGCTTTTGCTTATACATACATATGTATATATGTGTAGTCCCAATTAAATTTTCACGAAGAGTGGTGTAAAACAATAGTTGTACATAATAATTGAATAAAAGGTAAAGGAATATGTATATCTCTAGCTGGATGGCATTAATCGAAATCCCTTCTTTTACTTTTTTGCTGCTATATACAAACATGCAATCATTTACCTGGTGCGGTGCTGCATCAATTTGCTACATACTTGTAGAAAGTTCGGAGGACAGCCAGGTAGAATAATACAGCGCTGCACCTGTTCCGGATTAATTGAAGCAGTTCATGTTCATGGTTAGAAAAAATACGTTATATATACATTCATAGGTGTGCGTGTGTTCGTACATGCTCGCGTGTATGTACAAATAACGGTTAGTAAGTGATTTGCTTTATTCCCTATGGTTCGAACTTGGAAGCGAATAAGAAATCATGGACAATAGAAATTGATGAGTCATTGGATATATATATATATATGTATATATATATATATATATATATATATATATATATATATATATATATATATATATATATATATATATATATATATATATATATATATATATATATATATATATATACATACTAATACATAATACTGCTTCTAAAGACATGCCCAAATCAGCAATAAACAAGAGTGTCATAGTCGACAGATATTCCGAACAGTTTACATTTCTTTTATATAAATACATTTATAAATACAATATAGAATTATACATTACAAGTAACATCTACAAACACAGACGCACGCACAAGCACACGTTCTGCCAACTGCGCGGTTGCCACAGCGGCTGCGCTTGGGCTGCAGCCTATTCTTTTGTAATTTGACTTTCTTTATCAAACTTGATAATGTCAATCATATGTGTAAATTTGCCAAAGCACAAGTCTCTAGTAAATTTGAGTCGTATAGGCCAAGGCATCCAAAATTTAAGAAAAATCAAAATTGTATAAAACACATATGAAACTGGAACCAAAATTTGAAGTCTAGCTACAAAGATGAATTCGATGGAAATTGATAGATCATTATCGATTTCGTTTTTATTCGATAACATTACAACGGATAAAGTTATCGATTTATTTCAATAAACGCAATCTGCGCGGGTACACAAACCTCCAAATTTCCCGCATCTAGCTTTTATAGGTTCTGAGATCGACACGTTCAAATATACGGATAGGCGGACGGACGACAGATAGACAGACAAATAGAGCTAGTCTCCCAGATCAATAATATATATACTTAATAGGGTCTACCACGCCTTCTTCTGCCTGTTACATATATTTCACAAAAATATACCCTGATTTCCCATTTTCAATGGTTTCATGGTATAATTATTGGGTTTTCCTATGTTCTGTTTTGGTTATGAATATGTATGGAAATACATACAGTTGCGGTCAGAAAAATAGTAGTGCGACAGGGCACCAAATGTTGGACAGCAAAACTAAGTGATAAACCAATTTTTTTTTTAAGCAAGTTGATATGAATATTAAGCTTAGCCTCTATTTTTACTAATTAAAAGGTTTTGCTTCAGAAAAAGTTCAGTTTTAATCGGTTATACCTTGCGTGGTGCAGCACTACTATTTTTCTGACCGCCACTGTATATGTACATATGTATATTTTCGTAACTTGTTTGTATGTATGCCCTGACAATAGGTCCCAATTGACGTCAATTCAGTTTGGTGTTGAGTTGAACAATTCAGCGAAACAAAGTGAATGAGTTTCCTACAAGATTAAACTATATATACATGTGCATATTCACATATACGTATGCATATATGTACAATGCCTTTAAAAATGTTTTTATTTACAATAAATATTAGCAGCTGTCTTTCGCAGTGTGAGGCGGCTTATCAACCCGTTTGATTGTGGTGACAATAAATTTATTTCACAGTACAGTATAAACCTTAAATATAGCACACTTACCTTCATTCCTTATAAAACTACCTATGATAAGTTATTAAAACTTAATGAAATTCTATTCTATATACAGTATGTCCATTAATTGTTTGCAAAATGAAAAAAGTCATACAAGCTCAACTTTATTGTACCCTGATGCTATTGAAAATGGGAAATCAGGGTATAATGTTTTTGTTGAAATGTATGTAACAGGGAGGAGGCGTGGCAGACCCCATAAAGTATATATATTCTTGATCAGGAAGACAAGCCGAGTTGATATAGCCATGTCCGTCCGTCCGTCTGTCCGTATGTATGAACGCGTCGTTCTCAGAACCTATAAAAGCTAGAGACTTAAAATTTTTTATGTAGGCTCTTGTATAGCACGAAAATATCGAGTATAATCGATAACAATAATCGTTTTATTGTTATCGAATAAAATCCGATATCTTCATTTATTTTTAAAATTCTATTTAATTCATCTCTATAGCTAGTCTTCAAATTTTGCACTTAGTGTTATTTAGGTCTTACGCAATTTCGTTTTTGTTAAATTTTGGGTGCCACGCCCCATTCGCCTCAAATTTGTAAGTAGCGTATATCAAATACTAGAGACTTGTACTTTGGCACATATGGATGACATGTTATTAAACATCTAATTTCCCATAGCATTGCCATACAAAAAGAAGCCCAAGAACAGCTGACGCAACGACATGCGCTGGAGTGTGCGTGCGCCTGTGCGTGTGTGTGTATGTTTTGCTTGTAATGAACTTACATATGCATGTGTATATAAAAGAAACAAAGAATGCATGGAATAGCGGTTCTTCGCAGGGTTCACGGTATACCCTAGTCGAGCGGTCTCGACTAGAGTTTTCTTACTTGTTTTTTTCTTCTCAGTATATTTTCCTTATTGTATTCTTATATAAAATAAATAATAAGTAAGAAATCTCTAGTCGTGCGTTCACACGTATAGGAAAACAGCCTTGTTTAGTGATGCTGGTCACATGTGTTTGTCGATTAGCCAAACGTTTTGTTTAATAACATGGATTTGACTGATCTACATATTTATTGAATTTTGTATTACTTTAAAAAATGCAAACTCATTTATATATTGGCTTTATTTCCAGCTAAATTCAATTTAAATATTTGGGGTAATATGGAGCCTGTATCCAAAATTGAACAAAAATAAAAAATTGAGCAAAGTAGACATAATACTAAAAACAAACTTGGGGACTCTAGCTCAAGCTCGATAACGTTTTTAATCGATAATATTAAAACGGGAACATTTATCGATTTTTTCAAACAAACTCGATATTTTCGTGCTAAACAGAAACCTACATAATAAATTTCAAGTCACTGGCTCTTATAGGTTATGATAGACGGACATATATCTCAGCTTGTCGAGCTGATCAGGAATATATATATTTACATTTCAACAAAAACATTATACCATTTCAATGCGTTCAGGGTATTAAAACGCCAAATATGAGCTATCTATTAATACTTTGCAAAATGGAACTTATATGACTTCATTTTGCAAAATATATGCATGATCAGAATTACTATTTTCCACAACATACACTTTATGGAAACTGTAATATATATATGTATAGGTATTGTCTACCTGATCCATAAACTTTTCTAGAAAGCCAACCCCAAGCATTCTCCTTCAACTGACAGATGCGCAATTTTTAGAGAATCCTACGAGTCCCACTCAGCAGCCAAAATTAAGTCCGATTTAGGTATAGAAGTCAGGGTGTTGACAGTTAGTCGAGTTATCCGTTCAAGCCATCATTTAAAAAGACTAAAACTGAAAAAAACACCTTTAAATATGACTTGGATACGACTCTTTGCCTAATCGAATGTTCGAGGTATTATTAAATAAAGGCGGGTCAACCCACTATTAAAACATAAATATTATAAACTTTAACAAAATGAAAACTGAATTTTGACTATCGCTTTTTCTTATAATTACATAGTATTACCAATTGTTCTTATAAACATCGAGTTTTTGTACTTTTCTTGTAATTATTTTTTCTTTATTAAAACCAAGTTAAGAGTATAAAGAGTTTTGACATGCCAGACGGAATAAAAACAAATTTAGGGTGTTCTTATTAAAGTGGCTGGCAGCTTATGCATATATATATGTAGGTACGATTAAAGAGAAGCTTCTACTTCTGATCGAATATAATAATTTTTTGTTCTTAAATTAATTGTATCGGGCCACGCAGGCAACAATGGCATTTGTAAGCGGAAATCGTTGAAGCTTTTAAATTTGAGGACGCTATATCATAAGACCAGTATATCTGGAACATAGATTTATATAATCATATAAATGGGTATCTAGTAGAGACTAAACGACTAGGAGATACCTTGAACCCTGCGAACAGCCGATATTCCAAACACTCAAAGCCAATTCTACAAATTCATTGAAATCATATATATATATATATATCTATATATATAAAATTCTCGAGTGTGGTGTTTGTTACCAAACTACTCCGAAACGGCTCGACCGATTCTCACGAAATTTTTTATGCAGATCGTGTAGGACTGAGAATCGGCGAACATCTATTTTTTATACCCAAATAATAAATAATTGCGCTAATTATTGATCAAGAAAATAATACATGTTATACACCAATCAGTTTTCCAACTTGATTTATTACAACAATGCCACGAACTACCTGCCAAAAAACAAATGTTAAGGGAAAAAAGATAAATGAGTCGTCAAACAAACAGATCTAGAGGCATGCAAGATAGAAGAGCAATAAGATCAGATGCAGAAAGGCAACAAAGTAATGCAGATGTCCGTGTAAGAATGGCGCAGTTACGTGCATCACAATTACAAGAGGTACGAGATGAGCGAAACCAACAAAGACAATTGGAACGAAGAGAAGCGCGCAGATTCGTAGCCAACAGACGTAGAGGGATTGACCAACATCAACAAGTACTTCGAACATTTACATCACATTCATTTCTTCGACTAGCATTTCAGTATGAGCCTGATGTTGAATATTACGCTCATTCCAAAGAGGTAATTGGTACATTGGACAAGGAATGCCCGCACTGTCAAGCCCTTAAATTTAAAAATGAGCCAATTGGGATGTGTTGCTCATCAGGAAAAGTGAAACTTCCAGAAATTGAAACACCGCCGGAACCATTGCACGGCCTCCTTATTGGTACTGATCCAAATTCTTCGCTGTTCTTGCGTTCAATTCGGCAATTCAATTCATGTTTTCAAATGACATCGTTCGGAGCAACGGAAATAGTTAAAAATACTGCTGCAAATGGTCAACAATTTAATTCCACATTCAAAATCAAAGGCCAAATTTACCACAAAGTCGGCTCATTACTACCAATGCCAAACGAACCTTATAAATTTTTACAAATTTACTTTATGGGTGGCGAGGACTCCGAACGGGCACTCGCCAATCGCGTGAATACACGTTGCAACTATAATCACCTCAATTCACCATTTGCAACGCGCATTGTCAGCGAGCTGGACGCTCTGTTAAATGAGCACAAACACTGAAGTATTCAGAAATACCTCAATATTTTACATGGGCTCAATCGAAAAAATGGATGCCCCGCAAGCAAGGCACACCAGTTGAGGCGTGCCCCGGCTTATTTAAGTCAAATAATTTGGGTCGTGTATATACAGTCCATCCAAGGCAGACCGAATGCTTTTATCTACGACTGTTGTTGGTTAATGTCACCGGACCATTGTCATTTCAAGCTATACGTGAAGTAAACGGACAACAGTATCCAACGTATAAAGATGCATGTCTTGCACTAGGCTTGCTAGAAGACGACAATCATTGGGACAGTATGCTTGCTGAAGCAGCATTAAACTGCACAGGAATACAAATTCGATTACTATTTGCTATTGTACTGACTACATGTTTCCCGGCCCGAGCACAAATTTTGTGGGATAATCACAAAGATTCAATGACTGATGATATATTGTATCAACATTAAAAAATTAATGAAGAACGTGATTGAGGCCACCATTTTAAAAGGCAAGTTTCAAGGTGAAAATATATTGTTGCCACGAATCCCCATGATTCCTACAGATGTGCCAATTGAATTCAAACGCATTCAATTCCCAATTAGATTGGCATTCGCGATGACAATCAATAAGTCGCAAGGCCAAACGTTGTCTGTATGTGGTTTAGATTTGGAAACACCATGCTTTTCCCACTGACAACTATATGTGGCATGTTCTCGCGTCGGGAAACCATCAAGTTTGTTCATATTGGCTAAAGATGGCCTAACAAAAAATATTGTGCACTCTATTGCGCTTAGCGAATAATCTGTATTTTTATTAACTGTCATTTTTAACAATAAATAAATCGTACTTCAGTTGTTTATAACGTTTTCGACTATAACTTCATCCCCATACACTTATAGTAACTTAGATATTAGATATTTGAAAAAGGCAAAACAACGTTTGCCGGGTCAACTAGTATATATATATATATATATATATATACATACGCCTTTCAACAAAAACATTATACCCTGAATTCCCATTTTCAATGGGTTCAGGGTATAAAAACAATGTGCCAGATGCCCCTGTGGGCTGCTGGGACGTGAGGAACATTATATGCAGGCACGTCACAACCTGTATAATTGCATGTATTTGCTGTACATTTATATGGGTGGGCGTGCAGGCATATAAATGTTCCACACAGCGACGCGAGTACGGTAAGAGCGACCCTCGCGACTGGAAAGGGTCAAAGGCGAGCGATGAGACGTCTCGCTCGCTCTTACCAATTCAGCGATTTACTCGCGTCGCACTCTCTGCTTTGATCGTGCACCGCTAGCCGAAGTGCCGTTCGTAGTCGCGAGAAAGTAGCTATTACTTTCACTCGCAGGCGTGTAACGGTGCTTCGGCCAATGAGAGGCTGCCACGCGATCACGCGTATTTGGCGTCGCACAAAATCAGGCGATGTTGCCGTTAAAGCAGAAACGAAGAGGAGACAGGCCCCGCTACAGAGAGCCGAGGCAGGCCCCGCTCCAGAGCCGAAGCAGGGTTTGCGGCGCTGCTATAAAAAGGCGCCCACGGCTCGGCACTGGGTCAGTCGATTCCAGTGAAAAGTGAAAGTGCCGAGCGTCAACGGAGTGAAGTGTAAAGTGAAACGAAGTGCAACGAAGGATAACGAAGGACAACGAGGGACATAAAGGACATCGTGGGATACATACAAGGATATTCAGAGGAATATCCAGGACGCATACCAAACCGTATCCTTGAGGACAGAGGTACGGCCGGCAGCTGGTGCTAGAGCAACGTGACCTGAACAGGAGAGTAAGGTTAGTGAGGGTAGCCGTGCGAAAGAACGTAAGCCTTCTGAGACGCAATCTAGAGTGCCAGCGAGTACATCCAGTTGTAGGAGTGCGTGTGGTGATCCAAGCGAACCGCTGGAGTATACAGCGCGTATCCTGGGGTACCCTGGAGTGCTCTGCAACCTCTAGACGGCTCAGAGGCTAATCGATCGCTAGCCGGAGCGCTTCTCACGGCAGAACTACGGTCCTGTGGAGATCAGCGTGCGCTAACCCAGCCAGCTCTAAGGTGAGCTCGGAAAGCGTTACAAGGAGTGGCGTGCCCTACAACCAGGAGTAAGAGGTACGTGAGAGTAGTCGTGCGGAAGAGCGCACGTCTTTGAGGCGCGGTCTAGAGTGCCAGCGAGCGAATCCAGCAGTAGGAGTGCCTGTGATACTCTCGGCGAACAGCTAGAGATCACAGCGCGTATCCTGGCGTACCCTGGAGTGCTCTGCAACCTCTAGACGGCTCAGAGGCTAACCGCTCGTTAGCCGAAGTGCTAAAATGAGAAGGTGGCAACTCAGAAAATGTGATATACATAAGTTCGTTGGCGAGCGTAGAGATGTGGGCTCGAACCCCGGTGCGGTCAAGTTGATATTTTTGTTACATTTTCTTTATTTAGTTATTTTGTATTAATAAAATATTCTTTTCAAACCCATATATATAATTTGGCAAATCAAAAGACAAGGTCAAAGGTCACAAAGTCATTATGTGGCGCGTTATTGGCTCAGAAGCTGCAGATGTTTCAGTTTTGATTTGCCACGCCCCCAGTGGCCGTAGACAAATAATTTTTGGCATGTGCATAGAGTGGGCGTTTAAGAATATAACTGTAAAATTTGGATGCTTACATTCGAAAAATGCAAAAATTACAGGGTATTTTTCTGTATGTCAAGCCCCTTTTGGGGCGTAACAATAATTTTTGGGGAATCGATAGAGGAGGCCCTCAGTAACCTAGCATCCAATTTTGAAGCTTCTAGCACTAAAACTGTGGGAGATATAAGCTGATATTTGTTGCCACGCCCCCTGAAGGCGTAGATATATCCGCCATAGCTTATCGGTTGTGGGATGTTAACCCGAGTATATATACCAAGTCTCAAGTCTCTAGCATCAATAGTGCTCAAAATATAACGAAACTAGTAAAATCACTATATATTCAGATCCGATTTGCCACGCCCCTAGTAGGCGTGGCCATAAAATTTTTGGGCGATCTTTATAGGATCGTAACAGTAACCCACGTGCCAAATTTGGGCGTTCTAGCTTTAAAACTGTAGAAGATACAGTTTGACCCGATTTGCCACGCCCCCAATGGGCGTAGATATATCCGCCATAGTTTTTTGATTTTGGGATGTCGACATGAGTGTTCAGTTAAAATCCCAACTCTCTAGCCCTTCTAGAAGTAGTGTTTCTGAGATACAGGAAAATGCATTTTCCGATTTGCCACGCCCCTAGTGGGCGTATCGGGAAAATCTTGACACTTTATCAGACGAGGGTATACACGAGTATATATTTCAAATTTCAAGTCTCTAGCTTCAATAGCGTCGGAATGGTTTGCGTTCATACGGACAGACGGACGGACAGCATGACGGACATTGCACAAAACCAATATACTATATCACTACGTGAAATAGTATAAAAACAACTATCAAAAGTCTGCGTACATACATAGAATTCTGCGTACAATAACTTTTTCAGCTTTTTTCTTCAGAACCTCCGCCAGACGTCTAGGCATTGAATCTGTAAGCTTGCGGGTATCCTCGATGGTTATTTTGCTCCATTCCTCCATAATAACCTCCTGCATTGTTTTTGAGGTAATGGAATGTGGCCGAATCCTGCGCTCAAGTAAATCCCACAGATGCTCTATAGGATTCAAGTCAGGTGATTGGGGTGGCGTGCACAACTGTTTTTTTACATTATAGAGGAGCCATAACTTCACATTATGAGCCGTGTGCTTCGGATCATTATCTTGATGAAAGAAATAATCATCAGCGATCCCCAATTTTTCGGCACTCTGTCGCGAATTCTGCTTCAAAATGTGTATGTAGTCCTTGTGATCCATGGTAGATTCTATAAATGTCAAGTTCCCAACACCACTAGCCGCCATACACCCCCAAACCATTACTCCTCCTCCTCCATGTTTTACCGTTGGCACCAAATTTTCTTCATCGAAGGCTGCTCCTCCTTTTCTCCAAATCATTTTCTTCCCTTTAATTCCAAACATGCAAAACTTGCTCTCATCCGAAAATATGACCTTGTTCTTGTTCCTTGTTCAGAAGCTAGCCGTCTTGGAAATGTGGTCATTGGCGAAGTCCGCTGAACAATCCGCTTTTTCTCCCTGTCTGTCAGCAGAGAAGGGCGACCAGATCGGGGCTTAGATAATATGGAGCCTGTTAAAATATAGTTGTCGTACACTCTCTGACACGAGGAATGTGTTCTGCCAACCAATCGACCGATTTCTCGCCAGGATTTTCCCTCCAAACGAAATTTTAAAATTAATTTTCGCTCTTCAATGCAGATTTCTTTTCTATTGGTCTCCATGATACAACGCGTGACAAAAATTTAAAAAATGTGTTTGAGAATTTCTGACAAAATTATAAACGGAAAGAAGAAGCTGAAAAAGTTAACGGTAATCGCGAAATCCCTCATTGTACGCAGAATTCTATGTATGTACGCAGACTTTTGATAGTTGTTTTTTTGTTTTATGCTTTTGTTTCAACAGTTATATTATGCATACGTTTATGTTTTGATAAATAAAATTAATTTATATCTTAAGTTTAATAAATAAAGAAACAAATACAAAAAGAAAAAATTCGATATCTTGTTTATACTGAGAGATATTAATGCTCAAACTTGAAAAATAAAAATTTCTTTGGGTGTACGCAGAGATATGTGAGCAAGTGTATATATTGATTGAGTATTGGAAACAAATAAATACAAATTAAGAAAAACATTTTCGATTTTAGCCTGTTTTTTTTTCGTATTTTCCAGACATTTTGGTATTTTTTTTTAAATTGGCATCACTGCTGCTACATTCCTATATTGTTGGTGATATTATTATTAATAATTTTAAGAACTTTTCACATCTTAACTATATGTCATATGTGTTGGCAAATGCCAAATCATGTCTCTAGTATCTCAGATACATTTTTTATAATTTTTAGCGAAAGTGGTTATTGTGGTATACATATTTTACCAGAAATAAAGATAGAGTCGACTTTTGTTATTTCGAAATTCGAAGGAATCTTAAAATATTACAAATTATCGAATGCTTGAAATATTAAATATAAAGAGATTTTGTAGGGGACTGGTGATGATTTTGAATAATGAGCGGATCGAATTTCGATATATCGCATGCTTGAAATAAGGAGAGTCGAATGTAGTATATAATAAACATAAAATAAAATTTTTTAAAACGAAAACATTAAAGCGATAAAAGATATACATAAATTTTTTTAAAAATAACTCGATCTGTGCGTATTACAAACGGACGGATACACAGGGTCAAATAGATTCAGCTTCTCATCCTAATAAAATCAAGGAAATATATTCTTCATGGGGTCACGTTTTCTTCTGCCAGATTGTCCATTTTCAATGGGTTCAGTGTATAAACAAGTAAGAACGTTGCAGTCGGGCGCTACCGACTAGAAATGCTTATTCATGTCCCAGCAGCCCACAGGGCATCTGGCACATTATTAAAATTAGTCTTAAATCCGCACGGTCGCCGCTCAAATTGGCATCATATTAAATTTTTTGATCGGATTCCATCGAAATACTAATGGGGATTCAAGTTTAGAACGTTAGCAAAGACACGCACAGCCAAAAAGAGAGAAATGCCCTTTGCCGAGTGTAGAGATAGGGGCTCGAACCCCAGCGCTCAATCGAAATTTACTTTATTCTTCTTTTTTATTATACCATGAACCCATTGAAAACGGGAAAACAGTGTACATATAGTGGTTTTGTTAAAATGTATGTAACAGGCAGAAGGAGGCGTGGCAGACCCCATAAAGAATATATATTCTTGACCAGCTTAACGAGCAGTTTATATAGCCATGTCCGTATGAATGAACGCATCGATCTCATAACCTATAAGATCCAGAGACTTGAAATTTGTTATGTAGATTTCTGTATAGCACGAAAAGATCGAGTTTGTTTAAAAAAATTGATAACTATTACCGTTTTAATATTATCGATTAAAAGCGTTATCGAAAGTTAGTTATTAAGTTATATCTCCCAAGTCTTTATAGCTAGTCACCAAATTTGTTTTTAGTTTTATATATGTATACTTTGCGCCATTTTGAGTTTTTATACCCTGAACCCATTGAAAATGGGAAAATCAGGGTATAATGTTTTTGTTGAAATGTATGTAACAGGGAGAAGGAGGCGTGGCAGACCCCATAAAGTATATATATTCTTGATCAGGGAGAGTAGCCGAGTCGATTTAGCCCTGTCCGTCTGTCCGTCCGTCCGTCTGTCTGTCCGTATGTATGAACGCGTCGTTCTCAGAACCTATAAGAGCTAGAGACTTGAAATTTTTTATGTAGGTTCCTGCATAGCACGAAAAGATCGAGTTTGTTAAAAAAATCGATAACTGTATTAATTTTAATGTTATCGATTAAAAACGAAATCGATGCTCCGTCATATAATTCTATATAATTCATCTTTATAGCTAGAGTCTTCAAATTTTGCACTTGGTGTTATGTGAGCATTACACAATTTCGGTTTTTGTTAAATTTTGGGTGCCACGCCCCCTTCGCCTCCAATTTGTAACTCCCGTATATCAAATACTAGAGACTTGTGCTTTGGCACATTCATACATATGGATGACATGATCACGCCCAACAAGTTTGATCAAAATCGTTACTCTAGAAAAAAAGTTATTAAACATTTAATTTCCCATAGCATTGACATGCAAAGCAGCCAAAGAACAGCTGACGCACCGACTGGCGTGTGTGTGTGCGTGTATATTTTGCTTGTAATGAACGTACATATGCATGTGTATATAAAAGAAACAAAGAATGTTTGGAATAACGGTTCTTCATAGGGTTTAGGGTATACCCTTGTCGAGCGGTCTCGACTAGAATTTTCTTACTTGTTTTTTTTTTTAAATTTTAGATACAGGCTCCAAATTACCCCAAATATTTAAATTGAAGGTAGTTGGAAATAAAGCCAATATATGAATGAGTTTGCATTTTTATACTTTTTCACGAAGTGAATGTGCAATGTCCGTCCGTCTGTCCTTATGAACTCAAACGATTTCCACACTATTGAAGCTAGAGATTTGAAATTTGGAATGTATACCCTCGTCAGAAAAAGTTTTAAGATTTTCCCGATACGTCCACTAGGGGCGTGTCAAATCGGTAAATGTATTTTCCTGTATCTCACAAATACGAACGCAGAACTGTAAAATAATGCTTAAAAACAAAACAGCTGTCGCGTACATATGCTTCTTTAAAAATATATTTCTACAATAGGTTGTTCGTTCAACTTGGGACAAACTAATATTTGTCCGACGTCTTACTTAAAGAAAAAGAGAAATGGTGAACAACATATACATTTATAAATTGTAGTATTTAAGTAAAGAGTTTAATGATTAATTGCTTTTACATATCTCTAAAGGTAGCATGACATCCGATTTTTTCCGTGTGGTAAACGAGGCACGCCGTCATTCGCTTGGACCTTTCAGTCCGTCATTTAATATACAAACTTGTTTGCTAGAGGGACTTCAGAAACATCTTCCCGATGACGCACACCAGCGGGTCAGCGGACGCTTGCACATCTCCTTAACGCGCGTATACGATGGCAAAAACGTGATCATTTCCGATTTTAATTCCCGTGAAGACGTATTGCAAGCTCTACTTTGTGCTTGTTTTATTCCTGGCTTCTCCGGAATTTTGCCACCGCGATTCCATGGCGTGCGCTATATGGATGGTGCATTTTCTGACAACTTGCCAATTTTAGATGAAAATACTATAACTGTAAGCCCTTTTTGCGGCGAGAGTGATATTTGTCCACGTGACCAGAGCTCACAGCTATTCCATTTAAACTGGGCCAATACAAGTATCGAAATATCACGTCAAAACATCAACCGCTTTGTGCGTATTCTTTTTCCACCAAAAGCTGAGTTCCTGTCAAAATTCTGCCAGCAGGGATTCGACGATGCACTGCAATTTTTGAATCGTAACAACTTGATTAACTGCAGACGCTGTGTAGCTGTTCAGTCCACATTCGTAGTTTCAGAAAGTGTTGCATCATTGCAAAAGAGTGAGTCAGAGTGTCGCGAATGCAAAAAACATAGGAAGGTATGCATTTAATATATTTTGGACCCTACGCTATAATAATGTTTTCAAAAATATTTTACAGGATGCAATGAGTTCAAACTTGCCAGAAACAGTGATGGTGGTTATACAAGACTATATAGAGCAGGCTAACAAAGGCTTGGCAAACTGGATTTTTAAGCACCGCGGAATTAAATTGCTTTCACTGCCAGCTACCGTGCCGATGGATTTTCTTCTAGCTGCAATATCAAAGTGTGTTAAAACAAGTTGCTCTGTGATTGGTTCTTATTGATTCTAAATGAATTCATTTATTTTTCAGACTAACCGCACTTACGCCAAAACTGACAAAACAAATGTGTCACATAATAGAAGAACTAAACAATACTATGACAATTCGTTTCCTCAACCAATTTACGGTGAGTAAATTGCCGTGAACTATATTTTTCATTATACAATTAATTTGTTTTTTTTTTCCTTAGCTTTACGATCAGCCTCATTTTGATGTAACTGGCCTAATGCCTTCCAGCCAGGTGTGTGGTTCACAGGTTTCAATTCTGGTAGATGAATGGTAATTTAATATGGAATTCCTTTAATGAAATTATTGTACTAATCGTCACTCTTACATAGTGTCACACCTCTAGAGAGCGAAGTCGGGCATGTTCTTGAAATGGCTACTCATAGCGACTCATTATATTCGTATTATTATGCAGATATTAATACCAATAAAGTTCAAGTAACCGAAATTTTCGATATTGAAGACAACGAAACATGAGCTATATACCGATTCGCAAACTTATGATAGGTCTGTGGATGCGTATTAAAACGGGTCAAAAATAAAATATTCATCATATCAATATGTTAATAAAGAAATGAAACGATATGGTTTTCTTGCAGTTAAAATTGTAACGACACCTGAACTACACGATATTGCCTTCTAAAATCTAGTTTGCATGTCTCTAAACCTCTAGATTTGGAATGATTCGAAAAAATACATGTTTTATTGCCCTACTGAAGGTAAATTCTATATTTCCATTCTATTTAGTTGATAAACATATATTCTAATATTATTAATTAATCTTAACGTATTTTCAGGCATTTTCTTATGGCTAAACACTATTCCCTGAGGCTGAACTAGTTTAACCAGTTTGTACATATGTACTGGATGTGAAATTTTGTACACGCATTATCTTAATTTATAATTTGTAATGCAAATCCAAAAGTGGTTTGTATTGTTTGCAAACAATCCAAATGTACAGTATGAGCTATTTGTAATTTACGCATGTTCTTTTAAGAAAATTTATGAATTACATTAAAATTAGGTATAATAAACAAAAAGTTAGAAAATATCGAAAGTTAACGATTAAATGATTCATTTTATTCGATAGACAGAGTATTAAATATAAGTCAAATGATATGAGAAGTTTGGAACAAACTTCTGTACACCTATCTCCCGCTTAACACTGTGCTCGCTTAACACGATTTCGGTTTAACACGGCTCTTGAATTTTCCTCATCCTCCGTTTAACACGATTTTTTCGATTTAACACGACTATAGAAACTCGATAAATATTTTGAATATATGTTTTCCTGCTTTATTTTGTGTTCTTATATCCACTTTCAACACGACTTCCATGTACAAACTTTATGAGCCGATGCTCTTCTTAGTCTTAGAAAAAAAACATACTTTCTTCAGTTTTCAATTTACTTTTTAGTGAAAAACATTAAAACGAAAAGTCATATCTTTAGAGAAAACCTCTGCTGAAAAAATTACGAGCTTACGGCGAGTTGTATTGGAATTTAGCGAAAATTCCGAAATTATTTTGTAAACAATGATTAAAATATGGAGCGCGCTCTAGCTTTTAAACGGACCATCGATGGACAAATGGTTATTTCTGAGGGTTTCCTTAAAGATATCGACAAGAAGCGCAAACAGTCGCTGATGACTGAGTTTGCTTCAGAAAATCTGTAACTATTTTCATTTTAATGTTTTCGAATTAGTGTTTTTTGAGCCATACACAAATTCGGGTTTTGTTAAATTTTGGGTGCCACGCAAACAAGTTTGATCAAAATCGTTCGTTTGATGCACCGATGGTTCGATGGTAGGCACAAAAGAATAAGTGTGCGACGCAAGTCAGTTCTATGCTAGACTTCGGCCACCGAAACTCGCTGAGTGAATTATAAAAAACGGAAGTCTAATGGCGCGTCTATATATATATATATATATTATTGTTATCGATTAAAAACGAAAATCTAAATAAAGCTATAAAATTCTATCTAATTCATCTTTCTAGCTAGAGTTTGCATTTAGTGTTATTTGGGCCTTACGCAATTTCGGTTTTGTCAAATTTTGGATGCCACGCCCCCTTCGCCTCAAATTTGTAACTCCCGTATATCAAATACTAGAGACTTGTGCTTTGGCACATACACACATATGAATGTCATGATCACGCCCAACAAATTTGATTAAAATCGTTCGACTAGAAAAGTTATTAAAAATTTAATATCTCATATTATCGGCGTCTTGCAGCAGCAGCGAAGCTGATGAGTCATAATGCACAGTTAGCATTATTGCTTACTACATATGTATGTACATACATATAAAAGTAACGGAGAATGTTAGCGGCTCTTAGGAATCGCAGTTCTTCGCAGGGTTCAGGGGATGTCTTTGTCGAGCAGTCTCGACTAGAGCACTCTTACTTGTTGGTTACTGAAGTCCTGGAAGGGGACAGGTATATGTTAAAGTCGTTAAAAAATCAGCGACTTTACAAATACTGTCACGAAGACGTTAGAAGAATTCCAGATGGTAAAATTCCTGATGAATTGGATATTGATAATGAAAATCTGAGCTAATCAGAGAATATAGTTGAGACTGAGAGTGTGTCGTCCAAGTGAGACGATGAATTAAATTTATTATTTTGTTTTATTTGTAATTTTTATATATCGGACATTCTTTTTCTGGCGCACGTTCATTTGAAAGTTAAGCAAATTTTGTGGTTTTGTTGAAGTTGCATAGTGCAAGTACAATGATTAGTTGTTTTGTTAAATTTTAAGTGAATTTATGAACTTTGTTATCAAAAAAAAAAAAAGAAGATACTCTGTATGTTATGGTTAAGAATAAAAGCTTAAGTTCAGTTTATGTTATGAAACACAAAAGGTGTTTTTGAACTTGATATTTGGACATTACACGAGGATATGTGAATATCTGAATGGTTATCCGTCTAAGAGAGACGATGGTTATCCGTCTAAGACAGACGATGAATCCAGTTTATAATCTTTTGTTACGTTAGAAATTTGAATCTAAAATTGGGAGTACTACACGAGCACGTGTCAAGGTCAGGATGTCTAAGCGAACTGTATGCACGCACTGTGTGTGTTGCTGTGAATGGAAATTCTGGTTTTCACCAGAATTCCTAATTTCATCATATTAGTAATATTGCATCCGCCGCTAATTGCGCTCTGATTGATCCTTTGCATTTTGTCGCTTTAAGAAGTACCGTTTTAGCGAGACGACAGCGCTAAAACGCTGTCGTCGAGTGTGGTTCGGGGCTATGCTGAGAAAGACACTGGCGTTGTTAGGGAGTTTAGAATGAAACGTGGAAGCATAAGCACCGAAACTCGCTTCGCTAAGTATGCGACTATGGACCAAATCGATGAAGTTCCAACATATACATATGAATGACGCACGCCCTGCAAGTTTGATCAAAAACGTTCATTTACAAATAAAGTTATTAAGCATTTAATTTCATTTACAAATAAAGTTATTAAGCATTTAATTTCCAATAACATTGGCATACATGTGCAGCCCTAGCACAGCTGACGCAGCAAATTGCACTTGTGCGTACGTGCGCCTGTGTGCGTGTGGAGTTTTCTTACTTGTTTTTTTCTTCTCAATATATTTTCCTTATTGTATTCTTACATAAAATAAATAATAACAAGTAAGAAATCTCTAGTCAGGAGAATTTGCTAGGTGCACGCTGTTCAATATGTGTGTGTGTATGTATGCGTGCGTGCACACGTATAGGAAAACAGCCTTGCTTAGTGATGCTGGTCACATGTGTTTGTTTAATAATATGGATTTGACGGATCTACATGTTTATTGAATTTTGTATTACTTTAAAAAATGCAAACTCATTTATATATTGGCTTTATTTCCAGCTAAATTCAATTTAAATATTTGGGGTAATATGGAGCCTGTATCCAAAATTGAACAAAAATAAAAAATTGAGCAAAGTAGACATAATACTAAAAACAAACTTGGGGACTCTAGCTCTAGCTCGATAACGTTTTTAATCGATAATATTAAAACGGGAACATTTATCGATTTTTTTTTTCAAACA
The DNA here is from genome assembly GCA_035047545.1 of Drosophila paranaensis. Classification (NCBI taxonomy): domain Eukaryota; kingdom Metazoa; phylum Arthropoda; class Insecta; order Diptera; family Drosophilidae; genus Drosophila; species Drosophila paranaensis. The sequence continues at coordinate 784,931 of JAWNPL010000043.1, forward strand.
AACTCGATATTTTCGTGCTAAACAGAAACCTACATTATAAATTTCAAGTCACTGGCTCTTACAGGTTATGATAGACGGACATATATCAACTCAGCTTGTCGAGCTGATCAGGAATATATATATTTACATTTTAACAAAACCATTATACCTTGATTTCTCATTTTCAATGCGTTCAGGGCGCAAGCACTAACAAGCGCAAGTCGTTGAGTCAGCTGTTCTTTGGCTGCTTTGCATTGCAATGCTATGGGAAATTAAATGTTTAATAACTTTTTTTCTAGAGTAACGATTTTGATCAAACTTGTTGGGCATGATCATGTTATCCATATGTATGTATGTGCCAAAGCACAAGTCTCTAGTATTTGATATACAGGAGTTATAAATTTGAGACGAAGGGGGCGTGGCATCCAAAATTTAACAAAAACCGAAATTGTGTAAGGCTTACATAACACTAAATGCAAAATTTGAAGACTCTAGCTATAAAGATGAATTAGATAGAATTTTATAGCTTAATTTAGATTTTCGTTTTTAATCGATAACAAAAAACGATAACAGTTATCGAATTTCTGAAACAAACTCAATCTTTTCGTGATATACAGGAACCTACATAAAAAATTTCAAGTCTCTAGCTATTGTAGGTTCTGAGAACGACGCGTTCATACATACGGAAAGACGGACGGACAGACGGACAGACAGACATGGCTATATCAACTCGGCTTGTCATCCTGATCAAGAATATATATACTTTATGGGGTCTGCCACGCCTTCTTCTGCCTGTTACATACATTTCAACAAAAACATTATACCCTGATTTCCCATTTTCAATGGGTTCAGGGTGTAAAAAGAAGCCCAAGAACAGTTGACGTAACGACTTGCGCTTGTCTGTGCGTGCGCCTGTGCGTGTGTGTGAATGTTTTGCTTGTAATGATCGTACATATGCTGTGAGGAACATTATATGCAGGTACGTCTCAACCTGTATAATTGTATGTATTTGCTGTGCATTTATATGGGTGGGCGTACAGGCATATAAATGTTCCACACAGCGACGCGAGTACGGTAAGAGCGACCCTCGCGACTGGAAAGGGTCAAAGGCGAAGAGACGTCTCGCTCGCTCTTACCGATTCAGCGATTTACTTATACAAGGATATTCAGAGGAATATCCTGGACGCATACCAAACCGTATCCTTGAGGACAGAAGTACGGCCGGCAGCTGGTGCTAGAGCAGCTTAACCTGAACAGGAGAGTGAGGTTAGTGAGGGTAGCCGTGCGAAAGAACGTAAGCCTTCTGAGACGCAGTCTAGAGTGCCAGCGAGTACATCCAGTTGTAGGAGTGCGTGTGGTGATCCAAGCGAACCGCTGGAGAACGCAGCGCGCATCCTGGCGTACTCTGGAGTGCTCTGAATCCTCTAGACGGCTCAGAGGCTGATCGGTCGCTAGCCGGAGTGCTTCTCACGGCAGAACTACGATCCTGTAGAGATCAGTGTGTGATCTAGGTGTGCTCGGAAAGCGTTACAAGGAGTGGCGTGCCCTACAACCAGGAGTAAAAGGTACGTGAGAGTAGTCGTGCGGAAGAGCGCAGAGTACGTCTGGCGTACTCTGGAGTGTTCTGCAACCTCTAGACGGCTCAGAGGCTGACCGCTCGTTAGCCGAAGTGCTCCTCACGGCACCTACGAATCCTGAGGGCTTAGCCGTGTGCAGCTATAGCCTAAGCCAGCACTTACTGTACTATAATAATTATATATCTACGTGAATAAACCAGTTTATATTATTAAATCTAAAAAGCGGGACTTATTATTTATCGGCAGGCGCCCAACATATAAATTTGTTGGCACGAACACACAGTCGGCTGAGTGCGGCCCGGCTTAAACTCGGGGCAAACCGAAGGTTCGTTACAATGCATGTGTATATAAAAGAAACGAAGAATGCTTTGAATAGCGGTTCTTCGTAGGGTTCAGGGTATATCCTAGTCGAGCGGTCTCGACTAGAGTTTTCTTACTTGTTGTACCCTGAACCCATTGAAAATGGGAAAATCAGGGTATAATGTTTTTGTTGGAAGGCGTATGTATGTAACAGGAGGCGTGGCAGACCCCATAAAGTATATATTCTTGATCAGGATGACAAGCCGAGTTGATATAGCCATGTCCGTCTGTCCGTCTGTCCGTTCGTCTGTCCGTATGTATGAACGCGTCGTTCTCAGAACCTATAAGAGCTAGAGACTTGAAATTTTTTATGTAGGTCCGTGAATAGCGCGAAAAGATCGAGTTTGTTTAAAAAAATCGATAACTATTTTAATTTTAATGTTATCGATTAAAAACATTATCGAATGTTAGTTATAAAATTATATTTCCCACGTCTTTATAGCTAGAGTCCCCAAATTTTTTTGTAAGTCGTATATTTATTTTATCTAATTTTGATTTTTGTTAAATTTTGGATACCGGCTCCAAATTTCTCCAAATATTTAAATTGAGGTTAGTTGCACTCAAAGCCAGTAAATGAATGGGTTTAAATTTTGAAAAATTTGAAAAAATGTAATAAAATATGTTGAACATAAGCTGAAAATTTCATTCAAATCCATTAATTCGCGCAGAAGTTATTAAACAAAACGTTTGGCCAATCGGCCAAACACGTGACCAGCAACGCAAACCAAATTGTTTTCCTATACATGTGCACACATACACATTGAGCTGCGTGCATTTAGCAACTTCTAAAACACGCAAGTTTTAGTGTACATATTTCCAATATATGGCGCTATGATTTGCTAATTATCAGCTGTTCAATAAATCGAAACATGGATGGCGCTATTTTATCGAACGATAGATGGTGCTATTGGCTAAACAATTGAAAATGAATTGAATTTAGTTTTCTGTGCGTTTATACGAAATGCTAATTATGCAGTATTTTGAAAAACGCAGATAGCGCGGGGCTTAGGGTATCTCCTAGTCGGGACCCCCGACTAGAGTTTTCTTACTTGTTTTTTCCTGAGTTGTCTAATTTTTTTGGTATTACTGTGAATGGGCTTGAATATCTCGAATTGCTTTTCCTGATTATTCCCTGTTCTTCCATTTCTTTTATCTGCTTTCTATCTTCTTCCTCATGCTGTGGTGTAGTTGTCCGTATTGTTGTCCGTATTTGTCCGTCTGTAGCTGTCCGTATTTCATGTGCTATTTCTGTTGTACTGGTTAGTTTGTCACCTTCAGCTAAGGTTATGTGTTATCCAAGCAACTTGAAATATTCAGACTATTCAGCTGAAAAAATTTGCAAAGCTTAGTCGACCATACCGTTAGTCAAATTATACAGGCGAACTCCCGAGTTTTTAATAATAAATTATTGGAAAACAATAATAAAATAAAACAAGTAAGAATTCTCTAGTCGAGACCGTTCGACTAGGGTATACCCTGAACCCTGCGAAAAACCGATATTCCGTGCATTCTCCGTTTCTTTTATAAAACATATGTATATATATGTTCATTACAAGAAACACATACACACGCATACACACACACACACATACACAAGCGAATGTATACACAAACGCCAGTCGGTGCGTCAGCTGTTCTTTGGGTGCTATTTGCATGTCAATGTTATGGGAAATTAAATGTTTAATAACTTTTTTTCTAGAGTAACGATTTTGGTCAAACTTGTTGGGCGTCATCATGTCCTCCATATGTATGTATGTGTCAAAGCACAAGTCTCTAGTATTTGATATACGGGAGTTACAAATTTGAGGCGAAGGGGGCGTGGCACCCAAAATTTAACATAGACCGAAATTGCGTAAGGCTTACATAACACTAAATGCAAAATTTTAAGACTCTAGCTAGAAAGATGAATTAGATAGAATTTTATAACTAAATGAAGATATCGGGTTTAATCGATAACATTAAAACGATGATTGCTATCGATTTTTTAAAAGAAGCTCGATCTTTTCGTGATATACAGGAGCCTACATAAAAAATTTCAAGTCTCTAGCTATTGTACGTTCCGAGAACGACGCGTTCATACATACGGACAGACGGACATGGCTATATCAACTCGGCTTGTCACCCTGCTCTAGAATATATACTTTATGGGGTCTGCCACGCCTGTTGCTATATATTTAGTATTGATAAGATATTCTTTTCAATACATATATAAAATTTGGCACATCAAAAGACAAGGTCAAAGGTCACAAAGTCATTATGTGGCGCGTTATTGGCTCAGAAGCTGCAGATTTTTCAGTTTTGATTTGCCACGCCCCCATGCTCCTAGAGTGGGCGTTCAGGAATATAACTGTAAAGTAAAGTTTCCACTCTAAAAATGCGAAAATTACAGGATATTTTTTTGCTGGTCACGCCCCTTTTGGGGCATAACAATAATTTTGGGAATCGATAGAAGAGGCCCCCAGTAACATAGCATTCAGTTATGAAGTTTCTAGCATTAAAACTGTGGGAGATATAAGCTTATATTATTTGTCATTCCTCTTGTGGGCGTAGATATATCCGCCATAACTTTTCGATTATGGGATGCTAACCCGAGTATATATACCAAGTTTCAAGTCTCTAGCATCAATACTGCTAAAATATAGTAGAATTAGTAAAATTACTATATATACAGATCCGATTTACCACGCCCCTAGTAGGCGTGGCCATAACAGGATCATAACCCACGTGCAAAATTTGAACGCGCTAGCTTTAAGACTTTAGTAGATACAATTTAACCCGATTTGCTACGCCGCCAATGGGCGTAGATATATTCGCCATAGCTTTTTGATCTTGGGATGTCGACGTGAGTGTTCAGTCCAAATCTAAATTCTCTAGCCCTTCTAGAAGTAGTGTTTCTGAGATACAGGAAAATTCATTTTCGATTTTCCACGCCCCTAGTGGGCGTATTGGGAAAATCTTGACACTTTATCAGACGAGGGTATACACGAGTAAATATTCTTTAGCTTCAATAGCGTGGAAATGGTTTGTGTTCATACGAAAACACGGACAACGGATTTCACGTATGGTTTTAGTATTTCGTGTATTGTTTTAACACAACACCATCAGTAACTCAAAATTATTGTCCATATGAACTAGTATTTGAAAGGCAATATAATTTACCAATACAATTTAACAGTGTAAATATCATAGAAACTATATATAATGTAGAATATTATTCTACAGACTAGAGTTTAGACTAGAAAACGCGTATAATACAACGCGAATACTTTTAGAACAAGTAAGATAACTCTAGTCGAGACAGCTCTACTAGGGGATACCCTCAACCCTGCGAAGAACAGCTATTCCGTGTATTCCCCGTTTCTTTTATATAAATATGTTTATGGAGGTGCATTACAAGCAACACACACATACACAGGCACACGCACTCACAAGCGCAAGTCACTGCGTTAGCTGTGTATGGGCTGCTATGTGTATGCCAGTTTTATGGGAAATTAAATGATCAATAACTTTTTTATAGACAAACGTTTTTGATCAAACTTGCAGGGCGTGGTCACGTCATTCAAATGTATGTATGTGCCAAAGTCTCTAGTACTTGAAATACGCGTTTTGCTAATTTGAGGCGAAGGGGGCGTGGCACCCAAACAACAAAACAAAACAAGTAAGAGTGCTCTAGTCGAGACTGCTCGACAAAGAGATCCCCTGAACCCTGCGAAGAACTGCGATTCCTAAGAGCCGCTAACATTCTCCGTTACTTTTATATGTATGTACATATGTAGCAAGCAATACATACACACACACACAGACGCACGCACAAGAACACACACAGACGCACGCACCAACACACAATCTGCTAACTGTGCATTATGACTCATCAGCTTCGCTGCTGCTGCAAGACGCCGATAATATGAGATATTAAATGTTTAATAATGTTTTTTCTAGCCGAACGATTTTTATCAAATTTGTTGGGCGTGATCATGACGTTCATATGTGTGTATGTGCCAAAGCACAAGTCTCTAGTACTTGAAATACGTGATTTAGCAATTTGAGGCAAAGGAGCAATTTGAGGGCGTGGCATCCAAAATTTAACAAAACCCGAAAATGCATATGGCTCAAATAACACTAAATGCAAAATTTGAAGACTCTAACTATAAAGATGAATTAAATAGAATTTTATAACTAAATGAAGATATCGGTTTTTAATCGATAACATTAAAACGATGATAGTTATCGAATATTTGAAACAAACCCGATCGAATCGTACTATTCACGAACTTCCAAAAAAATTTGAAGTCTCTAGCTCTTATATCTTCTGAGATCGACGCGTTCAAACATACGGACAGACGGACAGACGGACGGACGGACAGACGGACAGACAGACGGACAGGGCTAAATCGACTCGGCTTGTCATCCTGATCAAGAATATATATACTTTATGGGGTCTGCCACGCCTCCTTCTGCCTGTTACATACATTTTCACAAAACCATTATACCCTTTTTTCCCATTTTCAATGGGTTCAGGTGTAAAACATTATACCCTGATTTTCCCATTTTCAATGGGTTCAGGGTATAAAAAACAGAAATTGTATAAGGCTCACATAACACTAAAGGCAAAATTTGAAGACATTAGCTATAAAGGTGAATTGGAAAGAATTATATAACTGAGTATTGAATTCGTTTTTAAGCGATAACATTAAAATTTAAACAAGTAAGAAAACTCTAGTCGAGACCGCTCGACTAGGGGTTACCCTGAACCCTGCGAAGAACCGCAATTCCAAGCAATCTCCGTTTCTTTAATATACATAAGTATATGTATGTATGTTCATCACAAGCAACACATACACACATACACAGGCGCAAGCACGCACAAGCGCCAGTCGTTGCGTCAGCTGTTCTTTGGCTGCTTTGCATGGCGATACTATAGGAAATTAAATGTTTAATAACTTTTTTTCTAGAGCAACGATTTTGATCAAACTTGTTGGGCGTGATCATGTCATCCATATGTATGTATGTGCCAAAGCACAAGTCTCTAGTATTTGATATACGGGAGTTACAAATTTGAGGCGAAGGGGGCGTGGCACCCAAAATTTAACAAAAACCGAAATTGCGCAAAGCCTAAGTAACACTAAATGCAAAATTTGAAGACTCTAGCTATAAAGATGAATTAGATAGAATTTTATAGCTTAATTTAAATTTCGTTTTTAATCGATAACAATAAAACGATAACAGTTATCGAATTTCTGAAACAAACTCGATATGCGCGCCCTATACTGGGACCTACAAAAAATTTGAAGTCTCTAGCTATTGTAAGTTCTGAGATCGACGCGTTCATACATACGGACAGACGGACAGACGGACAGACGGACAGACAGACAGACAGACGGACAGGGCTAAATCGACTCGGCATGTCTCCCTGATCAAGAATATATATACTTTATGGGGTCTGCCACGCCTCCTTCTGCCTGTTACATACATACGCCTTCCAACAAAAACATTATACCCTGATTTCCCATTTTCAATGGGTTCAGGGTATAAAAAAAAATATCGATTCTTGTGGCAAACTCGTGCTATACAGGAACCTACATAAAACAAGTAAGAACGTTGCTGTCGGACGCAACCGACAGCGCAATACTATTTCACGTCCCAGCAGCACACAGGTGCATCTATCACATTATATTATTTAAAATTTAACCTTAAATCCCCACTGTCGCCGCTCAAATTAGCTGCAGATTAAAACTTTTCATTGGAGGTGGCCAGACAATTTCAATTTGGATAGAAGCTTAGAACCCTTACCTTAGCAAAAACACGCACCTCAATTGAGAGAGATGGCATCTCTCAAAATAAGAGAGGTGGCAACTCTGAAAATGTGATATACATAAGTTCGTTGGCGAGAGTAGAGGTGTGGGCTCGAACCCCGGTGCGGTCATGTTGATATTTTTGATATATTTTCTTTATTTAGTTATTTTGTATTAATAAAATATTCTTTTCAAACACATATATATAATTTGGCAAATCAAAAGACAAGGTCAAAGGTCACTAAGTCATTATGTGGCGCGTTATTGTCTCCGAAGCTGCAGATGTTTCAGTTTTGATTTGCCACGCCCCCAGTGGCCGTAGACAAATAATTTTTGGCATTTGCATAGAGTGGGCGTTTAAGAATATAACTGTAAAGTTTGGATGCTTACATTCGAAAAATGCGAAAATTACAGGGTATTTTTCTGTATGTCACGCCCCTTTTGGGGCGTCACAATAATTTTTGGGGAATCGATAGAGGAGGCCCCCAGTAACTTAGCATCCAATTTTGAAGCTTCTAGCTCTAAAACTGTGGGAGATATAAGCTGATATTAGTTGACACTTTATCAGACGAGGGTATACACGAGTATATATTTCAAATTTCAAGTCTCTAGCTTCAATAGCGTGGAAATGGCGTGGTCGGACAGACGGACAGACGGACGGACAGCATGACGGACATTGCACAAACCCAATATACTATATCACTACGTGAAATAGTATAAAAATCAAGTCGCTAGCTCTTATAGGACAGACAAACAGGGCTAAATCGACTCGGCTTCTCTTCCTGATCAAGAATATATATACTTTATGGGGTCTGCCACGCCTCCTTCTGCCTGTTACATGCAGTTTCACAAAAACATTATACCCTTTTTTCCATTTTCAATGTGTTCAGGGTATAAAAATTAGAAACCACGTAAGAAACCAAGAGAAGTCTATGCCGTTAAATCCATCCGACGTCTCCACATACTGCAAGGGACATAGCTCCCGCTCTTTAACAGTTACAATGTTAACAACAATTTAATTTGAACACGTAAACCTAATTTATACATTCAAACGAATATAAGGCGTTCGCTCTATAGCCGCCTTATGTTTCGATTGAACTTAAGTACACTAAAACTTACGGTTGTTAGAAGTAGCTAGATACACGCAAGGTATTTTCGATTGGCCAAATGTTTTGTTAAGTATCTTCTGTGTGACCTAATGGATTTTAATGAAGTTTTCAGCATATGATCAACATATTTTATTGAATTTGTCCCAATTTAGGAAAACGCAAACTCATTCATATATTGAATTTATTTATAGCTATCTTCAATATAAATTTGGGAAATTTCAAAAAGTTAACAAAAATCAAAATTACAGTTTTGTAGGGTGTCCTGACTACGAGATTCTCTGAACTCCGTCCGATCTGTATTTTTTTTTTAAATACTGCAGAGCGCCATCTATGTTTCGATTTAATAGTGCAACTGATAATTCGCAAACAATAGCGCAGTCTACTAGACATATAAAATAGAATTATAATTTCACAACAGAATTTCGGTTTTCGTTTTAAATCGATTGCATTAAAATAAAAATAGTTATCGATTTTTTTAAACAAACTCGTTAAATTTCAAGTCTCTTGCTCTTATAGAGGAACTGTTCGTCGGAATGATCTTACTCAATGACTTCGAAGGAACTATAAAAAAGACGAGGAAGAAATTGAACTCCATTATACCTTTTTGGTACGATTCGAAAACTACACAGTAGAAATCGAAGGCGATACATAATGTGACGTCTTCTGCTGATACGCCCGACCGCCATTTCAAGTGTTGAGTTAAATTAATAAGATCGATGAAGTTGTCTTGTTAGAGGTGCTAAGAGAAATAAACATATATATTGCAAGAACACTGGAAACTCTTGAAAGCAGCAAATGAGTAATAACAACAATCAATCTGACCTTGTCCGGCATTCTACTTATACTTCTAGTAGTATCCGGATACATGCTCAAGCAGAAGATCTCCTCCAAATATCAACATCAGTGGCTAAAGAGAAGACCCAGGAAAGCGAATCTACTCAATGATGTTTTTATATTGCGTCCTAGGACATTCGTTATTGCATTGAGCACCGTGCTTGCTCCGCGAACTGTCACTGAAGTGAGGCATTTTATTACATCATATTTTGACAAATTTGTACCTTGATTTTCTAAACTTATGAAGGCATTGGACTTCTTAGCTTGCGGAAATGGCAATATTGATTTGAATCCAGAATTAGAAGAAATTTGAAAAAAGATTGTGAATATTCTCATAAGTGAACTAGTGTTATCCAATAGAGTTACATACTCCTTGAGATATGGCGCTTTGCTTATGCATCGGATTAACAACAGCCTTCATGTAGTATAATATTATAGCGAAACAACCTCCTCTGCTAAGTCGAGATACTATTCTTATGAATTAGAAACTTCAGCAAGTGTTGGTTCCATGAAGCATTTTCGGCATTATTTTCTTGGACGCGAGCTGTGGTTATAACGACTTCAACTCGCTGAAAGTTTCGCGTACTTAATTAGATCTTACCCCCAGAGCTCACCGTTAATGGTCTTATTTGCAATCTTTTAATTTTAACGTCGAATACAGAGATGGCTCATGTTGATTTTTTGTCAAGTAATCAACTTTCCTCCGAATCTCAATTGAAATTGTGTAAAATTCCAGAAAAACGAGTTAATCTAGCTGAAATTTCACAAGATTGACTTCTAGCTGAATATCGCTGATACAGAAATAACCGAGATAGTTGCTAAATCGAATTCCAACGAGCTACAATTGGTTCGATAAGATGAATAAATACGTTCGAAAATTCGTCGATAATTGTAAAATTTATTGGACTGCAAAGTTACCCTCTGGAAAGCTGTTTGTGCTTCATTCTATTCCAAAAATTAGCATACCTTGGTATACTGTGCATATCGACATCTCAGGTAAACGTGGCGATGAGTTATCCGTCTTAGCGACGTTGAGCTTGAAATAGAGCGAACGTGGTATACTGGCGGAAGACCAAAAAGGGGGTGAATAATAGACGTTAGAAAGAACACGTTGAGATATCTGTCTAGGTCAGACGAGGAATCAGGTTTGAAATTTAAACTAGACTTAACAGCTAGATAGTATACTGCTTTGATAAATGATATTAGTACAGATAGTGTTAATAATGATTGTTAATTATAATACAGAGCTGCTATTTGCATGCCAATGACATGGGAAATTAAATGTTTAATAACTTTTTTCTAGAACAACGATTTTAATCAAATTTGTTGGGCGTGATCATGTCCTCCATATGTATGTATGTGCCAAAGCACAAGTCTCTAGTATTTGAAATACGGGAGTTACAAATTTGAGGCGAAGGGGGCGTGGCACCCAAAATTTAACAAAAACTTGCGTAAGGCCAAACTAACACTAAATGCACAATATGAAGACTCTAGCTAGAAAGATGAATTAAATAGAATTTTATAACTAAATGAAGATATCGGTTTTTAATCGATAACATTAAAACGATGATAGTTATCGAATTTCTGAAACAAACTCGATATGCGCGCCCTATACAGGGACCTACAAAAAAAATTTGAAGTCTCTAGCTATTGTAAGTTCTGAGATCGACGCGTTCATACATACGGACAGACGGACAGACGGACGGACGGACAGACGGACAGACGGACAGACAGACAGACAGACGGACAGGGCTAAATCGACTCGGCTTGTCATCCTGATCAAGAATATATATACTTTATGGGGTCTGACACGCCTCCTTCTGCCTGTTACATACATACGCCTTTCAACAAAAACATTATACCCTGATTTCCCATTTTCAATGGGTTCAGGGTATAAAAATCTGTGTTGCTAATTATCAATGTAAGAGAGACAACCACAGATGTTGCTGAACGCAATCCCGTGAGTCGTTGAGTGAAAGCGATAGAGTTGCAATACAGTCGATAAACGGTTAGAAATAGTCTTTGACAGAAGAAGATTAAACAAGGCACTTATTGTCTGGGTGTGAACGTGAGACTACGTAAAACGGGAAATTATTAAGACGGTGGTCAATAGACTTTATGACGACAAAAAAATGCAGCCTACGGATCGATTGGAGGTTAATCGTGGAAGCGTTATTCCCAGATAGACTGGGCTCCATTCATGAACTTGACTCTACGACAGCAAGCCAGGATTCGAGCAGCGCTTTTTCAGCTCTAGCTAATGACGAAGAAGTTACGGCAGCTGCCAGGAGCTTAAGACCCATCTCTGCCCCTGGGCTGGATGGGATTCTGAATCGGGCGCTAAAGCTGTCCATTGCCTTGCAACCAAGGGCGTTTACGGTAACTCCGTATGTACAGTATATATTTAACTCAGGAAACGTTCCCTGCAAGCTGGAAGATCCAGAACTTGGTATTGCTGCCCAAGGCTGGCAAACAACCGGAGAACCCATCACCCCACAGGTCAATTTGTGTCTTGGATACCATGGAAAAGGTGTTCGTAAAATGGGTCTGTTGCAGACTGGAGGCTGCATCGCAAGCGCCGGTGGCCTGTCCCGATATGATACTGGATGTTCTGGCACAATATAATATCCCTGAATATTTAAAAGAGGTTATAAAGAGCTACTTCAGATGAAGGTCACTTATATGCAATACGAGTGAGGGAGTCCAGCTGGAGTACCCCAAGGATCAGTTCTGGGGCCTCTCCTATGGTATACTATGTATGACGGGATACTGGTCCTGAAACTACCAGTAGGTGCACACACCGCTAGCTTTGCTGACGATGTCACCGCCGTAGCCATAGGAAAGGAGCTGAATAATACAGAGGATATATGCAGCGCAAGAATCAGCCGCATTCGAGACTGGCTGACAGGAGCTGGACTTGACCTAGCGGAGCACAAAACGAAGGTTATTCCAGTCAGCAGTCGCAAGAAAGTAGAAATGGTCGATATAAAGATTGACAACATCAGCATTGCGTCAAAGAGGGCGATAAAGTATCTTGGGGGCATGCTCGACACAAGATTGACCTTGCGCGATCACTTGGAATACGTGCATAAAAAAGCAGCCGATCAGTGTAGAGCTCTCTCCCGAATCATTCATATGTGTGTATTTGTCAAACCACAAGTCTCCAGTGTCTGAAATACGTGTTTTGCAAATTTAAGGCGAAGGGGGCGTGGCATCCAAAATTTAACAAAAATCTAAATTGTATCAAACGCTTGCAGCTAACTGCAATATTTGAAAACTCTTAACTATAAAGATGAATTAGATAGAATTTTATAGCCGGACATCGATTTCCTTTTAAATCGATATCATTAAAATTAAAATAGTTATCGATTTTTAGAAAGAGATCGGCGTGTTCATACATACGGACAGGAGGACAGGCAGGCATGGCTAGAATTGTGTATATATGATATATGTATATGATATATGTGTGTATATGATAACGATAATGAAGATGTCAAAAGAATAGATAATTATTTTTTACTTTGAAATATCAGACTTTTTATTTCAAAAACGAAAAATTTTGTTCACTGCAAATTTTTATGGAGTTCCATAAGTTCTATTAATTGAGAGATCTCCGACCATGTGCTTTGCTTTCCCGACTACTATCCATACTTCTTACACAAGAAAAGCGATCATTACCAGAAATACACGCTTCAACAAATTCGATTATTTGCGGTGATTGAAGCTTCTCCGCAATTAAAAGTGATTTTTTCAAAGATTCACTGATACCTTCAGTTTTATTTAGAGATGCATTTGACTTCACAGTCACAATAATGCTTAAGAAACTCCAAATATTACTGTTGCATAGCTCTGCTTCTGAAAATAAAAATTTTTAAAGTTAATAGTGTAAAATATTTTAACATAATATAACATTTTGTTCAAACCCTGCAAGGCCTTGCGAGCAACAAAGCAACACTCGTCAAAGTGATTTGATTGAAGATGAATGCAAGCAATTTGATGAAGTAAATATGATTTTTCGATTGAGTACTTTGAAAATATAATGCGTTTCTCCAAGCGCGATATCAGTCGTCTGTTAAAAAATATTAAATTGCTTTTTGTTTAAAAACAAGTAAGAAAACTCTAGTCGAGACCGCTCGACTAGGGGATACCCTGAACCCTGCGAAGAATCGTTATTTATTTTATGTACATTTGTATATGTGTGTTCCTTACAACCAACACATACACGGGCGCACGTGCGGACAAGCGCAAGTCGCTGCGTCAGCTGTGCTTTTTGTATGCCTATGTTATGGAAAATTATATGTTCATAATTTTTTTGTAGGCAAACGTTTTTGATCAAACTTGCAGGGCGTGGTCACGTCATTCAAATGTATGTATATGCCAAAGCACAAGTCCCTAGTACTTGAAACACGTGTGTTGCAATTTGAGGCGAAGAGGGCGTGTCACCCAAACAACAAAACATAAACCGAAATTTTATAAGGTAAGATAACACTTTAGTCTGCTTTTAAGCAAAATTTGAAGACATTAGCTATACATACAGACGGATGGACAGACAAACAGGGCTAAATCGACTCGGCTTGTCTCCCTGATCCTTATGCCTGTGACATACACTTGCACAAAAACATTATACCCTTTTTTCCCATTTTCAATGGGTTCAGGGTATAAAAAGGGCAATTTACTTTGATTTTATAATGTCAGGGTCCACTGAATCCTGGTCTTGATGTGTGGATCGATCTCCAAAAACAAATGTGGTTATTTCTTTGACTTTATGCGGGTTATAGCGTAGTAATTGTAAAACTGGGTTTTTGTCACCAATTTTAAAGTTTTTAGGTACAACATACTGTTCGGATAGAGCTAAACCCAAAGTATTGTACACATCATTAACAAATTCAATTTTCCATGGCATTATGCGATTTGTTTTTAGAACAACATAATCTCCCATTACCTCCTCGATATAATTTGAAAGTCTCTAAAACAAAAGAATAAAAACATTGGACATGGAGAACATATTATTTACATATTAGTTGTGTCAGTAATCAACTCGTTAATGAAGAATTGAGGACTATTTATACCCTGAACCCATTGAAAATTGGAATTCAGGGTATAATTTTTTTGTTGGAAGGCGTATGTATGTAACAGGCAGAAGGAGGCGTGGCAGACCCCATAAAGTATATATATTCTTGATCAGGATGACAAGCCGAGTCGATTTAGCCCTGTCCGTCTGTCTGTCTGTCTGTCCGTCTGTCCGTCTGTCCGTCCGTCCGTCTGTCCGTCTGTGCGTATGTATGAACGCGTCGATCTCAGAACTTACTATAGCTAGAGACTTCAAATTTTTTTTGTAGGTCCCTGTATAGGGCGCGCATATCGAGTTTGTTTCAGAAATTCGATAACTGTTATCGTTTTATTGTTATCGATTAAAAACGAATGTCTAAATTAAGCTATAAAATTCTAATTCATCTTTCTAGCTAAAGTCTTCAAATTTTGCATTTAGTGATATTTAGGCTTTACGCAATTTCGGTTTTTGTTAAATTTTGGGTGCCACGCCCCCTTCGCCTCAAATTTGTAACTCCCGTATATCAAATACTAGAGACTTATGCTTTGGCACATACATACATATGAATAACATGATGAACAGCTGACGTAACGACTTGCGCTTGTGTGTGCGTGTGTCTGTGCGTGTGTGTGAGTGTGTTGTATGTGCATGTGTATATAAAACCAGTTCTTCGCAGGGTTCAGGGTATACCCTAGTCGAGCGGTCTCGACTAGAGTTTTCTTACTTGTTTTGTTATGTACACAATATTAAATTTAATTCAATCCTTAATTTTTAGCCAATTGCTCCATCCAAGTTTCGATTCGATAGAGCACCTGATAATTCGCAAAACTATAGCGCCATCCACGGGACATAAGTACACTAAAACTTGCGGTTCTTAGAATTTGCTTGCTCTAAGCAGTTCAGTTCAGACTGTGTATGCGTGCACACGTATAGACAAACTGTATGGTGTGCGCAGAAGGTCATATGTATTTGCCGTATGTGCGACTTAATGGAATTTAATGTATTTTCAGCATATGATCTAAATATTTTTTTAAAAATTTTTTCCAATTTAAAAAAAAATTCAAACTAATTCATATATTTTATTTATTTGCACTACCTTAAATTTGAATATTTGGGGAAACTTGGAGCCGGTAGCCAAAACTAAACGAAATATAACAAGTAAGAAAACTCTAGTCGAGACCGCTCGACAAGGGTATACCCTAAACCCTATGAAGAACCGTTATTCCAAACATTCTTTGTTTCTTTTATATACACATGCATATGTACGTTCATTACAAGCAAAATATACACGCACACGCACACACACACGCCAGTCGGTGCGTCAGCACTTTTTTTCTAGAGTAACGATTTTGATCAAACTTGTTGGGCGTAATCATGTCATCCATATGTATGTATGTGCCAAAGCACAAGTCTCTAGTATTTGATATACGGGAGTTACAAATTTGAGGCGAAGGGGGCGTGGCATCCAAAATTTAACAAAAACCGAAATTGTGTAATGCTCACATAACACTAAATGCAAAATTTGAAGACTCTAGCTATAAAGATGAATTATATATAATTATATAACCGAGCATCGATTTCGATTTTAATCGATAACATTAAAATTAAGACAGTTATCGATTTTTTTTAACAAACTCGATCTTTTCGTGCTATACAGGAACCTACATAAAAAATTTCAAGTCTCTAGCTCTTATAGGTTCTGAGAACGACGCGTTCATACATACGGACAGACAGACGGACAGACGGACAGACGGACGGACGGACAGACGGACAGACGGACAGGGCTAAATCGACTCGGCTACTCTCCCTGATCAAGAATATATATACTTTATGGGGTCTGCCACGCCTCCTTCTCCCTGTTACATACATACGGCTTCCAACAAAAACATTATACCCTGATTTTCCCATTTTCAATGGGTTCAGGGTATAAAAACTGCATAGAATAGACATAAATAGACAAGTAAGAAAACTCTAGTCGAGAACGCTAGACTAGGGTATACCCTGAACCCTGCGAAGAACCGCTATGTATAAGCTAACACGCGCACGGCCGGAGTTGCTGATAGAGCAATTGGGCCGGATGCCGTTGCGAAAGAGTCGCAAGCAGAACCTGACACCACCACGCCTAAGTGGCCTGATCGTCGGTGGGAAGCGTCGACTCAGCAGTCTGCCGGTCGATCTGCCGGCCCGTCTGCCGGCCCGTCTGCCGGCCCGTCTGCCGGCAGCGGCAGCTATATAAGTGCATTCATGTTACGATAAATTTAGTTTTTATTTGTTTTTCACACAACTCAAACGAGTTGTAAATAAACAAGTAAGAAAACTCTAGTCGAGACCGCTCGACTAGGGGTTACCCTGAACCCTGCGAAGAACCGCAATTCCAAGCAATCTCCGTTTCTTAAATATACATAAGAATATACAAATATGTTCATTACAAGCCAAACATACACACACACGCACAGGCGCACGCACACACACACGCCAGTCGTTGCGACAGCTGTTCTTTGGCTGCTTTGCATGGCGATGCTATAGGAAATTAAATGTTTAATAACTTTTTTTCTAGAGTAACGATTTTGATCAAACTTGTTGGGCGTGATCATGTCATATATGTATGTATGTATGTGCCAAAGCACAAGTCTCTAGTATTGGATATACGGGAGTTACAAATTTGAGGCGAAGGGGACGTGGCATCCAAAATTTAACAAAAACCGAAATTGCGTAAGACCCAAATAACACTAAATGCAAAATTTGAAGACTCTAGCTAGAAATATGAATTAGATAGAATTTTATAGCTGAATTTAAATTTTCGTTTTTAGTCGATAACAATAAAACGATAACAGTTATCGAATTTCTGAAACAAACTCGATATGCGCGCCCTATACAGGGACCTACAAAAAAAATTTGAAGTCTCTAGCTATTGTAAGTTCTGAGATCGACGCGTTCATACATACGGACAGACGGACAGACAGACAGACGGACAGGGCTAAATCGACTCGGCTTGTCTCCCTGATCAAGAATATATATACTTTATGGGGTCTGCCACGCCTCCTTCTGCCTGTTACATACATACGCCTTCCAACAAAAACATTATACCCTGATTTCCCATTTTCAATGGGTTCAGGGTATAAAAATAATAAGTAATAATTACTTTGGTTTTCATTGGCGCCCAACGGCAAGTGAACTCACGAGTGTTGCCAAACAAAATAATTGTTTAACTCTTCGGGCCAACGCCAAGAGTAATAGTGCAAAAAACAAGTAAGAAAACTCTAGTCGAGACCGCTCGACTAGGATATACCCAGAACCCTGCAAGAACCGCAATTCCAATCAATCTCCGTTTCTTTAATATAGATAAGTATATATATGTTCATTACAAACAAAACATATACACACATACACAGGCGCAAGCACACACAAGCGCTAGTCGGTGCGTCAGCTGTTCTTTGGCTGCTTTGCATGGCAATGCTATGGAAAATTAAATGTTTAATAACTTTTTTTCTAGACGAACGATTTTGATCAAAATTGTTGGGCGTGATCATGTCATTCATATGTATATATGTGCCAAAGCACAAGTCTCTAGTATTTGATATACGGGAGTTACAAATTTGAGGCGAAGGGGACGTGGCATCCAAAATTTAACAAAAACCGAAATTGCGTAAGGCTCAAGTAACACAAAATGCAAAATTTGAAGACTCTAGATAGAAAGATGAATTAGATAGAATTTTATAGCTTAATTTGGATTTTCGTTTTTAATCGATAACAATAAAACGATAACAGTTATCGAATTTCTGAAACAAACTCGATATGCGCGCCCTATACAGGGACCTACAAAAAAAATTTGAAGTCTCTAGCTATTGTAAGTTCTGAGATCGACGCGTTCATACATACGGACAGACGGACAGACGGACAGACGGACGGACGGACAGACGGACAGACGGACAGACGGACAGACAGACAGACAGACGGACAGGGCTAAATCGACTCGGCTTGTCATCCTGATCAAGAATATATATACTTTATGGGGTCTGCCACGCCTCCTTCTGCCTGTTACATACATACGCCTTCCAACAAAAACATTATACCCTGAATTCCCATTTTCAATGGGTTCAGGGTATAATAATAAATAAAACAAGTAAGAAAACTCTAGTCGAGACCGCTCGACTAGGGTATACCCTGAACCCTGCGCAGAACCGCAATTCCAAACAATCTCCGTTTCTTTAATATACATAAGTTTATATATATGTTCATTACAAACAACACATACACACACACATACACAGGCGCAAGCACTCACAAGCGCAAATCGTTGCGTCAGCTGTTCTTTGGCTGCTGTTTGCATGGCAATGCTATGGGAAATTAAATGTTTAATAACTTTTTTTCTAGAGTAACGATTTTGATCAAACTTGTTGGGCGTGATCATGTCGTCCATATGTATGTATGTGCCAAAGCACAAGTCTCTAGTATTTGATATACGGGAGTTACAAATTGGAGGCGAAGGGGGCGTGGAACCCAAAATTTAACAAAAACCGAAATTGCGTAAGACCCAAATAACACTAAATGCAAAATTTGAAGACTCTAGCTATAAAGATGAATTAGATAGAATTTTATAGCTTAATTTAGATTTTCGTTTTTAATCGATAACAATAAAACGATAACAGTTATCGAATTTCTGAAACAAACTCGATATGCGCGCCCTATACAGGGACCTACAAAAAAAATTTGAAGTCTCTAGCTATTGTAAGTTCTGAGATCGACGCGTTCATACATACGGACAGACGGACAGACGGACAGACGGACAGACAGACAGACAGACGGACAGGGCTAAATCGACTCGGCTTGTCTCCCTGATCAAGAATATATATACTTTATGGGGTCTGCCACGCCTCCTTCTGCCTGTTACATACATACGCCTTCCAACAAAAACATTATACCCTGATTACCCATTTTCAATGGGTTCAGGGTATAAAAACAAAACAAATTATTTGTGATCTGTGTAACTCTCCGAGCCAACGCCAAGAGGAACAGTGCAAGAATATATATACTTTATGGGGTCTGCCACGCCTCCTTCTGCCTGTTACATACATACGCCTTCCAACAAAAACATTATACCCTGATTTCCCATTTTCAATGTGTTCAGGGTATAACAAGTAAGAAAACTCTAGTCGAGACCGCTCGAGTAGGGGTTACCCTGAACCCTGCGAAGAACCGCAATTCCAAGCAATCTCCGTTTCTTTAATATACATAAGTATATATATGTTCATTACAAACAAAACATACACACACACATACACAGGCGCAAGCACTCACAAGCGCAAGTCGTTGCGTCAGCTGTTCTTTGGCTGCTGTTTGCATGCCAATGACATGGGAAATTAAATGTTCAATAACTTTTTTTCTAGAGTAACGATTTTGATCAAACTTGTTGGGCATGATCATGTTATCCATATGTATGTATGTGCCAAAGCACAAGTTTCTAGTATTTGATATACGGGAGTTACAAATTTGAGGCGAAGGGGGCGTGGCATCTAAAATTTAACAAAAACCGAAATTGCGCAAAGCCTAAGTAACACTAAATGCAAAATTTGCAGACTCTAGCTATAAAGATGAATTAGATAGAATTTTATAGCTTAATTTAGATTTTCGTTTTTAATCGATAACAATAAAACGATAACAGTTATCGAATTTCTGAAACAAACTCGATCTTTTCGTGATATACAGGAACCTACATAAAAAATTTCAAGTCTCTAGCTATTGTAGGTTCTGAGAACGACGCGTTCATACATACGGACAGACGGACAGACGGACGGACAGACGGACATGGCTATATCAACTCGGCTTGTCATCCTGATCACGAATATATATACTTTATGGGGTCTGCCACGCCTCCTTCTGCCTGTTACATACATACGCCCTCCAACAAAAACATTATACCCTGATTTCCCATTTTCAATGGGTTCAGGGTATAAAAACAAAACAAATTATTTGTGATCTGTGTAACTCTTTGAGCCAACGCCATAAAAAAACAAGTAAGAAAACTCAAGTCGGCGGTCCCGACTAGGAGATACCCTAAACCCCGCGCTATCTGCGTTAAAATACTGCATAATTAGTATTTCGTATAAACGCACAGAAAATTAAATTCAATTCATTTCAATTGTTTAGCTAATAGCGAAATGGTTCGATTGAATAGCGCCATCCAAGTTTCGAACGAACTGAGCAGCTGATAATTCGCAAATCATAGCGCCATCTATTGGAAATATGTACACTAAAACTTGCGGGTTTTAGAACTTGCTAAATGCACGCAGCTCAATGTGTATGTGTGTATGTGTGCACATGTATAGGAAAACAGTTTGCTTTGTTTTGCTGGTCACGTGTTTGGCCGATTGGCCAAACGTTTTGTTTAATAACTTCTGCGCGAATTAATGGATTTGAATGAAATTTTCAGCTTATGTTCAACATATTTTATTACATTTTTTCCAATTTTTAAAAATGTAAACCCATTCATTTACTGGCTTTGAGTGCAACTAACCTCAATTTAAATATTTGGGGAAATTTGGAGCCGGTATCCAAAATTTAATAATATAAAATAATATAAAACTTACAAAAAAATTTGGGGACTCTAGCTATAAAGACGTGGGAGATATAATTTTATAACTAACATTCGATATTGTTTTTAATCGATAACAATAAAATTAAAATAGTTATCGACTTTTTTTAACAAACTCGATCTTTTCGTGCTATTCACGGACCTACATAAAACATTTCAAGTCTCTAGCTCTTATAGGTTCTGAGAACGACGCGTTCATACATACGGACAGACAGACGGACAGACGGACAGACGGACATGGCTATATCAACTCGGCTTGTCATCCTGATCAAGAATATATATACTTTATGGGGTCTGCCACGCCTCCTTCTGCCTGTTACATACATACGCCCTCCAACAAAAACATTATACCCTGATTTTCCCATTTTCAATGGGTTCAGGGTATAACAAGTAAGAAAACTCTAGTCGGCGGTCCCGACTAGGAGATACCCTAAACCCCGCGCTATCTGCGTTAAAATACTGCATAATTAGCATTTCGTATAAACGCACAGAAAACTAAATTCAATTCATTTCAATTGTTTAGCTAATAGCGTCATCTATGGTTCGATTGAATAGCGCCATCCAAGTTTCGAACCAACTGAGCAGCTGATAATTCGCAAATCATAGCGCCATCTATTGGAAATATGTACACTAAAACTTGCGGGTTTTAGAACTTGCTAGATGCACGCAGCTCAATGTGTATGTGTGCACATATATAGGAAAACAGTTTGCTTTGTTTTGCTGGTCACGTGTTTGGCCGATTGGCCAAACGTTTTGTTTAATAACTTCTGCGCGAATTAATGGATTTGAATGAAATTTTCAGCTTATGTTCAACATATTTTATTACATTTTTTCCAATTTTTAAAAATGTAAACCCATTCATTTACTGGCTTTGAGTGCAACTAACCTCAATTTAAATATTTGGGAAAATTTGGAGCCGGTATCCAAAATTTAACAAAAACCAAAATTAGAGAAAATAAATATAAAACTTACAAAAAAATTTGGGGACTATAGCTATAAAGACGTGGGAGATATAATTTTATAACTAACATTCGATATTGTTTTTAATCGATAACAATAAAATTAAAATAGTTATCGACTTTTTTTAACAAACTCGATCTTTTCGTACTATTCACGGACCTACATAAAAAATTTCAAGTCTCTAGCTCTTATAGGTTCTGAGAACGACGCGTTCATACATACGGACGGACAGACGGACAGACGGACAGACGGACATGGCTATATCAACTCGGGTTGTCATCCTGATCAAGAATATATATACTTTATGGGGTCTGCCACGCCTCCTTCTGCCTGTTACATACATACGCCCTCCAACAAAAACATTATACCCTGATTTTCCCATTTTCAATGGGTTCAGGGTATAACAAGTAAGAAAACTCTAGTCGAGACCGCTCGACTAGGGTATACCCCGAACCCTGCGAAGAACCGCTATTCCGTGCATTCTCCGTTTCTTTTATAAAACATATGTATATGTTCATTACAAGCAGCACACTCACACACACAGGTGCACGCACAAACGACAGTCAATGTTATGGAATATTAAATGCTTAATAACTTTTTGTAGATGTAGGTTTGTAGATGAACGATTTTTATCAAACTTGTTGGGCGTAATCATGTCATCCATATGTATATATGTGCCAAAGCCCAAGTCTCTAGTGTTTGATATAGGGGAGTTATAAATTTGAGGCGAAGGGGGCGTGGCATCCAAAATTTAACAAAAACCGAAATTGCGTAAGGCTTACGTAACACTAAATGCAAAATTTGAAGACTCCAGCTAGAAAGATGAATTAGATAGAATTTTATAGCTTAATTTAGATTTTCGTTTTTAATCGATAACAAAAAAACGATAACAGTTATCGAATTTCTGAAACAAACTCGATCTTTTCGTGATATACAGGAACCTACATAAAAAATTTCAAGTCTCTAGCTATTGTAGGTTCTGAGAACGACGCGTTCATACATACGGACAGACGTCAGACGGACGGACAGACGGACAGACGGACATGGCTACATCAACTCGGCTTGTCATCCTGATCAAGAATATATATACTTTATGGGGTCTGCCACGCCTCCTTCTGCCTGTTACATACATACGCCTTCCAACAAAAACATTATACCCTGATTTCCCATTTTCAATGTGTTCAGGGTATAACAAGTAAGAAAACTCTAGTCGAGACCGCTCGACTAGGATATACCCTGAACCCTGCGAAGAACCGCAATTCCAAGCAATCTCCGTTTCTTTAATATACATAAGTATATATATGTTCATCACAAACAAAACATACACACACACATAGACAAGCGCAAGCACACATAAGCGCAAGTCTGTGCGTCAGCTGTTCTTTGGCTGCTGCTTGCATGGCAATGCTATGGGAAATTAAATGTTTAATAACTTTTTTTCTAGAGTAACGATTTTTATCAAACTTGTTGGGCGTGATCATGTCATCCATATGTATGTATGTGTCAAAGCACAAGTCTCTAGTATTTGATATACGGGAGTTACAAATTTGAGGCGAAGGGGGCGTGGCATCCAAAATTTAACAAAAAACCAAATTGCGTAAGGTCCAAATAACACTATATGCAAAATATGAAGACTCTAGCTAGAAAGATGAATTAGATAGAATTTTATAGCTGAATTTAGATTTTCGTTTTTAATCGATAACAATAAAACGATAACAGTTATCGAATTTCTGAAACAAACTCGATATGCGCGCCCTATACAGGGACCTACAAAACAAATTTGAAGTCTCTAGCTATTGTAGGTTCTGAGAACGACGCGTTCATACATACGGACAGACGTCAGACGGACGGACAGACGGACAGACGGACATGGCTACATCAACTCGGCTTGTCATCCTGATCAAGAATATATATACTTTATGGGGTCTGCCACGCCTCCTTCTGCCTGTTACATACATACGCCTTCCAACAAAAACATTATACCCTGATTTCCCATTTGCAATGGGTTCAGGGTATAAAAAAAGATAAAACCCCAGCAGCACAAGCTGAGCGAGTAAAAAAAAAAAAAGAACAAAATAAAAGACAAAACAACAACAAGCATCCAAGAGAGTACAGCGAAAGAGCTGAAATCATCGCAACAGCTGTGTCTGACACATCGGCCACCGACGCTCAATTAATTTAATTTTAATCTAAATTAATTTCGGAATGATCATGTAAGTGAGTTGCTCATTTTTCTGTTTTAACAATAAAGAGGCTGTCTAGTATGAGGTGCTAAAATCTTATTAAATACTTATTTAAAGTTATTTCTTGGGTGAATATTGAGTATTAAAATTAAGCATTCTGTTCCCATTAAATTGAAAATACCGCAACGATCTACGTTTGAATGCAAGGCGTAAACAGCGGTGAAGATAGTAGCGGGGACGAACTAATCACTTCATATCTAGAACAGAGACAAAAGAAAGCAAAAACATTATACCCTGATTTCCCATTTTCAATGGGTTCAGGGTATAACAAGTAAGAAAACTCTAGTCGAGACCGCTCGATTAGGGTATACCCTGAACCCTGCGAAGAGCCGCTATTCCAAGCATTCGTTGTTTCTTTTATATACACATGCATATGTACGTTAATTACAAGCAAAATATACACACACAAGCGCAAGTCGTTGCGTCTGCTGTTCTTTGGCTGCTTTGCATGGCAATGCTATGGGAAATTAAATGCTTAATAACTTTTTTTCTAGAGTAACGATTTTGATCAAACTTGTTTGGCGTAATCATGTCCTCCATATGTATGTATGTGCCAAAGCACAAGTCTCTAGTATTTGATATACGGGAGTTACAAATTTGAGGCGAAGGGGGCGTGGCATCTAAAATTTAATAAAAATCGAAATTGCGCATGACCCAAGTAACACTAAATACAAAATTTGAAAAGTCTAGCTAAAAAGATGAATTAAATAGAATTTTATAACTAAATGAAGATATCGGTTTTTAATCGATAACATTAAAACGATAGTTGTTATCGTTTTTTTTTAACAAACTTGATCTGCGCACGCTATACGAGGATCTACATAAAAAATTTCAAGTCTCTAGCTCTTATAGGTTCTGAGATCGACGCGTTCACACATACGGACGGACGGACGGACGGACGGACGGACGGACAGACGGACAGGGCTAAATCGACTCGGCTTCTCTCCTGATCAAGAATATATATACTTTATGGGGTCTGCCACGCCTCCTTCTGCCTGTTACATACATACGCCTTTCAACAAAAACATTATACCCTGATTTTCCCATTTTCAATGGGTTCAGGGTATAATGACGGACGAACAAATAGCGCGACTCGAAGCTCAAATGGGGGCTGCCATCAAACAACAGGCAGCAATATTTGAGCAAAGAATAGCTAGTCTTACAGAACAAGTCGCCCAGCTTAAAAGCGCAGATAGAAGTTTACGAGGAAATTGAAATAACGCCAGGGGTCAAATGCGACGAACCTTTAGATATAGTAAAGTCCATCCCAGAGTTCGATGGAAAACAAGAAAATTATGTCTCATGGAGACAGGCCGCTTGCTCCGCTTATAAGGTGTTTGAATCATAACGGCAGCTCAAGGCACCATCAAGCTGTGGCTATAATCCGAAACAAAGTAAGGGGTTCAGCAGATGCAGAGCTTGCGTCATTTAACACAGTGTTAAATTTTAAGGCAATCATTGCCAGGTTGGATTTGCTGATAAAACACCAGTACACGTGATCCAACAGCAGCTAAGCACGCTTAGGCAGGGTGACCAATCACTGTCGAAATACTATGATGAGGTCGGGAAAAAGTTGACATTACTTACAAATAAAACCTTAATGACACATGACCCTGCTGGAGCGGCCGTTCTGAACGAAAAATTCAGGAACGATGCCCTGCATACATTTGTCTCCGGACTTAACAAGTCCCTGAGATGGGCTGTTTTCCCAGCACAGCCTCCAACCGCTCTGGCTCTAGCCCAAGAGGCTGAGTCAAGCAATGAAAGAGGTATCTTTGCGGCAAGTTTTGCGAAATACGCTGAAGAGAAACCGCAGAAATATAATAGTCAAAAGACCCAGAATTGGCGTAAAAATAGCCAACAGGAATATGAGAATAACTCTCAGAAGAAGAATCCTCATTTCCAGAAGGGTAACAAAGACAACCAAAGCCAGCCGAGGGCTAGCAGCTCACAATACGCCCTTGTGGTTTCTGAGGTTGAAATCAGAAACCACAAGGGCGTGGCCCTGAGCCAATGGAGGTAGATACCTCGTCCCGCTTCAGACAACCAACTCAGGGTTATCGAGGCAATGCAAACTATGGGGATCGGTCCATGTGGACCCAACAAAACATTAACCATTTGCCCCAAGAAGAAAGTAATGAAGGTAGTTATGAATCACACTCGCAACACGAGGTAGAGGAGGTCGAAGATGACCTATCAGGTGCCGAAAGTTGCAATTTTTTAGCGGAAAGTCCCTGCTACCGTTTGTAAGACGCACGGTTGCAGGGCGCGATATAATGCTTCAGATAGGCACAAGAGCATCTAAGAATTATATAAAACCCCTTCCCGAACTGGCACATTGGAGGCCAGTCGATAGCCCTTTTCAAGTAAAATCAATACACGGGCACACAAAAATCGAGCAGAAATGTCTCATTCACCTTTTCGGTATAAAATCATATTTCTTTATGCTAGACTCATTAAGAGACTTCGATGGCATAATCGGCCTCGACTTGTTAAAAAGAGTCAACGCCCAAATAGACTTAAACAACAATGTCATTAAATATGATCAGGGAATGGAAAAAATTGAATTCACAACATGCCAACAAGTGAATCACTTCGAAATAAATGACACAGATGTTCCCCTCGCGATCAGAACCACTTTCAATCGTATGATTGAACGGATGATTAACGCCTTTGCAGACGTTAACGAATCCCTTCCTTATAACATACACACTATCGCCACAATCCGAACGGATGGCGAACCGGTATATTCTAAATTATACCCATACCCAATGGGCGTGTCTGAATTTGTCAATGCAGAGGTTAAACAACTTCTGGCGGACGGCATAAATAGACCCTCAAAGTCTCCGTATAACAACCCGATATGGGTTGTGGACAAAAAAGGAGTTGACGACTCCGGTCATAGAAAAAAACGTCTTGTAATTGATTTTAGAAAGTTAAATCAAAAAACAATCGATGATAAATATCCTATCCCATCGATATCCAATATATTGGCAAACATGGGGGAGGCTCAGTATTTTACCACACTGGACCTAAAATCGGGATTTCATCAGATGGAACTATCAGAAAGGGACAGAGAAAAAACTGCATTCTCTGTAAATAATGGGAAGTATGAATTTTGCAGGCTTCCCTTCGGATTAAAGAACGCCCCTAGCATTTTTCAGAGGGCAATAGACGACGTCCTCAGGGACCAAATAGGGAAAACTTGTTATGTCTATGTAGATGACGTAATAATTTTCTCCCAAAACAAAGAAGACCACGTAAACCATATTGAATGGGTTTTAAAAAGCCTTAGGGACGCAGGTATGCGGGTTTCCCAAGAAAAATCTGAGTTCTTCAAAAAGAGCGTAGAATATTTGGGATTCACTGTATGCAGAGGTGGAATCCAGACGTCGGCCGACAAAGTACAGGCCATAAAGGAATTCCAACCGCCTAAAACATTGTTTAGCCTTCGATCATTTCTTGGTTTCGCCAACATCGCAAGACCCCTAACAGAAATCTTAAAAGGTGAAAACGGGAAAATAAGCGCAAATCATTCGAGGAAAGTTCAACTCGAACTCACCCCAGAACAGCTGAATGCCTTTAACAAATTAAAGGAAATGCTAGCGTCAGAGGATGTGATGTTGTCATATCCCGACTTCAAAAAACCGTTTGACCTCACAACAGATGCGTCAGGTCACGGGCTCGGAGCAGTGCTGTCCCAAGGCGGCCGCCCGATTACAATGATCTCACGCACATTGCGAGACAATGAGATAAATTTCGCCACAAATGAGCGAGAGCTTCTTGCCATAGTGTGGTCATTAAAGAACCTCCGAAATTACCTGTATGGAGTAAAGAACTTGAACATTTATACAGATCATCAACCTCTAACTTTTGCCGTTTCTGAAAAAAATCCGAACGCTAAAATAAAACGCTGGAAGGCTTTCATTGATGAGCATAACGCTAACATCATTTACAAGCCTGGCAAAGAGAACTTCGTAGCAGACGCCCTGTCTCGTCAAAATATTAACGTTTTAGAAGATCGGCAGATTCTGACATTGCTACAGTTCATAGCGAGGAGTCTCTGACTTACACAATCGAAACAACAGACAAGCCAGTCAACTGTTTCCGAAACCAGATAATATTGGAAGAAAGCCCCATTTCGCAACACAAGACATACATTCTTTTTAGAACAAAAACCAGACATGTCATACAGTTTTCCGATCGAAACTCACTGTTTCACACTCTGCGAGAAGCTGTGAACGCAGAGGGGACCAACGCAATATTTTGCGAGCTTCCCATTTTGGCTTTCATTCAACATAAATTGGTCGAAGAATTTCCCTCGACTACGTTTCGACATTCCAAAAGCATGGTCATAGACATCTCAGACACAACAGAACAAAGGGAAATTGCTACAGCTGAGCATAATCGTGCTCACCGCGCGGCGCAAGAGAACGCGCAACAAATACTTCGGGACTATTTTTTTCCAAAAATTGGTCGTCTCACAACAGAAATAGCAGCAAACTGTCGGGTGTGCGCGATGAATAAACCCAATTCGATAAGAGAAAGGGAAGACCCCAATACCGCCACATGCCGGAGAAATTCTACACGTTGACATTTACTCCACTGACCACAAATACTTTTTGACTTGCATTGACAAATTTTCTAAATTTGCAATCGTTCAACCCATTCATTCGCGTGCGATCGTGGACAAATACGCTCCACTTCTACAACTCTTGAACGTCTTCCCGAAAACAAAGACGATTTGCTGTGACAACGAAAGGTCCCTAAATTCAGAGACCATTAGATCAATGTTGTCAAATAACTTTGACATCGTGATCGCAAATGCGCCTCTCCTACATAGCACGTCGAACGGGCAGGTAGAGCGTTTTCACGGCACCTTAGGGGACATAAGTCGCTGTCTCAAAAATGGAAACCATATTGAAGACACTGTCGACAATATCCTCCTCGCAACAATAAAATACAATAGGTCGATTCACTCGGTTACTAAAAAGAAGCCAATAGAAATTATCCATTCAATCCCTATTGAAGTTGCTGTGAAAGTAAAGGAAAAAATCGCGGCAGCACAAGAAAAGTCGTTAGAACACCAGAATAAGAACAGAGTCCAGAAAAATTATAATGTGGGGGAGAAGGTATGGTTAAAATCCAATAAAAGATTGGGAAACAAGCTTTCGCCCCTATTCACTGAAGCAACAGTGGAGGCGGACCTGGGTACGTTGGTTCTAATTAAAGGGAGGGTGGTCCATAATGACTGTCTCAAGTAGGCCACAGAGAATTCCTCCCAGAATTCGAATTTTTAGATTAACCCATTTTTCTTACTAGGCAAATAAGTTTTAAATATGTCCCACTTTAGGTTACGATATTTTTTGGCTCTGACAATGACAACGCTGGCTATGACCGAACCGACACTGAGACTTAATGACTCCTCACATGCAGACTACATACCCATAGTTGACGGAGACATGACAATCTGGGCCGAATACAGGTACATTATTTACAACTCTATTCAAAAATTCTAGCAAAGAACAGAATGATAATTATCTAACTCTATCAGTAACGCCATAATAAATTTGATTAGCCCTCTTATCTTAGACAGCATTGACATCAAGGAATTTTTAAATGAGCATCTTCAAAATATCCTCAACCCAAATTAACTTATAAGAAAATAGAAATTTTTTCTGTTCAAAGTAATAATGTAATAATAGATTAAGAAGAGGGTAACATAGTGGCCGATTGTGGATCAAAGACCTTCGCTGTGGACAACTCCGATACTACTGTGAGCACCACTTTCTGTAAACGACTACAGAAGACATCGTGTGCCCAGCAACTAGTGTTGGGAACCATCGCACAATGCGCCTCACGCCCCGGGCATTTAGAGCCCATAACAACGATCGAGGATGGCATCATTATCATCAACAGCGCAACAGTAAATGTGGTAGACAACACTGGAGGGAGGCAGCCAACAAGTTACGGGAACTTTTCTGGCCACTTTTGACGATTACATCTCGCTCAACGGCACTCGATATAATAATCACCGAGGCATCATAAAAAAGAAACCTGCCGTTTCTACGTCAGCCAGAGTAAACATCACCCTTTTCAGGGAATACCTAAGCCTCCCATTCTTACACGATCTCAGCCTGCGGAATCTCCGCCATATCGGAGATCTCAAGTCAGCTATATCATCAAGGTCGTTTGGCTACCTAATCCTCATTGCTCTTCTCCTCCTTCTCTTAAGCGTATGGAAACTATACCATCGTAGAGAAATCAAAGAGAAACCCGAGGACGGGTTTCAGCCTACCCGGGGAGGAGTTAACACGCGCTCGGCCGGAGTTGCTGATAGAGCAATTGGGCCGGATGCCGTTGCGAAAGAGTCGCAAGCAGAACCTGACACCACCACGCCTAAGTGGCCTGATCGTCGGTGGGAAGCGTCGACTCAGCAGTCTGCCGGTCGATCTGCCGGCCCGTCTGCCGGCAGCGGCAGCTATATAAGTGCATTCATGTTACGATAAATTTAGTTTTTATTTGTTTTTCACACAACTCAAACGAGTTGTAAATAAAAAATGGTAAAATAAAAATGGTTTTCATTTATATGTATGTTCATTACAAGCAACACCACACATACACAGCCGAACGCACACACAAGCGGAAGTCAGTGCGTGAGCTGTTCTTTGGCTGCTATTTGCATGCCAATGTTAGGGAATATTAAATGCTTAATAACTTTTTTTGTAGATGAACGATTTTTATCAAACTTGTTGGGCGTGATCATGGCATCCATATGTATGCATGTGCCAAAGCACAAGTCTCTAGTATTTGAAATACGGGAGTTACAAATTTGAGGCGAAGGAGGCGTGGCATCCAAAATTGAACAAAAACCGAAACTACGTAAGGCCAAAATAACACTTAATGCCAAATTTGAAGACTCTAGCTAGAAAGATGAATTAGAATTTAATAGCTGAATTTAGATTTTCGTTTTTAATCGATAACAATAAAACTATAAGAGTTATCGAATTTCTGAAACAAACTCGATATGCGCGCCCTATACAGGGACCTACCTAAACAAATTTGAAGTCTCTAGCTATTGTAAGTTTTGAGATCGACACGTTCATACATACGGACAGACGGACAGACAGACCGACAGGGCTAATTCGACACGGCTTCTCTTCCTGATTAAGAATATATATACTCTATGGGGTCTGCCACCCCTTCTTCTGCCTGTTACATACATTTCAACAAAAACATTATACCCTGATTTCCCATTTTCAATGGGAATAAGTCAAGCAACGACTAAATTTTATATAGTGTCAACTTGTATAAAAGTTGAATGTAAACGTTAATTAATTAAAATATCTTACCGTCAAGTTTTTTTGACCCCGCAGACGTTTTATGGTTTGTAAAACAGAAATCATGTTTCGTCGCGTTTGGTACTGTATTCTGAAGAGAAGGGCTTCTTTGAACTTTAGTAACCTATCCTTGTTAGAGTACTTCTTGTACCGCACGTAATACATTGGTGATCGAGCTTGTATTATTTTCTTGATTTGTTGAAATTCATTGATTACAATCTAGCACTTTTGATTTATGAATTTTAAAACATACCAAAAACTTCCTGACGACTTCATATTGATTGCTCACCATCGTACCAAGAAATTCTTTCGAAATTTTGCACTGGTCCAATAGTAAACTTGGATTGCTGAATAAGTTACGAATTTAAATAAAATAAAACACATAAATAAGTCTTAATGATGAATGGTAAATGTAGCATTTAAATACAAACTATGATTGGGGTTTTGTTATCTATTATTCGAAATTAATTTCTCTCACTAAGAAAGCTCAAGTCGAAGTGCCAGACGTGGACATATAATGAACTCTGACGGATCTCCCTTTTCTCCGTCCGTCTGTCCGTCCGTCTATCCATCCGCCCGTATGTATGAACGCGTAGTTTTTTTTATGTAGGTTTCTGTATAGCACGAAAAGATCGAGTTTGTTTCAGAAATTCGATAACTGTTATCGTTTTTTGTTATCGATTAAAAACGAAAATCTAAATTAAGCTATAAAATTCTATCTAATTCATCTTTCTATCTAGAGTCTTCAAATTTTGCATTTTGTGTTACTTGAGCCTTACGCAATTTCGGTTTTTGTTAAATTTTGGATGCCACGTCCCCTTCGCCTCAAATTTGTAACTCCCGTATATCAAATACTAGAGACTTGTGCTTTGGCACATACATACATAAGGATGACATGATCACGCCCAACAAGTTTGATAAAAATCGTTCATCTACAAACCTACATCTACAAAAAGTTATTAAGCATTTAATATTCCATAACATTGACTGTCGTTTGTGCGTGCACCTGTGTGTGTGAGTGTGCTGCTTGTAATGAACATATACATATGTTTTATAAAAGAAACGGAGAATGCACGGAATAGCGGTTCTTCGCAGGGTTCGGGGTATACCCTAGTCGAGCGGTCTCGACTAGAGTTTTCTTACTTGTTATACCCTGAACTCATTGTAAATGGGAAATCAGGGTATAATGTTTATGTTGAAATGTATGTAACAGGGAAAAGGAGGCGTGGCAGACCCCATAAAGTATATATATTCTTGATCAGGGAGACAAGCCGAGTCGATTCAGCCCTGTCCGTCTGTCTGTCTGTCCGTTCGTCTGTCCGTCTGTCAGTGTGTATGAACGTGTCGATCTCAGAACCTATAAGAGCTAGAGACTTGAAATTTTTTATGTAGGTCCGTGAATAGCACGAAAAGATCGAGTCTGTTAAAAAAAAATCGATAGCTGTTCCCGTTTAAATGTTATCGATTAAAAACTTTATCGAATGCAACGACTTGCGCTTGTGTGCGTGCGCCTGTGCGTGTGTGTTTAATGAACATATATATACATAAGTATATAAAAGAAACGGAGATTGCTTGGAATTACGGTTTTTCGCAGGGTTCAGGGTATACCTTTGTCGAGCGGTCTCGACTAGAGTTTTCTTACTTGTGTTACTTGTTATACTTTACTTTGGTTTTGTGCAATGTCCGTCATGCTGTCTGTCAGTCTGTCCGTATAAACGCAAACCATTTCCACGCTATTGAAGCTAAAGAATATTTACTCGTGTATACCCTCGTCTGATAAAGTGTCAAGATTTTCCCGATACGCCCACTAGGGGCGTGGCAAACCGGAAAATGCATTTTCCTGTATCTCAGAAACACTACTTCTAGAAGGGCTAGAGAATTGGGATTTTAACTGAACCTTATGTCGACATCCCAAAATCAAAAAGCTATGGCGGATATATCTACGCCCATTGGGGCGTGGCAAAACGGGTCAAACTGTATCTTCTTCAGTTTCAAAGCTAGAATGTCCAAATTTGGCTATCAATTCCCCAAATCTTATTGATACGCCCCAAAAGGGGCATGACTTACTAAAAACACCCTGTCATTTTCGCATTTTTATACCCTGAACCCATTGAAAATGGGAAAATCAGGGTATAATGTTTTTGTTGGAGGGCGCATGTATGTAACAGGCAGAAGGAGGCGTGGCAGACCCCATAAAGTATATATATTCTTGATCAGGATGACAAGCCGAGTTGATATAGCCATGTCCGTCTGTCCGTCTGTCCGTCCGTCCGTCCGTCCGTCCGTCCGTCTGTCCGTATGTATGAACGCGTCGTTCTCAGAGCCTATAAGAGCTAGAGACTTGAAATTTTTATGTAGGTCCGTGAATAGCGCGAAAAGATCGAGTTTGTTAAAAAAAGTCGATAACTATTTTTATTTTAATGTTATCGATTAAAAACATTATCGAATGTTAGTTATAAAATTATCTTTATAGCTAGAGTCCCCAAATTTTCTCTAATTTTGATTTTTGTTAAATTTTGGATACCGGCTCCAAATTTTCCCAAATATTTAAATTGAGGTTAGTTGCACTCAAAGCCAGTAAATGAATGGGTTTACATTTTTAAAAATTGGAAAAAATGTAATAAAATATGTTGAACATAAGTTGAAAATTTCATTCAAATCCATTAATTCGCGCAGAAGTTATTAAACAAAACGTTTGACCAATCGGCCAAACACGTGACCAGCAAAAGAAAGCAAACTGTTTTCCTATACATGTGCACACATACACACATACACATTGAGCTGCGTGCATCTAGCAACTTCTAAAACCCGCAAGTTTTAGTGTACATTTCCAATAGATGGCGCTATGATTTTCGAATTATCAGCTGCTCAGTTGGATCGAAACATGGATGGCGCTATTCAATCGAACGATAGATGGCGCTATTGGCTAAACAATTGAAAATGAATTGAATTTAATTTTCTGTGCGTTTATACGAAATGCTAATTATGCAGTATTTTAAAAAAACGCAGATAGCGCGGGGTTTAGGGTATCTCCTAGTCGGGACCCCCGACTAGAGTTTTCTTACTTGTTTTAATGTGAGGATCCTAACTTTGCAGTTGTATTTCTGAACGCCCACTCTATGAACATGCCAAAAATTATATGTCTACGGCCTCTGGGGGCGTAACAAATCAAATCTGAAAAGTCTGCAACTTCTGAGCCAATAATTCGTTACATAATGACATTCTGATCTCTGACCTTGTCTTTTGACTTGCCAAATTTTATATATGTATTGAAAAGAATATTCACACAAAATAACTAAATAAAAAAAAAATAACAAAAATATCAACATGACCGCACCGGGGTTCGAGCCCACACCTCTACGCTCGCCAACGAACTTCTATCTCATTTCAGAGTTGCCATTTTGAGAGATGCCATCTCTCTCAATTGAGGTGCGTGTTTTTTTTGCTAAGGTAAGGGTTCTAAGCTTCTATCCAAATTGAAATTGTCTGGCCACCTCCAAAGAAAATTTTTAATCGGCAGCTAATTTGAGCGACGACAGTGGGGATTTAAGGTTAAAATATAATGTGATAGATGCCCCTATCACCCCCAAAATACAGAATGCTCAAATAACAAACTCGATCCTTTCGTGCTATTACGAACCCATTTCAAATATGAAAACAGGGTGCAATGGTTTTGATAAAATGTATATAGCAAAGATGCGTGGCAGACCTCACAAAGTATATATATTCTTGATCAGCTCGACGAGCCATAGCCATAGCTTATCCGTCTGTCCATATGTATGAATACTTCGATCTCAGAACCTATAAGAGCTAGAGATTTGTAAAATTTTAAGTCACAATTGTTTTTTTCCAATATTTAGGCTAACTAAAAAACAAGTAAGAAAACTCTAGTCGGCGGTCCCGACTAGGAGATACCCTAAACCCCGCGCTATCTGCGTTAAAATACTGCATAATTAGCATTTCGTATAAACGCACAGAAAACTAAATTCAATTCATTTCAATTGTTTAGCTAATAGCGTCATCTATGGTTCGATTGAATAGCGCCATCCAAGTTTCGAACCAACTGAGCAGCTGATAATTCGCAAATCATAGCGCCATCTATTGGAAATATGTACACTAAAACTTGCGGGTTTTAGAAGTTGCTAGATGCACGCAGCTCAATGTGTATGTGTGTATGTGTGCACATGTATAGGAAAACAGTTTGCTTTGTTTTGCTGGTCACGTGTTTGGCCGATTGGCCAAACGTTTTGTTTAATAACTTCTGCGCGAATTAATGGATTTGAATGAAATTTTCAGCTTATGTTCAACATATTTTATTACATTTTTTCCAATTTTTAAAAATGTAAACCCATTCATTTACTGGCTTTGAGTGCAACTAACCTCAATTTAAATATTTGGGAAAATTTGGAGCCGGTATCCAAAATTTAACAAAAATCAAAATTAGAGAAAATAAATATAAAATATAAAATATAAAAATAAATATAAAAATATAAAAATTTGGGGTCTCTAGCTATAAAGACGTGGGAGATATAATTTTATAACTAACATTCGATAATGTTTTTAATCGATAACAATTAAATTAAAATAGTTATCGACTTTTTTTAACAAACTCGATCTTTTCGTGCTATTCACGGACCTACATAAAATTTCAAGTCTCTAGCTCTTATAGGTTCTGAGAACGACGCGTTCATACATACGGACAGACAGACGGACAGACGGACAGACGGACATGGCTATATCAACTCGGCTTGTCATCCTGATCAAGAATATATATACTTTATGGGGTCTGCCACGCCTCCTTCTGCCTGTTACATACATACGCCCTCCAACAAAAACATTATACCCTGATTTTCCCATTTTCAATGGGTTCAGGGTATAACAATCTTTTATTCAAAAGTATTTTTTGAAGAATTTTTAAGATTTAAGTTTATGTCAGAAAAAATGTGTTTGCAATGACAAAAAGCCCACGACCACAGATCAGCGGGGTAAAATTGCTGTTTGTTAATTTACTCTAATCTACAGTAAAAACATCATAAACAGATTTGTTTTTGAAAATAGAGTTAATAAGGGTAGAATGTCTCCACACAAAATTTTCAACGACACAGATGAGCGATACATTGTGCATCAAATTATGCTAGACCCGAATATATCGGCTCCAAAACTGGCTAGTCAGTTGGAACAACAGCTCGGCAAATGATACCACCATACCATAATATACATTGTATATTTGCTCGCAGAAAGCCTGTCATTATCAAGAAAAATAAGTTAGACCGGCTCCGATTTGCCTAGGACGACATAAACAAGGACAACATTATTAGTTTGGATGGGAATGTCTGGCAAAAAGCGAATGTAGAGCTGCAAGACAAGCATATAAAACCCACAGAGTAAAGCATGGCAAAATTTGAAGACTCTAGCTAGAAAGATGAAAGAATTATATAACTGAGTATCGATTTCATTTTTAGTCGATAACATTAAAGCGGAAATAGTTATCGATTTTTTGAAACAAACTTGATCTTTTCGTGCTATACAGGAACCCATATAAAAATTTCAAGTCTCTAGCTTTTATAGGTTCTGAGAACGACGCGTTCATACATACGGAGAGACGGACGGACGGACGGACGAACAGACGAACAGTGCTAAGTCGACTCGACTTCTCTCCCTGATCAAGAATATATACACTTTATGGGGTCTGCCACGCCTCCTTCTGCCTGTTCATACATTTTCACAAAAACATTATACCATTTTTTCCCATTTTCAATGAGTTAAGGGTATACAAATTTGAAACCATATAAGAAACCAAGTGAAGTTTAAGTTAATATAGCAATGTCCGTCTGTCATTCTGCATTAACGTGCCGATATCAGAACCTATAAGAGCTAGAGGCTTGAAATTATATATAGATCCTTGTATAGCGCGGAAAGATCCAGATTGTTAAAAAAATCGATAACTATTTTAATTTGATTGTTATCGATTAAAAATTATATCGATATCAGGTATATAATTCTATCCAATTCATCTTAATAGCTAGAGTCTTCACATTTTTCATTTTGTATTATGTGAGCTTTATAAAATTTGAATTTTTTAAAATTTTGAATGGCAGGCACCCTTCGCCTTAAATTTGCAAAACAAAACACTAGATACTTGAGCTATGTCACATACATACATATGAATAACGTAATCAAGTTCTGAAAGTTAAATCAAAAACGTTCGCCTACGAAAAATGTTATTAAGCATTAGATTTCTCATAACATATAAAAAGTATTGTATTAAGACAAAAATATATTCTGGTATGATTACTCTTTCTTATTAAAGAATATCAAAAATTGAAGCAAATATCATACTTGTATGCTTTAAGTATATGAAATTTAAAAACTTACTTTCTTAAGTTCTTTAAAAAAAGAATGTCTATCCATGATTTATCAATATAAACTTGATAACATATATCAAAAGCACGTTTTCGTCTTGCAATTTCTAGTGGGCTCAGTAATTCTTCCTAATAATAAAATCGATTAGAAGTGTTCCGTTATTTATATTTTTATAATGTAAAACAAACTTTGGTTTCAGGCACGCTTAAAATGTCGCATTTATTTTGTTCCTTTAAGATTTTCCATAATGGGCGATTGTCAACCTTCAATTTTTCGTTAAGTAACTCTTTCACGTGAGACATCAACCTTTCATTCTCCAAAATAAATGGGCTTAAGCCATCACCACAGGCATCTTTTATGTTTCCATCAACCTTTTATAGACGGTCTTCGGTATCAAATCACAAAAAGCTCTAGTTTTGGTACATACCACAATTAATCGGTCTTCAAAAGCCTTCGTCTTGTTTCCCGTGAACAAACGTTTATTATTATGAAGTTCAGCTTTTGCATTTTCAAACTGGTTTAATTCATAAAGTGCATCGCAAACTTCAAGATTAATAGGAGCATTTACCACAGACTTCAATTTTAAAATTCCTTAAAATAATAATGCATTAGTAAAATCAGATGTAAAGATAATATCAGTATAAGCATACAAAATTAAAGTTACATTAATATTAAGTATATTTGAAAATTACTGTAATTACTGGGAACCGACGAACTTGCACCCAATAACGAATTGAATTATTATTCTGTATTTTATTTTGCTCTGTCTCTTTTATTTAGTTTCTGTGAGCGTGGTAAAAAGTTAAAGTTAATCAGCTATTTGATTATATCTCACACGTCTTTAAAAGTAAAGCCTCATTCTCATTTATTATACCCTGAACCCATTGGGTATGATGGTTTTGTGAAAATGTATGTAACAGAGGCGTGGCAGACCCCATAAAGTATATATATTCTTGATCAGGGAGAGAAGCCGAGTCGATTTAGCACTGTCCGTCTGTCTGTCTGTCCGTCTGTCCGTATGTTTGAACGCGTCGATCTCGGAAGATATAAGAGCTAGAGACTTCAAATTTTTTTGGAAGTTCGTGTATAGTACGATTCGATCGAGTTTGTTTCAAATATTCGATAACTATCATCGTTTTAATGTTATCGATTAAAAACCGATATTTTCATTTAGTTATAAAATTCTATTTAATTCATCTTTATAGTTAGAGTCTTCAAGTTTAGCATTTAGTGTTATTTGAGCCTTCTGCAATTTCGGTTTTTGTTAAATTTTGGATGCCACGCCCTCAAATTGCTCCGTCGCCTCAAAATCACGTATTTCAAGTACTAGAGACTTGTGCTTTGGCACATACACACATATGAACGTCATGATCACGCCCCACAAACTTGATCAAAATCGTTCGACTAGAAAAAAAGTTATTAAACATTTAATATCTCATATTATCGGCGTCTTGCAGCAGCAGCGAAGCTGATGAGTCATAATGCACAGTTAGCAGATTGTGTGTTGGTGCGTGCGTCTGTGTGTGTGTATGTATTGCTTGCTACATATGTACATACATATAAAAGTAACGGAGAATGTTAGCGGCTCTTAGGAATCGCAGTTCTTCGCAGGGTTCAGGGGATCTCTTTGTCGAGCAGTCTCGACTAGAGCACTCTTACTTGTTTTCTTGTGTAGTTTAAGTTGTAAGCGATTGCCACTTCAGGCAGGGTCGGTCCTCCTATGCTCGCTCTCTGAGTTCGCTATTAAGAAATAATATTCATTCATTCGATATTAAGAAATAACATCAGTTGCATTGCATTCTAGACCCACTTTGGATCGTCATGGACGTTTGTGAAAGGCCATATTTGTTAGCTCCTCTTTAACCCGTATTGTGCGGATCTTCATCCTATGAATAATCGGATCAACAATCAAGGTAATACATAGATAATTTATGTAACAGGCAGAAGGAAGCGAGGCATTAAGTATATATAATCTTGATCAGGGAGACAAGCCGAGTCGATTTACTCCTGTCTATCCGTCCGTTCGTCTGTCCTTCTACTCGTCTGTCCGTATGTATGAACGCGTCGATCTCAGAACCTATAAGCTAGAGACTTGAAATTTGCTATGTACCTGCCGTTTCTACGTCAGCCAGAGTAAACATCACCCTTTTCAGGGAATACCTAAGCCTCCCATTCTTACACGATCTCAGCCTGCGGAATCTCCGCCATATCGGAGATCTCAAGTCAGCTATATCATCAAGGTCGTTTGGCTACCTAATCCTCATTGCTCTTCTCCTCCTTCTCTTAAGCGTATGGAAACTATACCATCGTAGAGCAATCAAAGAGAAACCCGAGGACGGGTTTCAGCCTACCCGGGGAGGAGTTAACACGCGCACGGCCGGAGTTGCTGAAAGAGCAATTGGGCCGGATGCCGTTGCGAAAGAGTCGCAAGCAGAACCTGACACCACCACGCCTAAGTGGCCTGATCGTCGGTGGGAAGCGTCGACTCAGCAGTCTGCCGGTCGATCTGCCGGCCCGTCTGCCGGCAGCGGCAGCTATATAAGTGCATTCATGTTACGATAAATTTAATTTTTATTTGTTTCTCACACAACTCAAACGAGTTGTAAATAAAAAATAATAAGTAATAATTACTTTGGTTTTCATTTATATGTATGTACATTACAAACAACACATACATACACACACACTCAGGCGTACGAGTTATGCAACCAACGTTTGTTGTGAAACCAAATACTCTTGTATACGATAATGCTGATAAAGACAAAGTCAGCATAATCGTGCGGAAGTATTTGGGTCAAAAGCCTTCTTAACCTTGTAACGCTTATACACCAAAAATATATATGTCAAAGCACTTGCAAAAGAACTGCTTGCCAGAGCATAAGAGGCATAAGTGTCGCAATCGCTTTCGCTGCAAATGCTAAATTAACAAAATAATAGAACCAAACCACGCATTTATAAGCACTGGGTTAACTTTGTAGTAAGATTCAATTGTAAGGGAACTGAAGTTATCTAACCAAGCTCAAATTAAAATAAAACAAGTAAGAAAACTCTCGACTAGGGGATACCCTGAACCCCGCGAAGAACCGCAATTTCTAAGAATCGGAAACATTCTTCTTTACTTTTATGCGTATGTAGCAAGCAACACATACACACACAAATAGGCGCATGCACAATCACACAATCTGCTAACTGTGCATTTTGACTCAACATCTGAGCTCAGTCTGCAAGGCGCCGATAAAATTAGATATTAAATGTTTAATAACTTTTTTGTAGAAGAACGATTTTGATCAAATTTGTTGGACGTGATCATGTCAATTATATGTATATATGCGCCAAAGCACAAGTCTCTCGTACTTGAAACACGTGTTTTTTTAACAAACTTGATCTGCGCGTGCTATACACGAACCTACAAATGCAAGTCTCTAGCTCTTGTAGGTTCTGAGAAAGACGCGTACATATGTACATACGGACAGACAGACGGACAGAGCTATATCAACTCGGTTTGTCATCCTGATCAAGAATATATATGCTTTATGGGTTCTGCCACGCCTCCCTGATTTCCCATTTTCAATGGGTTCAGTTTATAAATATTTAAAAGATAAAAAACCCTATGCTATACCGATATCGAACAAAAACGTTCCGAATTAACTGAAGTTAATCTATAAACAAAGTGAATACACTAATATAAGCAAAGTTAAAAGAGAATACACAAATTACAACTAAAATTTAAGAGAAACAGAGTGACACTCAATGCACTCAAGAATTGAAGTCGACACTATACACTATGGTCCGAAAGCCCGTTTTTTTGGCATAAAGCCGAAATTTTTATGTTCTCAGAACTAAAAATTTAATTTATTTTATAATTATAAATACATTAGATAAGAACAAGTAAGAAAACTCTAGTCGAGACCGCTCTTACCCTTCAGCAGACATACAATTTTCCACGCGTCATTTATTACATTCCGCACAAAGCCACAAAGGATGAATTAGTGAAGGTACTGAAAGTTGCTAGGGAAGAAGAACCAGAAAACTTAGCTGTGCGTAGAAAATCAATGATCCCCAAAAAGTTGATCCCTCTTACTCCTGAAGAAGCATTGGCATTCATGTTAGAAAATACAGCATTACATCAACATTCATAATATAAATAAATCACTATTTCATCTCAGTATTCGGTTGATATTGAAAAATTTAATGCATTTTGTAAAAAAAAGACTTCGATTCTACATTAACACGTATCCCAGGTATCCAATGTCAGCAACGGTTCAAAAAATATTAATTCACGGCTGCCAAATGGTGAACGCGTCCTTAGATTCGATTGGATGTTTGGAAGGAAGTGCTTCAGAAGCAAGGAACAAGCTCTATTTAAACTAAAGAAAATCGCCATCCACATAAAAAACTATTGAGCAATATGACTGATGTCTCTTATAGGGCCTCATATTCTTCAGATTCACTTTTATCAAGTATTTATTTAAGTAAAAGGTAGAAAAAAGTAAAAAAAAACAAGTAAGAACGTTGCTGTCGGACGCAACCGACAGCGAAATACTATTTCACGCCCCAACAGCACACAGGGGAATCTATCACATTACATTTTTTAAAATTTAACCTTAAATCCCCACTGTCGCCGCTCAAATTAGCTGCAGATTAAAACTTTTCATTGGAGGTAGCCAGACAGTTTCAATTAGAATCGAAGCTTAGAACCCTTACCTTATCAAGAACACGCACCTAAATCGAGAGCTGTGGCATCTCTCAAAATAAGAGAGGTGGCAACTCTCAAAATGAGAGAGGTGGCAACTCAGAAAATGTGATATACATAAGTTCGTTGGCGAGAGTAGAGGTGTGGGCTCGAACCCCGGTGCGGTCATGTTGATATTTTTGATATATTTTCTTTATTTAGTTATTTTGTATTAATAAAATATTCTTTTCAAACACATATATATAATTTGGTAAATCAAAAGACAAGGTCAAAGGTCACTAAGTCATTATGTGGCGCGTTATTGTCTCCGAAGCTGCAGATGTTTCAGTTTTGATTTGCCACGCCCCCAGTGGCCGTAGACAAATAATTTTTGGCATGTGCATAGAGTGGGCGTTTAAGAATATAACTGTAAAGTTTGGATGCTTACATTCGAAAAATGCGAAAATTACATTGTATTTTTCTGTATGTCACGCCCCTTTTGGGGCGTAACAATAATTTTTGGGGAATCGATAGAGAAGGCCCCCAGCAACCCAGCATCCAATAGCACTAAAACTGTGGGAAATATAAGCTGATATTTGTTGCCACGCCCCCTGAAGGCGTAGATATATCCGCCATACCTTTTCGATTGTGGGATGTTAACCCGAGTAAATATACCAAGTCTCAAGTCTCTAGCATCAATAGTGATCAAAATATAACGAAACTAGTAAAATCACTATATATTCAGATCCGATTTGCCACGCCCCTAGTAAAATTTTTTGGGCGATCTTTATAGGATCGTAACAGTAACCCACGTGCCAAATTTGGGCGTTCTAGCTTTAAAACTGTAGAAGATACAGTTTGGCCCGATTTGCCACGCCCCCAATGGGCGTAGATATATCCGCCATAGCTTTTTGATTTTGGGATGTCGACATAAGGTTCAGTTAAAATCCCAACTCTCTAGCCCTTCTAGAAGTAGTGTTTCTGAGATACAGGAAAATGCATTTTCCGATTTGCCACGCCCCTAGTGGGCGTATCGGGAAAATCTTGACACTTTATTAGACGAGGGTATACACGAGTATATATTTCAAATTTCAAGTCTCTAGCTTCAATAGCGTCGAAATGGTTTGCGTTCATACGGACAGACGGACGGACAGCATGACGGACATTGCACAAACCCAATATACTATATCACTACGTGAAATAGTATAAAAACATTCCACTAGAAGTGATAAACCTTCTGAAGATACCATCTCTGCCAAACCACCAATATATAATTGGAGAATATAGATTCCGCTTCTTCTGGCGAGTCTAATTATGATGAGCTATTTGATTTTGTTTTAGCCGACGAAAAAGAATAAAATATAATTCAATTTGAGTCTTATGAAAGTGTTTTTTTTTTTCAGTGGTTACTGGGGGAGGCGTGTGAAGGCGTGGCCCAAATCAAAAAATAAAAAATCCGAAATTCTATATTAATATAAACAAGTAAGAGTGCTCTAGTCGAGACTGCTCGACAAAGAGATCCCCTGAACCCTGCGAAGAACTGCGATTCCTAAGAGCCGCTAACATTCTCTGTTACTTTCGTATGTATGTACATATGTAGCAAGCAATACATACACACACACAGACGCACGCACAAGAACACACACAGTGCACGCACCAACACACAATCTGCTAACTATGCATTATGACTCACCAGCTTCGCTGCTGCTGCAAGACGCCGATAATATGAGATATTAAATGTTTAATAACTTTTTTTCTAGTCGAACGATTTTGATCAAATTTGTGGGGCGTGATCATGACATTCATAATACGTGATTTAGCAATTTGAGGCGAAGGGGCAATTTGAGGGCGTGGCATCCAAAATTTAACAAAAACCGAAATGGCAGAAGGCTCAAATAACACTAAATGCAAAATTTGAAGACTCTAGCTAGAAAGTTGAATTAAATAGAATTTTATAACTAAATGAAGATATCGGTTTTTAATCGATAACATTAAAACGATTATAGTTATCGAATATTTGAAACAAACTCGATC
The DNA here is from genome assembly GCA_035047545.1 of Drosophila paranaensis. Lineage (NCBI taxonomy): Eukaryota > Metazoa > Arthropoda > Insecta > Diptera > Drosophilidae > Drosophila > Drosophila paranaensis. The sequence continues at coordinate 829,836 of JAWNPL010000043.1, forward strand.
GAATCGTACTATACACGAACTTCCAAAAAAAATTTGAAGTCTTTAGCTCTTATATCTTCTGAGATCGACGCGTTCAAACATACGGACAGACGGACAGACAGACAGACGGACAGGGCTAAATTCTCCCTGATCAAGAATATATATACTTTGTGGGGTCTGCCACGCCTCCTTCTGCCTGTTACATACATTTTCACAAAACCATTATACCTTGATTTCCCATTTTCAATGGGTTCAGGGTATAAAAATATGTGCAAAATTTGAAGCTAGCTAGTTTGTAAACTAGACTTTATGCCAAACAAATAGGGAATTCTGACCATAGTGCACTGGCTCAAGAAGTCGAGTCTAATCATGACTGTTACATGTTTGCCACAAATTATGCCCGTAAACAAGACAGACGATAATATCAACAAAATACGCCTCCCTCAAAACCAACTCAATGGCCGACTCAACAACAAAACATAAAATATGAAAATTACAATAACCAGGGACAGGCAAACAAGAGACCAAACAATAGTAATGCACAGCACTAATTGAAATTTTCCCAACAACAATATTTCGCTGTACAAAACATATGGTAAATGACATTATTGACAAAAACGAATAAAAGGAAATGATTGTAACAGAACACAATCGAACCCATAGAGCAGCTCAAGAAAATGTGTAACAGATTTTACAAACCTATTTCTTTCCAAAAATGATAAAACTAGCGAACGAAGTTGTTTCAAATTGCCAAATTTGTAAAACAGCTAAGTTCACCTACAAAAACAAATATTTGGAGAAACTCCCAAACCTTCCTATGTGGGGGAAATGTTACATATTGACGTATATTCAACCGATAAAAAATACTTCCTCACATGCACAGACAAATTTTCAAAATTCGCAACCGTTCAACCCATTGCTTCAAAGACAATAATCGACATACAATCGGCAATTTTACAGCTATTAAATTTTTATCGACATATCAAGACGATCTATTGCGATAATGAGCCCTCCAAAAAATCTGAAATAAAATCACTATTAAACAACCAGTATAACATTCAAATCGTAAACGCTCCACGACTTCATAGGAAAGGTTGAGAGATTCTATAGCACCCTCAGCGACATCGCACGATGCCTAACAACTCAAAGGAAAATTACTGATACTGCTGAAACGATACTTTAAGCAACTATCGAATACAAAAACATAGTTCACTCGGTAACAGACGTCCAATCGACTTAACCCATTTCGGGCCGAGCCAAAAAAATTTTTGATTTTAACGTGCAAAGTGACTTTTTTAGGGTAATTAGCATACAAGGAATCCAAATCTGTGGTAAAAAAAATCTACCTATTTTAGTTTAGCCGGAATCGGCTGTTCGAAAAGTCGAACAATGGCCGTTCCCCATAATATCATTTTCAGCATTCCCTGTAAATTTGAATATCGAAAATGAGTTAAAATTTATAAAATAAAAGGCGGATTTTAGTTAGTTGAGTATTTTATATTATGTTTACTTATTTATCTTCATGGTGAACAGCAAAACAGTTATTTATATGCAAATGCACTTGACATTTTTCACACATTCGCATAGTGGGTTTGTGGCAACGACGTGCTTTTTTGTTCGGCTCCGTTACCAGCAAGTGTTTCCCAGAGACTCTTGGAGTGTTCGAAATCAGAACATATTCCTCTTCAGATTCAGAAGCTATTGGATCGTCTCTCTTATCGATGTTGTCTTCCGTAAGTAACAAATTTGTTGCAAGCTCAACCCGAAACTCCAATTGTGGCATATTTTGCCTTCCAAGCATTTTATTGGTGAGATATTTAAGCTTCCACGCATTAACAACGGCAGACTCCAAAATGCCCAACCCAAGTGGCCACCACCACTTTTTTGATCTAATCGAAATGCGATAGTTGGACACTGCATTGTCATGCAAATCTACTCCACCCATATATAAATTATAGTTTTTTATAAGATTAGGTTGCTGGACAACAGATTGGCTAGGTTATCTCAGGTGGCAAAGCAGTAACAATTTCAATGTCATCAACGCTGTCTTCTAGTTCTTGCAAAACTTCTTCAATGCAAAGTGCACTGCGTCGCTGGATCTCGGTGCTCCCGCTGGGATTTGATTCATCCGAGCTACTTTCCATTCCTGATTAAACATGTCCATATAAATTTATATCCACATAAACACAATATTTACCAAAACTGTAATTTATTACTTGAAGGAACACAATATGATCACAAATAAACACTCAGTTAAAACTTATGTTACACTTCTTAGCTCCGCAATCAAACAATATGCAAACATTAGCAATTTCACAATCGAAGTAAATGAGCACACTTCTGAATTTCACAATTTTAAATGCATACACATTTACTAATTTCACAACTGATCGAAAAATAGTTGAAAGAGAATGCGTAAACATTTACCGTAATATGTAATATGTAATATGCGCGCCATGTTCGTAATTTCAAATTTGTACTGAGCGTAAATATGTGGTGAACGGCTATTGTTCGACTTTTCGAACGGTCCTTTTTGCCCATCTTTTTTAGTATCTTATTAAATATTTTTTTAATATTTTAAACTATATACGAATATTTTGAAGTATTTGCAATAAAATGGGTTAATCCACTCTTCCTCCAAAGAACTCGAAATAGAAATAAGAAATAAAGTTCAAAAGACACAGAAACTTTAGATAACCAGGATAAATGAAACAAGACATGATAGACAATTCCAAGTAGGAGATACAGTTCTTGTAAAAGCAAACAGACGTTTAGGGAACAAATTGACACCCCTGTACAAAGAAAACAAAATTGATGCAGACTTGGGGGCAACGGTCTTAATAAAAGGCAGGGTGGCGCACAACAATAACGGCAAAACTCACCTATTATACTAATACAGATTACATACCGATCTCAGACGGATATGTAAAACACTTACCTAATCTTACTCTATACTCAACAATAGTAAAAGGCACGAAAGAACTAAGAAACAATTTTCCACGAAAGAAACAATATCACACATGAGAGAGACAGTTATTAGACATAGATATAGGTTAATGACAACAAAACAGAACTCAGTTCGTTGCTCCGCTACACTGCGCTGCAGGCAAAAAATGCTGACCTACGGTCTGCACTGCATTCGCTCCAACAATTAAACAATTCTGGAGAATCGCTGTCGCAACCGCGACAAGCGCTGCCGGCGGAGCGTCCGCCTTTAGATCATATTTAAGCCAAGCAAAATTGTAATGAGCTCTTTAGTTTTTAATTGATTATTTGAATAAACACGTCGCGTAACATCGACAACGTTAAACAAGCAAGAAAACTCTAGTCGAGACCGCTCGACTAGGGTATACCCTGAACCCTGCGAAGAACCGCAATTCCAAGCAATCTCCGTTTCTTTTATATACGTAAGTATACATATGTTAATTACAAGCAACACATACACACACATAAACAGGCGCAAGCACACACCAGCGCAAGTCGGTGCGTTAGCTGTTCTTTGGCTGCTTTGCATGGCAATGTTATGGGAAATTAAATGTTTAATAACTTTTTTTCTAGAACAACGAATTTGATCAAACTTGTTGAGAGTAATCATGCCATCCATATATATGTATGTGCCAAAGCACAAATCTCTAGTACTTGATATACGGGAGGCGAAGGGATCGTGGCACTCAAAATTTAACAAAAACCGAAATTGCGTAAGGCTTACATAACACTAATTGCAAGATAGAATTTTATAGCTAATTTAGATTTTCGTTTTTAATCGATAACAAAAAACGATAACAGTTATCGAATTTCTGAAACAAACTCGATCTTTTCGTGATATACAGGAACCTACATAGCAAATTTCAAGTCTCTAGCTATTGTAGGTTCTGAGAACGACGCGTTCATACATACGGACAGACGGACGGACAGACGGACACACGGACATGGCTAAATCGACTCGGCTTGTCTCCCTGATCAAGAATACATATACTTTATGGGGTCTGCCACGCAAGCAGCAAGTGTCACGGCTACAAGATCCTCTCCTAGCCAACCGCTGAACCGAATTGAAGACCTCGGATGACCCAAAAGTAGAAATTCGAACTTCCACAGAGGATGACCATAGCTCTTATTATATTGTAAGTTACTTTAAGAAAAATATTTTAGTAATAAGAATAGATAAAAGTTTAATATAAAGAATCATAAGGATCAACAATAATGGCAAACCCAAGTAATCTAATAAGACCATCATTGCTTACCGATGATGAGTCATCCTCACGACCAGCCCCTCCCCCATTACCTATCTAATGAATATTGACCAACTAACACAACTAATTTCAAAAATTGTCATCGGCACTTTAGCACAAAATAACACAGACGAAACAATCAGACCAACTATATGCCCTTTCGACGTTCCTGACGTATCAATCAGACCTGAGTATAGCAATAGGGTGACGGAATTAGACAAAGTTCCGGATATAGTTAAGGGTTTAAGAGAATTCAACGTAAATTCAGCCGAGTATAGTTCATGGAAGAAAATCGTTGATAGAACTATGCAAGTCTAAGCAGGACATAAGAAACAAAGTAGTCGGATTAGCAGATACAGAATTAGAATCCTACAACGTGCCACTCGAATGGAATGCCATTATTAAGTGCTTGACCTTACACTATGCTGACAAGAGAGACATAGCAACTCTAAAATATCAGAAGACCGGACTGACGCAGGGTAACCAATCAGTCGAAGAATTTCATTCCACAGTTTATAACCACTTGTCACTTATTCTTAACAAAGTGGGTTGTATGAATGTGACCAGAGAATCTGAGCGATTACTGACTAAAGTATATATAGTAATAGAATATCCGAATTAGACAAGGCTCCAGATATAGTCAAAGGTTTACGAGAATTCAGTGGAAATCCAGCTAAGTTTAGCTCCTGGAAGAAGAGTGTTGACAGAATAATGGAAATTTATACCGGACAGGAAGGCAGCCCTAGATATTTCGGCATCTTTCATACAATAAGAAACAAAATAACCGGACTAGCAGATACAGCATTTGAATCTTACAACGTACCACTCGACTGGAGTGCCATTACTAAGTGCCTGACTCTACATCACGCTGATAAGAGGGATATAACAACCCTAGAATATCAGATGACTGGACTGACTCAAGGTAATCAATCTGTTAAAGAATTCCATTCAGTCGTTTATCAACATTTGTCACTTATTCTTAACAAAGTGGGTTGTATGAATGTGACCAGAGAATCTGAGCGATTACTGACTAAAGTATATCGTGATAAGGCACTTGACACCTTCGTAAGAGGACTCCAAGGTGATCTCCCTAGACTTCTAGGAATTAAAGAACCCACCGACTTGCCACAAGCCCTTCATTTATGCCTCTAGTAAGAAAATCAAAAGTATGTCGCCTCCCAAGCCAACCAAAAAGGCCGTATGCAATCATTCCGAGCTCCTCCAATAACACAAAATAACATTCCACGTCAACCAATTCAATCTTATAGGCCAAACCCCAGTTTTCAACAAAATAAAATAACACCTTATGGACAGCAGTTCAAGCAACAGCCAAGTTACACCTTCCCAATAGCACACCCTCTTCCGTCCTGACAACAATTCTTTCCACATCCAAACTACAGTAATCCTGTAGCACCCCCTCGTCAGTCTGAACCAAAACCTTACCCTCGTCCCCCGAACCCATGGACGTAGACAAGTCCATACAAACGAAGCAGGTTAATTATGTTAATCGCCCAAATTTCGATACAGGAAAACGTCCTCCATACAACACAGGACCAGAACTAAAACAAGTAAAACAAGTAAGAACGTTGCTGTCGGACGCAACCCACAGCGAAATACTATTTCACGCCCCAACAGCACACAGGGGCATCTATCACATTACATTTTTTAAAATTTAACCTTAAATCCCCACTGTCGCCGCTCAAATCAGCTGCAGATTAAAACTTTTCATTGGAGGTAGCCAGACAGTTTCAATTAGAATCGAAGCTTAGAGATGCCACCTCTCTCGATTTATCTCGATTGCCTTACCTTAGCAAGAACACGCACCTAAATCGAGAGATGTGGCATCTCTCCAAATAAGAGAGGTGGCAGCTCCCAAAATGAGAGAGGGGGCAACTCTGAAAATGTGATATACATAAGTTCGTTGGCGAGGTGTGGCATCGAACCCCGGTGCGGTCATGTTGATATTTTTGTTACATTTTCTTTATTTAGTTATTTTGTATTAATAAAATATTCTTTTCAAGCCCATATATATAATTTGGCAAATCAAAAGACGAGGTCAAAGGTCACAAAGTCATTATGTGGCGCGTTATTGGCTCAGAAGCTGCAGATGTTTCAGTTTTGATTTGCCACGCCCCCAGTGGCCGTAGACAAATAATTTTTGGCATGTGCATAGAGTGGGCGTTTAAGAATATAACTGTAAAGTTTGGATGCTTACATTCGAAAAATGCGAAAATTACAGGGTATTTTTCTGTATGTCACGCCCCTTTTGGGGCGTAACAATAATTTTTGGGGAATCGATAGAGGAGGCCCTTAGTAACCTAGCATCCAATTTTGAAGCTTCTAGCACTAAAACTGTGGGAGATATAAGCTGATATTTGTTGCCACGCCCCCTGAAGGCGTAGATATATCCGCCATAGCTTATCGGTCGTGGGATGTTTACCCGAGTATATATACCAAGTCTCAAGTCTCTAGCATCAATAGTGCTCAAAATATAACGAAACTAGTAAAATCACTATATATTCAGATCCGATTTGCCACGCCCCTAGCAGGCGTGGCCATAAAATTTTTTGGGCGATCTTTATAGGATCGTAACAGTAACCCACGTGCCAAATTTGGGCGTTCTAGCTTTAAAACTGTAGAAGATACAGTTTGACCCGATTTGCCACGCCCCCAATGGGCGTAGATATATCCGCCATAGCTTTTTGATTTTGGGATGTCGACATGAGTGTTCAGTTAAAATCCCAACTCTCTAGCCCTTCTAGAAGTAGTGTTTCTGAGATACAGGAAAATGCATTTTCCGATTTGCCACGCCCCTAGTGGGCGTATCGGGAAAATCTTGACACTTTATCAGACGAGGGTATACACGAGTATATATTTCAAATTTCAAGTCTCTAGCTTCAATAGCGTGGAAATGGTTTGCGTTCATACGGACAGACGGACAGACGGACAGACGGACAGACGGACGGACAGCATGACGGACATTGCACAAAACCAATATACTATATCACTACGTGAAATAGTATAAAAACTCTAGTTGAGACCGCTCGACTATGGTATACCCTGAACCCTGCGAAGAACCGCAATTCCAAGCAATCTCCGTTTCTTTTATATACATAAGTATGTATATGTTCATTGCAAACAAAACATACACACACACATACATAGGCGCAAGCACACACAAGCGCAAGTCGGTGCCTGTAGCACCCCCTCGTCAGTCTGAACCAAAACCTTACCCTCGTCCCCCGAACCCATGGACGTAGACAAGTCCATACAAACGAAGCAGGTTAATTATATTAATCGCCCAAATTTCGATACAGGAAAACGTCCTCCATACAACACAGGACCAGAACTAAAACAAGTAAAAAAACTCTAGTTGAGACCGCTCGACTATGGTATACCCTGAACCCTGCGAAGAACCGCAATTCCAAGCAATCTCCGTTTCTTTTATATACATAAGTATGTATATGTTCATTGCAAACAAAACATACACACACACATACACAGACGCAAGCACACACAAGCGCAAGTCGGTGCGTCAACTGTTCTTTGGTTGCTTTGCATGGCAATGCTATGGGAAATTAAATGTTTAGTAACTTTTTTTTCTAGAACAATGATTTTGATCAAACTTATTGGGCGTGATGATGTCACATATATATATATATATATATATATGTATGTGCTAAAGCACAAGTCTCTAGTATTTGATATACGGGAGTTACAAATTTGAGGCGAAGGCGGCGTCGCATCCAAATTTTAAGAAAAACCGAAATTGCGTAAGGCTCAAGTAACACTAAATGCAAAATTTTAAGACTAACTAGAAAGATGAATTAGATAGAATTTTATAGCTTAATTTAGATTTTCGTTTTGAATCGATAACAATAAAACGATAACAGTTATCGAATTTCTGAAACAAACTCGATTTTTTCGTGATATACAGGAACCTACATACAAAATTTCAAGTCTCTAGCTATTGAAGGTTCTGAGAACGACGCATTCATACATACGGACAGACGGACATGGCTATATCAACTCGACTTGTCATCCTGATCAAGAATATAATCAATCGGTTCAGGGTATAAAAACCACGAAATTATAATATAGAAACAGCCGAAGAAAACGAAAATCAAATTCACATAGAAAATCAAAGACAGGCAGAATTGGAACAATACGCTAACAAATACTATGCCACCGTAGAGAATCTAGCAGACAATTCACCACAAAATTCCCATCTAACTTATCTTGAAACAATATTCCGCACGCTTCACGAAGCGAATATAAAATGCCAAATAGAATCTAACAAGGACAAGTAAGAAAACTCTAGTCGAGACCACTCGACAAGGGTATACCCTAAACCCTATGAAGAACCGTTATTCCAAGCATTCTTTGTTTCTTTTATATACACATGCATATGTACATTCATTACAAGCCAAACTTACACACACACGCACAGGCGCGCACACACACAAACGCCAGTCGGTGCGTCAGCTGTTCTTTGGCTACTATTTGCATGGCAATGCTATGGGAAATTGAATGTTTAATAACTTTTTTTCTAGAGTAACGATTTTGTATATACGTGCCAAAGCACAAGTCTGTGGTATTTGAAATACGGGACTTACAAATTTGAGGCGAAGGGGGCGTGGCATCGAAAATTTAACAAAAACCGAAATTTTGCGATGATCACATAACACTAAATGCAAAATTTGAAGACTCTGGCTATAAAGATGAATTATATATAATTATATAACGTAGCATCGATTTCGTTTTTAATCGATAACATTAAAATTAAGACAGTTATCGATTTTTTTTAACAAACTCGATCTTTTCGTGATATACAGGAACCTACATAAAAAATTTCAAGTCTCTAGCTCTTATAGGTTCTGAGAACGACGCGTTCATACATACGGACAGACGGACAGACGGACGGACGGACGGACGGACGGACAGACGGACAGGGCTAAATCGACTCGGCTTGTCTCCCTGATCAAGAATATATGTACTTTATAGGTTCTGCCACGCCTCCTTCTCCCTGTTACATATATTTCTACAAAAACATTATACCCTGATTTTCCCATTTTCTCTGCTCTAGTCGAGACTGCTCGACAAAGAGATCCCCTGAACCCTGCGAAGAACTGCGATTCCTAAGAGCCGCTAACATTCTCCGTTACTTTAATATGTATGTACATATGTAGCAAGCAATACATACACACACAGACGCACGCACAAGAACACACACACAGACGCACGCACCAACACACAATCTGCTAACTGTGCATTATGACTCATCAGCTTCGCTGCTGCTGCAAGACGCCGATAATATGAGATATTAAATGTTTAATAACTTATTTTCTAGTCGAACGATTTTGATCAAATTTGTTAGGCCTGATCATGACGTTCATATGTGTGTATGTGCCAAAGCACAAGTCTCTAGTACTTGAAATACGTGATTTAGAAATTTGAGGCGAAGGAGCAATTTGAGGGCGTGGCATCCAAAATTTAACAAAAACCGAAATTGCAGAAGGCTCAAATAACACTAAACGCTAAATTTAAAGACTCTAACTATAAAGATGAATTAAATAGAATTTTATAACTAAATGAAGATATCGGTTTTTAATCGATAACATTAAAACGATGATAGTTATCGAATATTTGAAACAAACTCGATCGAATCGTACTATACACGAACTTCCAAATTTGAAGTATCTAGCTCTTATATCTTCTGAGATCGACGCGTTCAAACATACGGACAGACGGACAGACGGACGGACGGACAGACGGACAGACAGACAGACGGACAGGGCTAAATCGACTCGGCTTCTCTCCCTGATCAAGAATATATATACTTTATGGGGTCTGCCACGCCTCCTTCTGCCTGTTACATACATTTTCACAAAACCATTATACCCTTTTTTCCCATTTTCAATGGGTTCAGGGTATAAAAAGGTAGAAGCCATTAACAGCTATCCACCACCTAAAATACTTAAGCAACTTCGCTCATTTCTCGGCCTATCCGGCTATTATCGTCGTTTTATCAAAGAATATACCAAATTAGCAAAACCTCTTACTTCGTTGTTACGCGGCGAAGAAGGTAGAATATCAAAGCAAGCGTAAAGTAAAATAGCAATTCAACTAGATTCCGTGACGAAGCACTTAACAAATTGAAAAATTCACTAATATCAGAAGATATCATTCTCAAATATCCCGACTTTAAAAAAGAATTCCATTTAGCTACCGATGCTTCAAATCACGCACTCGGTGCAGTTCTGTGTCAAGATGGACACCCCACTTCGTTCTTATCCAGAACATTGAGTAAAGCAGAAGAGAATTATGCGACGAATGAGAAAGAGATGCTAGCTATCGTTTGGGCTCTAAAGTCTCTTGAAAATTATCTGTACGGGAATTCAAAGGTCAAAATATTCATTCACTATCAACCCGTCACACACTCTTAGTAGTTGGCATGGAAACGCCAAAATTAAATGGTGGGAGGCAATCTTAGAAGAATATGATTACCAGTTAGTTTATGAACCAGGTAAAGAAAACATATTTGTCGATGCATTATCTAGAATCAAATCAATTCAATGACGACCACCGTTCGTAGTGCAAATAGTTCAAGCCATCTTCTAATCCCTAGTCTAGAAGCCCCCCATCAATGTCGTATAAGAATCAGATTATAATAGCAAAAGAAAGCAAGGAAAAATACGAAGTCAGTATCCCTTTCCCCACCTTCCATACACTACATTGAAAAAGAACAATTAGCGGAAACTGACCTTCTTAAATTACTAAAAAAATATTTAAACCCATCTGTTATAAACGGTATTTTGACAACAGAAGATATGGGCAAGATACAGAATATATTCCAGTCTCACTTCAATACGTTTGAAATTCGATTTTCCCACACTAAACTCATAGACTTACAGAAAGACCAAGATCAAGAAGAAGGAATTTTAAAAACCCACAATAGAGCACATAGGAACGTACATGATAACCAAAAAACAGAAAAATATTATGAAAAATACTATTTCCGTAAAATGAACAAGTAAGAGTGCTCTAGTCGAGACTGCTCGACAAAGAGATCCCCTGAACCCTGCGAAGAACTGCGATTCCTAAGAGCCGCTAACATTCTCCGTTACTTTTATATGTATGTACATATGTAGCAAGCAATAGATACACACACACAGACGCACGCACAAGAACACACACACAGACTCACGCACCAACACACAATCTGCTAACTGTGCATTATGACTCATCAGCTTCGCAGCTGCTGCAAGACGCCGATAATATGAGATATTAAATGTTTAATAACTTTTTTTCTAGTCGAACGATTTTGATCAAATTTGTTACGCGTGATCATGACGTTCATATGTGTGTATGTGCCAAACCACAAGTCTCTAGTACTTGAAATACGTGATTTAGCAATTTGAGGCGAAGGAGAAATTTGAGGGCGTGGCATCCAAAATTTAACAAAAACCGAAATTGCAGAAGGCTCAAATAACACTAAATGCAAAATTTGAAGACTCTAGCTAGAAAGATTAATTAAATAGAATTTTATTACTAAATGAAGATATCGGTTTTTAATCGATAACATTAAAACGATGATAGTTATCGAATATTTGAAACAAACTCGATCGAATCGTACTATACACGAACTTCCAAAAAAAATTTGAAGTCTCTAGCTCTTATATCTTCTGAGATCGACGCGTTCAAACATACGGACAGACGGACGGACGGACAGACGGACAGACGGACAGACAGACAGACGGACAGGGCTAAATCGACTCGGCTTCTCTCCCTGATCAAGAATATATATACTTTATGGGGTCTGCCACGCCTCCTTCTGCCTGTTACATACATTTTCACAAAACCATTATACCCTTTTTTCCCATTTTCAATGGGTTCAGGGTATAACAAGTAAGAAAACTCTAGTCGAGACCGCTCGACTAGGGTATACCCTGAACCCTGCGAAGAACCGCAATTCCAAACAATCTCCGTTTCTTTAATATACATAAGTTTATATATATGTTCATTACAAACAACACATACACACACACATACACAGGCGCAAGCACTCACAAGCGCAAATCGTTGCGTCAGCAGTTCTTTGGCTGCTGTTTGCATGGCAATGCTATGGGAAATTAAATGTTTAATAACTTTTTTTCTAGAGTAACGATTTTGATCAAACTTGTTGGGCGTGATCACGTCATCCATATATATGTATGTGCCAAAGCACAAGTCTCTAGTATTTGATATACGGGAGTTACAAATTGGAGGCGAAGGGGGCGTGGCACCCAAAATTTAACAAAAATCGAAATTGCGTAAGACCCAAATAACACTAAATGCAAAATTTGAAGACTCTAGCTAGAAAGATGAAATAGATAGAATTTTTTAGCTTAATTTAGATTTTCGTTTTTAATCGATAACAATAAAACGATAACAGTTATCGAATTTCTGAAACAAACTCGATATGCGCGCCCTATACAGGGACCTACAAAAAAAATTTGAAGTCTCTAGCTATTGTAAGTTCTGAAATCGACGCGTTCATACATACGGACAGACGGACAGACGGACAGACGGACAGACGGACAGACAGACAGACAGACGGACAGGGCTAAATCGACTCGGCTTGTCTCCCTGATCAAGAATATATATACTTTATGGGGTCTGCCACGCCTCCTTCTGCCTGTTACATACATACGCCTTCCAACAAAAACATTATACCCTGATTACCCATTTTCAATGGGTTCAGGGTATAAAAATACGATAGGTGACCAACAAACCCAGAGTTAAAAGAAACACCAATACCCGAGTATCCGGGGCACACTATTCATTCAGACATATATTCCACTGAAAAACACCTTGTACTCACCGCAGTAGACACATTCTCAAAGTTCGCGCAAGATAGAATCATTAAATCTAAGGCAATAGAAGATATTAGGTAACCACTTCATGACATTCTATTCTACTACGGAGTACCGAAATTCCATGAGATGCCTTTAAAGAGAAAACATAGACAGAAACTTTACAGATCTCCCGTACTGAGCCATTTACGAGTATAACAATTCCATACATTCAGTCACTAAACAGCGCCCACTAGATATTTTCTTTGACAGATAGATTTTCGGGCCTGTTCATACTGTGAGGGGTCTACAGTATGAACAGGCCCGAAAAGACAACATAAAACAAAAAGAACAACAGAACAAAGACCTTAAATACCATAACCAATTCAGAAACCCCATAAAAACCTACGAAGTCGGACAGATAATTTTTATAAAAATTAACCCTCGATTAGGATTCAAACTTTCACCCAGACACAAATAAGAAATAGTTAAAGAAGATAATTGTACTATTGTAGTAACAGAGTCAGGAAAAATAGTACACAAAAGCAATATTAACAAGTAAGAAAACTCTGAACCCCGTGCTATCTGCGTTTTTAAAAATATTTCATTATTATAGCGCCATCTAGCGATAGAATAACGCCATCCATGTTTCAATTCAATTGAATATCTGATAATTCGCAAATCATAGCGCCATCTATTGGAAATGTGTACACTAAAACTTGCGAGTCTTAGAATTTACTAGATGTACGCAGCTCAATGTGTATGTGTGTATGTGTGCACATGTATAGGAAAACAGTTTGCTTTGCTTTGCTTTGCTGGTCACGTGTTTGGACGATTGGCCAAACGTTTTGTTTAATAACTTCTGCGCGAATTAATGGATTTGAATGAAATTTTCAGCTTATGTTCAACATATTTTATTACATTTTTTCCAATTTTTAAAAATGTAAACCCATTCATTTACTGGCTTTGAGTGCAACTAACCTCAATTTAAATATTTGGGAAAATTTGGAGCCGGTATCCAAAATTTAACAAAAATCAAAATTAGAGAAAATTTGGGGACTCTAGCTATAAAGACGTAAGAGATATAATTTTATAACTAACATTCGATAATGCTTTAGGCACAGCCTGGAAATTTGTGACTGGCTCTCCCGACCATGATGACTTAGTTGCAATAGAGAATAACCTAAATAACCTCATCCAAAACAATAATCAACAAACCATCATTAACACACAATTTCAGAAAAGAATAAATAATCTAACTCAAATCATCAACATACTAACCGATGCCATCCAGAAATATTCATACTCTACAAACACAAACCCGTCTGGTCAAAGAAGAAATAACAAATATAAAATATGCCATGCAATGGGCAAAATTCAATATTATAAACAGTATACTTATGAATGAAAAAGCTTTGAACCTGATACAAAAACAAATAAATAGAGAAATGCTAGAATGACAATAGAAGAAATGCTAGAATTAGCTGACGTATCTGTTTTACATAATAACACTATAATTCTGTACATTGTTAAAATACCTAATCTTGAGAACGAAAATTTCGAAAATGTCATTATCAGGCCAATAGTTAAAGAAAACACAATTGTAAACTTACAGTTTAAGGAAATTTTTAAACATAAAGATACAATGTTAGGATTAAGAACAAATTGTAAGCAATACATACCTAAATTAATATTAGGGAAAGATTCAATATGCGACTACAGCAACGCAGATCATATCGAAGGCATAGAAGAAATCCAAGACACAATTTTGTTAAATGACTTCCATGGCAAAATAATATGGGAAAATACCAACGAAATCGTCAGCGGCACCTTATTTATAAAACCACAATTGCTTCAATATTGCTTCTTCAATACCGAAGAAACAGAAAGTAACCCCGGAACCCCTATAATACAAACGTCAGTATCAGAGGCCAAACGCTTGCGAGTACTTCGTGTTAGTATTGAGAAATCGAGCTAACAAGAAAGAAATAGTCTTTTAAGTCACTTCTGAAATCCCCACAATCAAAATAGAAATACAACAAATTCAAAACACCTCCGAACGTCTTACAAACCTGCAGCTCACCATTGCGGACAATTGTCAGTCTACGGGTGGAAGAGTTAATGCCAACAAAACAGAACTCAGGTCGTTGCTCCGGTGCGTCAACTGTTCTTTGGCTGCTTTGCATGGCAATGCTATGGGAAATTAAATGTTTAGTAACTTTTTTTCTAGAACAATGATTTTGATCAAACTTATTGGGCGCGATGATGTCATATATATATATATATATATATATGTATGTGCTAAAGCACAAGTCTCTAGTATTTGATATACGGGAGTTACAAATTTGAGGCGAAGGGGGCGTGGCATCCAAAATTTAACAATAACCGAAATTGTATAAGGCCCACATAACACTAAATGCAAAATTATATAACTGAGCATCGATTTCGTTTTTAATCGATAACATAAAAATTAAGACAGTTATCGATTTTTTTTAACAAACTCGATCTTTTCGTGATATACAAGAACCTACAAAAAAAATTTCAAGTCTCTAGCTATTGTAGGTTCTGAGAACGACGCGTTCATACATACGGACAGACAGACAGACGGACAGACGGACGGACAGGCTAAATCGACTCGGCTTGGCTCCCTGATCAAGAATATATATACTTTATGGGGTCTGCCACGCCTCCTTCTCCCTGTTACATACATTTAAAAAAAAACATTATACCCTCTTTTACCATTTACAATGGGTTCAGGGTATAAAACTAAATATCGACATGACCGCACCGGTGCGTGGCTTTACTAAGGTTCTAAACTTAGATCCAAATTGAAACTTCGTTAGCCAAATTGAAATTTCGTTAGCCACCTCTGATGAAAATTTTTAATTGGCAGTTAATTAGGTCTACGGCCGTGACGATTTAAGATTATTTAAAAATATAATGTAATAGATATGCCCCTGTAGATCCGACTGCAACATTCTTACTTGTTAGTTCTGTTCAGTAAAAACATGCATTGCTCCTGCACCAAGCCGGTTAAATTCAGTAATTAGAGTGGAAGTCAACATAATCCACATAAGACAAAACCAAAATCAACAACCGGACTAGACGCTCACGCCGCAAGACTTCATCTTGCATCTGCAATACATCGCTGGGCTAACACATCTATTTAACTTATATACATGCGTACGCACAGGCAGCAGCGCTGCCTGGAATCGATCGCAATGTCACATACGACTTGCTTCAGAGACGCGCACTCTTTTCGCATGGCTATGCTCACGTTGGCTTACTCCTTGCAGGGATATCGCTAGCATATACCCACGATGTCCTTTTATAATCACAGTCTTTTCGATCGATGCCCTTCCTGCAGGACATCAATCGCAAGATCATCGAAGTCCGTTTTTAAATTTCTCACTCTGCACTTTCACTAACTCATCCATTGCCGAGCTGCGGGCTCCTTTTTATAGCAGAGGACGCATGTATATTAAAGAAACGGAGATTGCTTAGTAACAAAAAAAAAATTTCAAGTCTTTAACTCTTGTAGGTTCTGAGAACGACGCGTTTATACATACGGACAGACGGACGGACGGACGGACGGACAGGGCTATATCAACTCGGCTTGTCTTCCTGATCAATAATATATATACTTTATAGGGTCTGCCACGCCTCCGTCTGCCTGTTACATACATTTCAACAAAAACATACTCTTATTTCTCATTCTCAATGGGTTCAGGGTATAACAAGTAAGAAAACTCTAGTCGAGACCGCTCGACTAGGGTATACCCTGAACCCTGCGAAGAACCGCTATTTCAAACATTCTTCGTTTCTTTTATATACACATGCAAATGTCCGTACAGTACAACCAACACACTCACACACACGCATGGACACACGCACACACAAGTGCAAGTCGGTGCGTCAGCTGTTCTTTGGCTGCTATTTGCAAGGCAATGTTATGGGAAATTAAATGTTTAATAACTTTTTTTCTAGAGTAACGATTTTGATCAAACTTGTTGGGCGTGATCATGTCATCCATATGTATGTAAGTTAACACATCCGGCTTGACATAGGTCATCGGCCTAAATTCTGCATGGGCAGCAAACCTGCAACTATATTTCTGCTTCCCATGCAATCGCTTCTCCGCTGACAACGCTACACGCGCGGACGTCGCGACGAACTTGATCCATGCAGCATAATTGCTGACACAGCGATTATAGGTCAGGGCTAGCTTAGCGTAAGAACATTTTGTACTTTTAGCTTCAGTCTTTTACGAACAATAAACGGAATCGGTCGATTTTAATTATCTTATACTTAGCGACATCGCGCAAGTAAAGAACAATATTAACTGGCGCCCAACCTATTGTAAAAAAAAAAAAAGTACTCAAACACCCTGAGCAAGAAATCAACATCGTCATTACGGCATTTGAGTTTGCAAGGAAAAAAAATAAATAAATAAATCAACAATTTATAAAAATAATTATTAAAAAAAAAAAACAACAAGAAAACACAAAAAAATCAACAAGTTATATAAAAAAAACTAAAACAAAAATACAGAAAAATCATCAAAAAATTAAGAAGTTAAAAAGAAAAACTAGGCTAGAGGAGACTAGCAGAAGAAACCAACAATAATTCCAAAGAAGCGTACCCCCCTTTGAAATCGAAACCGTCAGACCGACGTAGAGGGCGAGACGAAGAGAAGACAACACACATCAGCGAATTATTCTATATAACATATTTTTACACATATTTAAAAGAAGACATGTAAGTAGAGAGCTTGTTTAAAAATAAAAATACAAATTCAAAGAAATGAAAATTATTGAGAGTGCCTTGTATCTTTGTAACACGAAATAAAAAAAAGATTAAAAATATCTTATGAGCGAAAGTGACAGTAAAGAATACGATAGTGAGTTAGAAGAGTTACTAAAAGATTTAAAAGAAAAACTAGTACCAACAAAAGTAACAAACAAAATGTCTTTAAATGAGGAAAATTTGAAAGCAATATTAGAGTTTGCAGTCAATAGTGCTGTTGCCAGTGCACTGCAAGGTCAGGCGCAGGTATTTGAAAAACAAATTCAGGATATTAGAAATGAATTCAAGAACATAACAACGTCCGTACCAGAAGTAGAAGTCTTCAAAGATGCCGAGATAATGCCGGGCATCGAGTGTAATGAGACTTTAGATATTGTGAAATCGGTACCCGATTTCGAGGGAAAAATTGAAACATATGTCTCGTGGCGAAAAGCTGCGCATACGGCATATAAGATTTTTGAGAGTCATGATGGAAGTTCAAAACATTATCAGGCACTGGGCATTCTGAGAAATAAAATTAAAGGCTCGGCTGATATGGTACTGTCTTCCTACGACACACCTCTGAATTTTAAAGCTATTATAAACAGACTTGACTTTGCTTACTCTGACAAAAGACCGATTTATATAATAGAACAAGAGTTGTCTGTACTAAGACAAGGAAATTTATCAACCATTCAATACTATGACGAAATCGAGAAAAAATTGACACTCCTAATAAACAAAACAATCATGACATATGATTCCACCATAGCTGCTTCCCTTAATGAAAAATATCGAGCTGACGCATTAAGAGTATTTATTTCTGGCACAAAAAAATCCCTTAGCGATATTTTGTTTTCGGCAAGACCTAAAGATTTGCCATCAGCTCTGGCTCTAGCACAGGAAGTTGAGTCAAACCATGAGCGCTTCCAATTCGCAAATAGCTTTGCAAAAAAATCTGAGGAAAGAACTCAACGATACGAGCAGAGAAATGCTATGGAGTATAATTCTCCAAATCCCGTGAAAACTCCATTTTTCAAACAGAAACCTCAATTTGGTAATAGCCCAAATATAAAACAGGAGCCACCACAGCCTATGGATATTGATACTTCTTCGCGGTTTAAACAACCGAATCAATATCCAAATCAAAACAATGATCCATACCAAAATCAGATTTCAAAAAGACCAAATAGTGGAACGGCCAGATACACCGGGCCCAGACAGCAAAGACTTAATCACATATCAGTAGAAGAAGCTCCCAAATGCCAGATAGACGAAGAATATCGAACACTGGCAGAATCTGAGGTATCAGATACCGATGATACCGTTCGTAGAACGATCGATAGCAGGAAAGACAATTAAATTACTAATCGATACAGGCGCAGCGAAAAATTATATAAAACCGATGCCAGAATTAAAAGGAGTAATTAGTGTTAAAAAAATTTTTGGTTAAGACACTTCATGGCTTTAATCCAGTTCAGGAAAAATGCCTTATGCATCTTTTTGGCACCAACGCCACATTATTTCTATTGCCAAATCTAACAAGCTTTGACGGAATAATAGGGCTGGACCTATTAAACGAAGTTTGTGCCACTTTAGACTTTAAAAGCAGCACGTTAAAAACCCAGTCCGGATCCGAAAAAATTCAATTCCAAAAAAGTTTAAATGTCAATTTTACAGAGGTAAAAGACATAGAAGTACCCCCAGGAATCAGAGAAAATTTTACAAAAATGTTTGAAGAAAGAATAAGTGTTTTCGCTGACCCAAACGAAGCTTTACCTTACAACACAAATATTATAGCCACAATCCGAACAGAAGACGAGAACCCGATCTACTCTAGGCACTATCCATACCCGTTGGGGGTTTCAGACTTTGTCAATAAAGAGACTAGTGACATGTTGAGGGATAATATTATCAGACCATCAGTATCCCCTTATAATAATCCCTTGTGGGTAGTTGACAAAAAAGGAGTAGACGAACAAGGAAATAGGAAAAAACGCCTTGTTATCGACTTCAGGAAATTAAATTCTAAAACAATCGATGATAAATACCCTATACCCAATATCACTGCAATTCTTTCAAACCTCGGACAAGCCAAATACTTCACAACTCTTGATTTGAAGTCAGGATTTCATCAAATCCTTCTCGCGGAAAAAGATAGGGAAAAAACCGCATTTTCTGTAGGAAATGGGAAGTACGAATTCTGTAGACTTCCCTTCAGTTTAAAAAACGCTCCCGGAATCTTTCAGCGGGCAATTGATGACGTCCTTCGCGAACAGATTGGCAAATCATGCTATGTTTATGTAGATGACGTGATTATATTCTCTGAGAATATGGAAAACCACGTCTACCATATTGCTTGGGTATTAGACAAACTGTATAACGCTAACATGAGGGTATCACGAGAAAAGTCCCACTTCTTTAAGGAAAAAGTCGAGTATCTTGGATTCGTGGTTTCCCGAAGCGGTATTACAACCAGTCCCAGTAAAGTAGAAGCAATTGGTAAATTCGAGCAGCCTACCAACCTGTTCCAAATAAGATCATTCCTCGGCTTAGCAGGCTACTATAGGTGTTTTATAAAAGATTTTGCATCTATAGCTAAACCATTAACTGACATACTTAAGGGTGATAATGGTAAAGCAAGTGCTGGACAGTCAAAGAAAATTCCAGTAAGTCTCAATGAGGAGCAAAGATTGTCTTTCGAAAAATTGAAAAATATCTTAGCCTCAGGACGTAATGCTTCTATACCCTGATTGCCAAAAACCATTTGACTTGACCACAGATGCTTCGTCTTCTGGTTTAGGTGCTGTTTTGTCACAAGATAAAAAACCAATTACGATGATATCAAGAATCTTAAAAGACAACGAACTGAATTTCGCGACAAATGAACGTGAGCTACTTGCGATAGTGTGGGCTTTAAAAACCCTTCGAAACTATCTGTACGGCGTAAAGAATTTAAATATATTTACTGACCATCAGCCACTTACATTTGCCGTTTCCGACAAGAACACAAACGCGAAAATCAAAAGGCGGAAAGCGTACATTGATGAACATAATGCCCAAATTTTTTTTAAACCGGGAAAAGAAAACTTCGTTGCCGATGCTCTTTCAAGACAAAATATTTATGCTTTAGAGGAGGACATTTCATCGGATCTAGCCACTATTCATAGCGAACAGTCTTTGACCTATACTATCGAATCCACAGAAAAGCCAATTAATTGCTTTCAAAACCAAATAATTATCGAAGAAGGCGTTACGGCTTCCCAGAAAATCGTTATAATGTTCGGGAAAAAGACAAGAAATGTCATATACTTTTCAGACAGGGACACCTTAATAGAGAAAGTATGTGATGCAGTAAAAAAGGACGTAGTAAACGCTATTAAATGCGATTTGCCAACTTTGGCATTCATCCAAAACAAAATAGTTGAAACCTTCCCTTCCACCAAATTTTGCTATGCCAGTAAATTGGTTATTGATGTCCACGATAAAAACGAACAGAAAGAAATCATAGTTACAGAACACAATAGAGCTCACAGAGCGGCCCAAGAAAATATAAAGCAGATACTTCAAGATTATTTTTTCCCTAAAATGACCCGCTTGACTAATGAAATTGTCGCAAACTGTAAAATCTGTAATAAGGCAAAATATGACCGACACCCACAAAAACAATACATCGGCGAAACCCCCATTCCCAACCACGTTGGAGAAATACTTCATATCGATATATTTTCCACTGAGAAAAAATATTTTCTGACTTGCGTTGATAAATTCTCTAAATTCGCCATTGTCCAACCCATAGCCTCTAGGACAATAATTGATATTGAACCCAAAATATTGCAACTCATGAACTTTTATCCCCACACCAAATTTGTATATTGCGACAACGAACCATCGCTAAATTCGGGAACAATAAAGTCCCTTCTAAAAAATCATTTTAATGTTGAAGTTGTAAATTCTCCCCCACTGCACGGTACCTCAAATGGACAGGTAGAAAGATTTCACAGCACTTTAGCAGAAATCGCCAGATGCCTGAAACTGGGAAAGCAATTAAATAATACAGTTGACCTTATTCTCCAAGCAACAATAGAATACAATAAGACAATACATTCGGTCATCAATAAGAAACCAATAGAAATAATTCATACATCCCCGCCAGAATTTGAAGCAGAAATAAGAAGTAGAATCGTTAAAGCACAAGAGCAACTCCTCCAGAGACAAAACATAGATAGGAGAGATAGGACCTTTCAGGTAGGCGATAAGATACTGATAAAATTAAACAAGAGACTTGGCAACAAGTTGACACCCTTGTTTGAAGAAGTCACAGTTGAAGCCGACTTGGGGACATCGGTTCTTGTCAAGGGGAGGGAGGTACATAAGGATAACATTAGATAAACGAAGCATCCTTCTAGTACTCATTCTCTTTACTCTTAACAGGGTTTGGATACTATGCCTTCTACTATTAGGACCAATGACAACCGGAAAGATAACAAACTACTCGAACTCAGAATACATCCCAATACTGGACGGGAAAGCTATTATTTGGAAAGATTATGAAATCCTTAGACACTCAACTAATCTTTCAATGTACTCGGAAATTACCGATGAGACAACGGCATTAATGGTTCACTTGTCCGACGTACAACATATAAGAAATCTATTGGAAACAGTTAACATTCATCATAGACAGGCTAGGAGCATTAATATACTAGGAACAGCTCTAAAGGTAATAGCAGGAACACCAGACTTTAATGATTTCGAAGAACTTAAATTCCAGCAAAAAGAATTAGCTAATTCAATAAACAGGCCGGCTTCAATAAATTCAAAAGTTCAGGAGAAAATAAATAAATTAACAGAGTCAGTAAATACCATCATTAAATTTGCAAAAGAGAAGCAGATTGAGACAGGCGAACTTTACCGAACTTTGCTCAATAGAAATAGAATTATGATTTCGGAACTTGAGACTCTAATGTTGTCAATTACATTTGCAAAGATACAAATAGTGAATCCGGTAATTTTTGATTCAGAGGATTTAAAGAAAATGGTAAATGAGCACTCTGCAGGGCTAACTATAACTGATTTAATTGAAATATCTTATGTTAACGTAATATTAGATAATAATTTTTTACATTTCATTATTAAATGCCCCAATCCTAGTTTAGTTTGTAAAAAAATAACCATGTTTCCAGTTCAACACAACGGATCAATATTACACTTCGAAGAAAATAATAACGTCGCAGATTGCGGTAATAAAATAATACCAATCATAAATTGCACCGCTACGCTTACCTCCACATTCTGCAAGCAACTAAATTCGACAACCTGTGCCCAGCAGCTACACTCAGGAGGCATAGCACACTGTGACACCCGTCCCAGTAACTTACAACCGCTGGAGATAATCGATGACGGGATTATTATCGTAAATGAGGATACGGTCGTAATCCAAACAGAGAACGGCACCAACACAACAATCCACGGGACTTACTTGTTGACGTTCGATGAGGAAATACAAATAAATGGGTCTCTCTACAGAAACATTAAAAATATCGTCAAAAGACACCCAGGCTCAGCAACGTCAACCACACTAAATATTACTGGTCATAAGAAAATTCTGAGCATGCCATACCTCCAAAGATTGAACTTCGAAAATCTTCATCATATTGGCAGCATCGAGAGGAACAAGAAATTATGGCCTATAATAATGACCACCCTATTTGTCACCATCCTAGCCGCTATATTCGTCTGTTATAAAACCTTCCAAAAATGGAGAAACAACAAAGAGCAAGCATCGCTACGTAGTGTCATTGACACCCTGAGGAAAACCGGGGACGGCCTTCGAACTAGCGAGGGAGGAGTTAACACATCCGGCTTGACATAGGTCATCGGCCTAAATTCTGCATGGGCAGCAAACCTGCAACTATATTTCTGCTTCCCATGCAATCGCTTCTCCGCTGACAACGCTACACGCGCGGACGCCAGTCTTTTACGAACAATAAACGGAATCGGTCGATTTTAATTATCTTATACTTAGCGACATCGCGCAAGTAAAGAACAATATTAACTTGTATGTGCCAAACCAAAAGTCTGTAGTATTTTATATACGGGAGTTACAAATATGAGGCGAAGGGGGCGTGGCATCCAAAATTTAACAAAAACCGAAATAGCGCAAAGCCTAAGTCACACTAAATGCAAAATTTGAAGACTATAGCTATAAAGATGAATTATATATAATTATATAACTTAATTTAGATTTTCGTTCTTAATCGATAACAATAACGATAACAGTTATCGAATTTCTGAAACAAATTCGATCTTTTCGTGATATACAGGAATCTACATAAAAAATTTAAAGTCTCTAGCTATTGTAGGTTCTGAGAACGACGCGATCATACATACAGACAGACGGACAGACGGACGGACAGACGGACGGACGGACAGACGGACATGGCTATATCAACTCGGCTTGTCATCCTGATCAAGAATATATATACTTTATGGGGTCTGCCACGCCTCCTTCTCCCTGTTACATACATTTCAACAAAAACATTATACCCTGATTTCCCATTTTCAATGGGTTCAGGGTATAACAAGTAAGAAAACTCTAGTCGAGACCGCTCGACTAGGGTATACCCTGAACCCTGGGAAGAACCGCAATTCCAAGCAATCTTTATTTCTTTAATATACATAAGTATATATATGTTCATTACAAACAAAACATACACACACACATACACAGGCGCAAGCACTCACAAGCGCAAGTCGTTGCGTCAGCTGTTATTTGGCTGCTGCTTGCATGGCAATGCTATGGGAAATTAAATGTTTAATAACTTTTTTTTCTAGACGAACGATTTTAATCAAAGTTGTTGGGCGTGATCATGTCATCCATATGTATGTGTGTGCCAAAGCACAAGTCTCTAGTATTTGATATACGGGAGTTACAAATTGGAGGCGAAGGGGGCGTGGCATCCAAAATTTAACAAAAACCGAAATTGCGTAAGGCTTACATAACACTAAATGCAAAATTTTGAAGACTCCAGCTAGAAAGATGAATTAGATATAATTGTATAGCATAATTTAGATTTTCGTTTTTAATCGATAACAAAAAAACGATAACAGTTATCGAATTTCTGAAACAAACTCGATCTTTTCGTGATATACAGGAACCTACATAAAAAATTTCAAGTCTCTAGCTATTGTAGGTTCTGAGAACGACGCGTTCATACATACGGACAGACGGACGGACAGACGGACGGACAGACGGACAGACGGACGGACGGACAGACGGACATGGCTATATCAACTCGGCTTGTCATCCTGATCAAGAATATATATACTTTATGGGGTCTGCCACGCCTCCTTCTGCCTGTTACATACATTTCAACAAAAACATTATACCCTGATTTCCCATTTTCAATGGGTTCAGGGTATAACAAGTAAGAAAACTCTAGTCGAGACCGCTCGACTAGGGTATACCCTGAACCCTGGGAAGAACCGCAATTCCAAGCAATCTCTATTTCTTTAATATACATAAGTATATATATGTTCATTACAAACAAAACATACACACACACATACACAGGCGCAAGCACTCACAAGCGCAAGTCGTTGCGTCAGCTGTTATTTGGCTGCTGCTTGCATGGCAATGCTATGGGAAATTAAATGTTTAATAACTTTTTTTTCTACACGAACGATTTTAATCAAAGTTGTTGGGCGTGATCATGTCATCCATATGTATGTGTGTGCCAAAGCACAAGTCTCTAGTATTTGATATACGGGAGTTACAAATTTGAGGCGAAGGGGGCGTGGCATCCAAAATTTAACAAAAACCGAAATTGCGTAAGGCTTACATAACACTAAATGCAAAATTTGAAGACTCCAGCTAGAAAGATGAATTAGATATAATTGTATAGCTTAATTTAGATTTTCGTTTTTAATCGATAACAAAAAAACGATAACAGTTATCGAATTTCTGAAACAAACTCGATCTTTTCGTGATATACAGGAAGCTACATAAAAAATTTCAAGTCTCTAGCTATTGTAGGTTCTGAGAACGACGCGTTCATACATACGGACAGACGGACGGACAGACGGACAGACGGACGGACAGACGGACAGGGCTAAATCGACTCGGCTACTCTCCCTGATCAAGAATATATATACTTATATGCCACGCCTCCTTCTGCCTGTTACATACATTTCAACAAAAACACTATACCCTGATTTCCCATTTTCAATGGGTTCAGGGTATAAAAAACCACAACAAGAGTCCGAGAAAGTGCAGCGAGGGAACTGAAATCAACACAACAACAGTGTCTGACAATCAGCCACCGACGCTCAATTAATTTATTTTTATACCCTGAACCCATTGAAAATGGGAAATCAGGGTATAATGTTTTTGTTGAAAGGCGTATGTATGTAACAGGCAGAAGGAGGCGTGGCAGACCCCATAAAGTATATATATTTTTGATCAGGGAGACAGGCCGAGTCGATTTAGCCCTGTCTGTCTGTCCGTCTGTCCGTCTGTCTGTCCGTCTGTCCGTATGTATGAACGCGTCGATCTCAGAACTTAAAATAGCTAGAGACTTCAAATTTTTTTTTGTAGGTCCCTGTATAGGGCGCGCATATCGAGTTTGTTTCAGAAATTCGATAACTATCATCGTCTTAATGTTATCGATTAAAAACCGATATCTTCATTTAGTTATAAAATTCTATTTAATTCATCTTTCTAGCTAGAGTCTTCATATTGTGCATTTAGTGTTAGTTTGGCCTTACGCAATTTCGGTTTTTGTTAAATTTTGGGTGCCACGCCCCCTTCGCCTCAAATTTGTAACTCCCGTATATCAAATACTAGAGACTTGTGCTTTGGCACACACATACATATGGATGACATGATCACGCCCAACAACTTTGATTAAAATCGGTCGTCTAGAAAAAAAAGTTATTAAACATTTAATTTCCCATGTCATTGGCATGCAAATAGCAGCTCTGTATTATAATTAACAATCATTATTAACACTATATGTACTAATATCATTTATCAAAGCAGTATACTATCTAGCTGTTAAGTCTAGTTTAAATTTCAAACCTGATTCCTCGGCTGACCTAGACAGATATCTCAACGTGTTCTTTCTAACGTCTATTATTCACCCCCTTTTTGGTCTTCCGCCAGTATACCACGTTCGCTCTATTTCAAGCTCAACGTCGCTAAGACGGATAACTCATCGCCACGTTTACCTGTGATGTCGATATGCACAGTATACCAAGGTATGCTAATTTTTGGAATAGAATGAAGCACAAACAGCTTTCCAGAGGGTAACTTTGCAGTCCAATAAATTTTACAATTATCGACGAATTTTCGAACGTATTTATTCATCTTATCGAACCAATTGTAGCTCGTTGGAATTCGATTTAGCAACTATCTCGGTTATTTCTGTATCAGCGATATTCAGCTAGAAGTCAATCTTGTGAAATTTCAGCTAGATTAACTCGTTTTTCTGGAATTTTACACAATTTCAATTGAGATTCGGAGGAAAGTTGATTACTTGACAAAAAATCAACATGAGCCATCTCTGTATTCGACGTTAAAATTAAAAGATTGCAAATAAGACCATTAACGGTGAGCTCTGGGGGTAAGATCTAATTAAGTACGCGAAACTTTCAGCGAGTTGAAGTCGTTATAACCACAACTCGCGTCCAAGAAAATAATACCGAAAATGCTTCATGGAACCAACACTTGCTGAAGTTTCTAATTCATAAGAGCGTATGTATGTAACAGGCAGAAGGAGGCGTGGCAGACCCCATAAAGTATATATATTCTTGATCAGGATGACAAGCCGAGTTGATATAGCCATGTCCGTCTGTCCGTCTGTCCGTCTGTCCGTCCGTCTGTCCGTCTGTCCGTATGTATGAACGCGTCGTTCTCAGAACCTACAATAGCTAGAGACTCGAAATTTTTTATGTAGGTTCCTGTATATCACGAAAAGATCGAGTTTGTTTCAGAAATTCGATAACTGTTATCGTTTTTTTGTTATCGATTAAAAACGAAAATCTAAATTAAGCTATAAAATTCTTTCTAATTCATCTTTCTAGCTGGAGTCTTCAAATTTTTATTTAGTGTTATGTAAGCCTTACGCAATTTCGGTTTTTGTTAAATTTTGGATGCCACGCCCCCTTCGCCTCAAATTTGTAACTCCCGCATATCAAATACTAGAGACTTGCCCTTTGGCACATACATACATATGGATGACATGATCACGCCCAACAAGTTTGATCAAAATCGTTACTCTAGAAAAAAAGTTATTAAACATTTAATTTCCCATAGCATTGCCATGCAAACAGCAGCCAAAGAACAGCTGACGCAACGACTGGCGTTTGTGTGTGCGTTCGCCTGTGTATGTGTGTGTGTATGTTCTGTTTGTAATGAACATATATATACTTATGTATATTAAAGAAACGGAGATTGCTTGGAATTGCGGTTCTTCGCAGGGTTCAGGGTATACCCTAGTCGAGCGGTCTCGACTAGAGTTTTCTTACTTATTTCAAATTTCTTCTAATTCTGGATTCAAATCAATACTGCCATTTCCGCAAGCTAAGAAGTCCAATGCCTTCATAAGTTTAGAAAATCAAGGTACAAATTTGTCAAAATATGATGTAATAAAATGCCTCACTTCAGTGACAGTTCGTGGAGCAAGCACGGTGCTCAATGCAATAACGAATGTCCTAGGACGCAATATAAAAACATCATTGAGTAGATTCGCTTTCCTGGGTCTTCTCTTTAGCCACTGATGTTGATATTTGGAGGAGATCTTCTGCTTGAGCATGTATCCGGATACTACTAGAAGTATAAGTAGAATGCCGGACAAGGTCAGATTGATTGTTGTTATTACTCATTTGCTGCTTTCAAGAGTTTCCAGTGTTCTTGCAATATATATGTTTATTTCTCTTAGCACCTCTAACAAGACAACTTCATCGATCTTATTAATTTAACTCAACACTTGAAATGGCGGTCGGGCGTATCAGCAGAAGACGTCACATTATGTATCGCCTTCGATTTCTACTGTGTAGTTTTCGAATCGTACCAAAAAGGTATAATGGAGTTCAATTTCTTCCTCGTCTTTTTTTTATAGTTCCTTCGAAGTCATTGAGTAAGATCATTCCGACGAACAGTTCCTCTATAAGAGCAAGAGACTTGAAATTTAACGAGTTTGTTTAAAAAAATCGATAACTATTTTTATTTTAATGCAATCGATTTAAAACGAAAACCGAAATTCTGTTGTGAAATTATAATTCTATTTTATATGTCTAGTAGACTGCGCTATTGTTTGCGAATTATCAGTTGCACTATTAAATCGAAACATAGATGGCGCTCTGCAGTATTTAAAAAAACAAGTAAGAAAACTCTAGTCGAGACCGCTCGACTAGGGTATACCCTGAACCCTGCGAAGAACCGCAATTCTAAACAATCTCCGTTTCTTTAATATACATAAGTTTATATATATGTTCATTACAAACAACACATACACACACACATACACAGGCGCAAGCACTCACAAGCGCAAATCGTTGCGTCAGCAGTTCTTTGGCTGCGGTTTGCATGGCAATGCTATGGGAAATTAAATGTTTAATAACTTTTTTTCTAGAGTAACGATTTTGATCAAACTTGTTGAGAGTAATCACGTCATCCATATATATGTATGTGCCAAAGCACAAGTCTCTAGTATTTGATATACGGGAGTTACAAATTGGAGGCGAAGGGGGCGTGGCACCCAAAATTTAACAAAAACCGAAATTGCGTAAGACCCAAATAACACTAAATGCAAAATTTGAAGACTCTAGCTAGAAAGATGAAATAGATAGAATTTTTTAGCTTAATTTAGATTTTCGTTTTTAATCGATAACAATAAAACGATAACAGTTATCGAATTTCTGAAACAAACTCGATATGCGCGCCCTATACAGGGACCTACAAAAAAAATTTGAAGTCTCTAGCTATTGTAAGTTCTGAAATCGACGCGTTCATACAGACGGACAGACGGACAGACGGACAGACAGACAGACAGACGGACAGGGCTAAATCGACTCGGCTTGTCTCCCTGATCAAGAATATATATACTTTATGGGGTCTGCCACGCCTCCTTCTGCCTGTTACATACATACGCCTTCCAACAAAAACATTATACCCTGATTACCCATTTTCAATGGGTTCAGGGTATAAAAATACAGATCGGACGGAGTTCAGAGAATCTCGTAGTCAGGACACTCGACAAAACTGTAATTTTGATTTTTGTTAACTTTTTGAAATTTCCCAAATTTATATTGAAGATAGCTATAAATAAATTCAATATATGAATGAGTTTGCGTTTTCCTAAAATGGGACAAATTCAATAAAATATGTTGATCATATGCTGAAAACTTCATTAAAATCCATTAGGTCACACAGAAGATACTTAACAAAACATTTGGCCAATCGAAAATACCTTGAACTGCGTGTATCTAGCTACTTCTAACAACCGTAAGTTTTAGTGTACTTAAGTTCAATCGAAACATAAGGCGGCTATAGAGCGAACGCCTTATATTCGTTTGAATGTATAAATTAGGTTTACGTGTTCAAATTAAATTGTTGTTAACATTGTAACTGTTAAAGAGCGGGAGCTATGTCCCTTGCAGTATGTGGAGACGTCGGATGGATTTAACGGCATAGACTTCTCTTGGTTTCTTACGTGGTTTCTAATTTTTATACCCTGAACACATTGAAAATGGAAAAAAGGGTATAATGTTTTTGTGAAACTGCATGTAACAGGCAGAAGGAGGCGTGGCAGACCCCATAAAGTATATATATTCTTGATCAGGAAGAGAAGCCGAGTCGATTTAGCCCTGTTTGTCTGTCCTATAAGAGCTAGCGACTTGATTTTTATACTATTTCACGTAGTGATATAGTATATTGGGTTTGTGCAATGTCCGTCATGCTGTCCGTCCGTCTGTCCGTATGAACGCAAACCATTTCGACGCTATTGAAGCTAGAGACTTGAAATTTGAAATATATACTCGTGTATACCCTCGTCTGATAAAGTGTCAAGATTTTCCCGATACGCCCACTAGGGGCGTGGCAAATCGGAAAATGCATTTTCCTGTATCTCAGAAACACTACTTCTAGAAGGGCTAGAGAGTTGGGATTTTAACTGAACCTTATGTCGACATCCCAAAATCAAAAAGCTATGGCGGATATATCTACGCCCATTGGGGGCGTGGCAAATCGGGCCAAACTGTATCTTCTACAGTTTTAAAGCTAGAACGCCCAAATTTGGCACGTGGGTTACTGTTACGATCCTATAAAGATCGCCCAAAAAATTTTACTAGGGGCGTGGCAAATCGGATCTGAATATATAGTGATTTTACTAGTTTCGTTATATTTTGATCACTATTGATGCTAGAGACTTGAGACTTGGTATATATACTCGGGTTAACATCCCACAATCGAAAAGGTATGGCGGATATATCTACGCCTTCAGGGGGCGTGGCAACAAATATCAGCTTATATTTCCAAAAATTATTGTTACGCCCCAAAAGGGGCGTGACATACAGAAAAATACAATGTAATTTTCGCATTTTTCGAATGTAAGCACCCAAACTTTACAGTTATATTCTTAAACGCCCACTCTATGCACATGCCAAAAATTATTTGTCTACGGCCACTGGGGGCGTGGCAAATCAAAACTGAAACATCTGCAGCTTCGGAGACAATAACGCGCCACATAATGACTTAATGACCTTTGACCTTGTCTTTTGATTTACCAAATTATATATATGTGTTTGAAAAGAATATTTTATTAATACAAAATAACTAAATAAAGAAAATATATCAAAAATATCAACATGACCGCACCGGGGTTCGAGCCCACACCTCTACTCTCGCCAACGAACTTATGTATATCACATTTTCAGAGTTGCCACCTCTCTCATTTTGAGAGTTGCCACCTCTCTTATTTTGAGAGATGCCATCTCTCTCAATTGAGGTGCGTGTTTTTGCTAAGGTAAGGGTTCTAAGCTTCTATCCAAATTGAAATTGTCTGGCCACCTCCAATGAAAAGTTTTAATCTGCAGCTAATTTGAGCGGCGACAGTGGGGATTTAAGGTTAAATTTTAAATAATATAATGTGATAGATGCACCTGTGTGCTGCTGGGACGTGAAATAGTATTGCGCTGTCGGTTGCGTCCGACAGCAACGTTCTTACTTGTTTTATGTAGGTTCCTGTATAGCACGAGTTTGCCACAAGAATCGATATTTTTTTTTATACCCTGAACCCATTGAAAATGGGAAATCAGGGTATAATGTTTTTGTTGGAAGGCGTATGTATGTAACAGGCAGAAGGAGGCGTGGCAGACCCCATAAAGTATATATATTCTTGATCAGGGAGACAAGCCGAGTCGATTTAGCCCTGTCCGTCTGTCTGTCTGTCTGTCCGTCTGTCCGTCTGTCCGTATGTATGAACGCGTCGATCTCAGAACTTACAATAGCTAGAGACTTCAAATTTTTTGTAGGTCCCTGTATAGGGCGCGCATATCGAGTTTGTTTCAGAAATTCGATAACTGTTATCGTTTTATTGTTATCGATTAAAAACGAAATTTAAATTAAGCTATAAAATTCTATCTAATTCATCTTTATAGCTAGAGTCTTCAAATTTTGCATTTAGTGTTATTTAGGTCTTACGCAATTTCGGTTTTTGTTAAATTTTTGGGTGCCACGCCCCCTTCGCCTCAAATTTGTAACTCCCGTATATCAAATACTAGAGACTTGTGCTTTGGCACATACATACATATGGATGACATGATCACGCCCAACAAGTTTGATCAAAATCGTTGCTCTAGAAAAAAAGTTTTTAAACATTTAATTTCCTATAGTATCGCCATGCAAAGCAGCCAAAGAACAGCTGACGCAACGACTGGCGCTTGTGCGTGCTTGCGCCTGTGTATGTGTGTGTATGTGTTGCTTGTGATGAACATACATATATATACTTATGTATATTAAAGAAACGGAGATTGCTTGGAATTGCGGTTCTTCGCAGGGTTCAGGGTAACCCCTAGTCGAGCGGTCTCGACTAGAGTTTTCTTACTTGTTTATCTCTAAATTAATTTCGAAATGATCATGTAAGTGAGTTGCTCATTTTTCTGTTTTAACAATAAAGAGGCTGTCTAGTATGAGGTGCTAAAATTGTAATAAATACTTATTTAACGTTATTTCTTGTGCACCATAAAAAATATTTGGGTGAATATTGAGTATTGTAATGAAGCATTCTGTCCCCATCGCTTTGTTAAAAATTAAATTGGAAATACTGCAGTGATCTCGGTTCGATATTCTAAGTGAATGCAGGGCGTAAACAGTGGCGAAGGGAGCAGCTGGGGCGAACTAATCACTTCAGATCTAGAACAGAAACGAAAGAAAATGACGGACGAACAAACTCGAAGCTCAAATGGGGGCTGCCATCGAACGACAGGCAGCAATATTCGAGCAAAGAATAGCTAGTCTTACAGAACAAGTCGCTCCGCTTAAAGGGGCAGCTCCGCAGAGCGACGAACCCTTAGATATAGTAAAGTCTATCCCAGAGTTCGATGGAAAACAGGAAAATTATGTCTCATGGACACAGGCCGCTTACTCCGCTTATAAGGTGTTTGAATCATAACGGCAGCTCAAGGCACCATCAAGCTGTGGCTATAATCCGAAACAAAGTAAGGGGTTCAGCAGATGCAGAGCTTGCGTCATTTAACACAGTGTTAAATTATAAGGCAATCATTGCCAGGTTGGATTTCACGTTTGCTGATAAAACACCAGTACACGTGATCCAACAGCAGCTAAGCACGCTTAGGCAGGGTGACCAATCACTGTCGAAATACTATGATGAGGTCGGGAAAAAGTTGACATTACTTACAAATAAAACCTTAATGACACATGACCCTGCTGGAGCGGCCGTTCTGAACGAAAAATTCAGGAACGATGCCCTGCATACATTTGTCTCCGGACTTAACAAGTCCCTGAGATGGGCTGTTTTCCCAGCACAGCCTCCAACCGCTCTGGCTCTAGCCCAAGAGGCTGAGTCGAGCAATGAAAGAGGTATCTTTGCGGCAAGTTTTGCGAAATACGCTGAAGAGAAACCGCAGAAATATAATAGTCAAAAGACCCAGAATTGGCGTAAAAATAGCCAACAGGAATATGAGAATAACTCTCAGAAGAAGAATCCTCATTTCCAGAAGGGTAACAAAGACAACCAAAGCCAGCCGAAGGCTAGCAGTTCAAGAAAATACTTTCAACCTCAGAAACCACAAGGGCGTGGCCCCGAGCCAATGGAGGTAGAGACCTCGTCCCGCTTCAGACAACCCATTCAGGGTTATCGAGGCAATGCAAACTATGGGGATCGGTCCATGAGGACCCAACAAAACATTAACCATTTGCCCCAGGAAGAAAGAAATGAAGTTAGTTATGAATCACACTCGCAACACGAGGTAGAAGAGGTCGAAGATGACCTATCAGGTGCCGAAAGTTGCAATTTTTTAGCGGAAAGTCCCTGCTACCGTTTGTAAGACGCACGGTTGCAGGGCGCGATATAAAGCTTCAGATAGACACAGGAGCATCTAAGAATTATATAAAACCCCTTCCCGAACTGGCACATTGGAGGCCAGTCGATAGCCCTTTTCAAGTAAAATCAATACACGGGCACACAAAAATCGAGCAGAAATGTCTCATTCACCTTTTCAGTACGAAATCATATTTCTCTATGCTAGACTCATTAACAGACTTCGATGGCATAATCAGCCTCGACTTGTTAAAAAGAGTCAACGCCCAAATAGACCATTTTCAAATTCCCATTTTCAATGGGTTCAGGGTATAAAAACAATCGATGATAAATACCCTATTCCATCGATATCCAATATATTGGCAAACATGGGGGAGGCTCAGTATTTTACCACACTGGACCTAAAATCGGGATTTCATCAGAAGTAACTATCAGAAAGGGACAGAGAAAAAACTGCATTCTCTGTAAACAATGGGAAGTATGAATTTTGCAGGCTTCCCTTCGGGTTAAAGGACGCCCCTAGCATTTTTCAGAGGGCAATGGACGACGTCCTCAGGGACCAAATAGGGAAAACTTGTTATTTCTATGTAGATGACGTAATAATTTTCTCCCAAAACAAAGAAGACTACGTCAACCATAGGGACGCAGGTATTCGGGTTTCCCAAGAAAAATCTAAGTTCTTCAAAAAGAGCGTAGAATATTTGGGATTCACTGTATGCAGAGGCGGAATCCAGACGTCGACCTACAAGGTACAGGCCATAAAGGATTTCCAGCCGCCTAAAACATTGTTTAACCTTTGATCATTTCTTGGGCTAGCAAGCTACTATAGGTGCTTTATTGCGGGTTTCGCCATCATCGCAAGACCACTAACGGAGATGTGGAAAGGTGAAAACGGGAAAATAAGCGCAAACCATTCGAAGAAAGTTCAACTCGAACTGACCCCGGAACAATTGAATGCCTTTAACAAGCTAAAGGAAATGCTAGCGTCAGAGGATGCGATGTCGTCATATCCCGACTTCAAAAAACCGTTTGACCTCACAACAGACGCGTCAGGTCACGGGCTCGGAGCGGTGCTGTCCCAAGGCGGCCGCCCGATTACAATGATCTCGCGCACAATGCAAGATAATGAAATAAATTTCGCCACAAATGAACGAGAGCTTCTCGCCATAGTGTGATCATTATAGAACCTTAGAAATTACCTGTATGGAGTAAAAAATTTATACATTTATACAGATCATCAACCTCTAGCTAAAATAAATCGCTGGAAGGCTTTCATTGATGAGCATATCGCTAACATCATTTACAAGCCTGGCAAAGAGAATTTCGTAGCAGACGCCCTGTCTCGTCAAAATATCAACGCCTTAGAAGACTCGGCAGATTCTGACATTGCTACAGTTTATAGCGAGGAGTCTCTTACTTACACAGTTGAGACAACAGACAAGCCAGTCAACTGTTTCCGAAACCAGATAATACTGGAAGAAAGCCCCATTTCACAACACAAAGCATACATCCTTTTCAGAACAAAAACCAGACATGTCATACAGTTTTCCGATCGAAACTCACTGGTCCACACTCTGCGAGAAGCTGTGAACGCAGAGGGGACCAACGCAATATTTTGCGAGCTTCCCATTTTGGCTTTCATTCAACATAAATTGGTCGAAGAATTTCCCTCGACTACGTTTCGACATTCCAAAAGCATGGTCATAAACATCTCAGACACAACAGAACAAAGGGAAATTGCTACAGCTGAGCATAATCGTGCTCACCGCGCGGCGCAAGAGAACGCGCAACAAATACTTCGGGACTATTTTTTGCCAAAAATTGGTCGTCTCACAACAGAAATAGCAGCAAACTGTCGGGTGTGCGCGATGAATAAACCCAATTCGACAAGAGAAAGGGAAGACCCCAATACCGCCATATGCCGGAGAAATTCTACACGTTGACATTTACTCCACTGACCACAAATACTTTTTGACTTGCATTGACAAATTTTCTAAATTTGCAATCGTTCAACCCATTCATTCGCGTGCGATCGTGGACAAAAACGCTCCACTTCTACAACTCTTGAACGTCTTCCCGAAAACAAAGACGATTTGCTGTGACAACGAAAGGTCCCTAAAATCAGAGACCATAAGATCAATGTTGTCAAATAACTTTGACATCGTGATCGCAAATGCGCCTCCCTTACATAGCACGTCTAACGGGAAGGTAGAGCGTTTTCACGGCACCTTAGGGGACATAAGTCGCTGTCTTAAAAATGGAAACTATATTGAAGGCACTGTCGACAATATCCTCCTCCAACAATAAAATACAAAATGTCGATTCACTCGGTTACAAAAAAGAAGCCAATAGAAATTATCCATTCAATCCCTCTATTGAAGTTGCTGTGAAAATAAAGGAAACAAGTAAGAGTGCTCTAGTCGAGACTGCGCGACAAAGAGATCCCCTGAACCCTGCGAAGAGCTGCGATTCCTTAGAGCCGCTAACATTCTCCGTTACTTTTATATGTATGTACATATGTAGCAAGCAATACATACACACACACACAGACGCACGCAAAAGCACACAATCTGCTAACTGTGCATTATGACTCATCAGCTTCGCTGCTGCTGCAAGACGCCGATAATATGAGATATTAAATGTTTAATAACTTTTTTTCTAGTCGAACGATTTTGATCAAATGGGGCGTGATCATGACATTCATATGTGTGTATGTGCCCAAGCACAAGTCTCTAGTACTTGAAATACGTGATTTAGCAATTTGAGGCGAAGGGGCAATTTGAGGGCGTGGCATCCAAAATTTAACAAAAACCGAAATTGCAGAAGGCTCAAATAACACTAAATGCAAAATTTGAAGACTCTAGCTAGAAAGATGAATTAAATAGAATTTTATAACTAAATGAAGATATCGGTTTTTAATCGATAACATTAAAACGATTATAGTTATCGAATATTTGAAACAAACTCGATCGAATCGTACTATACACGAACTTCCAAATTTGAAGTCTCTAGCTCTTATATCTTCTGAGATCGACGCGTTCAAACATACGGACAGACGGACAGACGGACGGACGGACAGACGGACAGACAGACAGACGGACAGGGCTAAATTCTCCCTGATCAAGAATATATATACTTTGTGGGGTCTGCCACGCCTCCTTCTGCCTGTTACATACATTTTCACAAAACCATTATACCCTTTTTTCCCATTTTCAATGGGTTCAGGGTATAACAAGTAAGAAAACTCTAGTCGAGACCGCTCGGCAAGGGTATACCCTAAACCCTATGAAGAACCGTTATTCCAAGCATTCTTTGTTTCTTTTATATACACATGCATATGTACGTTCATTACAAGCCAAACTTACACA
Source organism: Drosophila paranaensis (assembly GCA_035047545.1). Taxonomy (NCBI): domain Eukaryota; kingdom Metazoa; phylum Arthropoda; class Insecta; order Diptera; family Drosophilidae; genus Drosophila; species Drosophila paranaensis. The sequence continues at coordinate 867,593 of JAWNPL010000043.1, forward strand.
CACACGCACAGGCGCGCACACACACAAATGCCAGTCGGTGCGTCAGCTGTTCTTTGGCTTCTTTTTGCATGGCAATGCTATGGGAAATTAAATGTTTAATAACTTTTTTTCTAGAAAAACGATTTTGATTAAACTTGTTGGGCGTGATCATGTCATCCATATGTATATATGTGCCGAAGCACAAGTCTGTAGTATTTGAAATACGGGACTTACAAATTTGCGGCGAAGGGGGTGTGGCATCCAAAATTTAACAAAAACCGAAACTGTGCAATGATCACATAACACTAAATGCAAAATTTGAAGACTCTAGCTATAAAGATGAATTATATATAATTATATAACGGAGCATCGATTTCGTTTTTAATCGATAACATTAAAATTATGACAGTTATCAATTTTTTTTAACAAACTCGATCTTTTCGTGCTATACAGGAACCTACATAAAAAATTTCAAGTCTCTAGCTATTGTAGGCTCTGAGAACGACGCGTTCATACATACGGACAGACGGACGGACGGAAGGACGGACAGACGGACAGGGCTAAATCGACTCGGTTTGTCTCCCTGATCAAGAATATGTATACTTTATGGGATCTGCCACGCCTCCTTCTCCCTGCTACATACATTTCAACAAAAACATTATACCATGATTTTCCCATTTTCAATGGGTTCAGGGTATAACAAGTAAGAAAACTCTAGTCGAGACCGCTCGACTAGGGTATACCCTGAACCCTGCGAAGAACCGCAATTCCAAACAATCTCCGTTTCTTTAATATACATAAGTTTATATATATGTTCATTACAAACAACACATACACACACACATACAGGCGCAAGCACTCACAAGCGCAAATCGTTGCGTCAGCTGTTCTTTGGCTGCTGTTTGCATGGCAATGCTATGGGAAATTAAATGCTTAATAACTTTTTTTCTAGAGTAACGATTTTGATCAAACTTGTTGGGCGTGATCACGTCATCCATATATATGTATGTGCCAAAGCACAAGTCTCTAGTATTTGATATACGGGAGTTACAAATTGGAGGCGAAGGGGGCGTGGCACCCAAAATTTAACAAAAACCGAAATTGCGTAAGACCCAAATAACACTAAATGAAAAATTTGAAGACTCTAGCTATAAAGATGAAATAGATAGAATTTTTTAGCTAAATTTAGATTTTCGTTTTTAATCGATAACAATAAAACGATAACAGTTATCGAATTTCTGAAACAAACTCGATATGCGCGCCCTATACAGGGACCTACAAAAAAAATTTGAAGTCTCTAGCTATTGTAAGTTCTGAGATCGACGCGTTCATACATACGGACAGACGGACAGACAGACGGACAGACGGACAGGGCTAAATCGACTCGGCTTGTCTCCCTGATCAAGAATATATATACTTTATGGGGTCTGCCACGCCTCCTTCTGCCTGTTACATACATACGCCTTCCAACAAAAACATTATACCCTGATTACCCATTTTCAATGGGTTCAGGGTATAAAAATCACGGCAGCACAAGAAAAGTCGTTAGAACACCAGAATAAGAACAGAGTCCAGAAAAACTATAATGTGGGGGAGAAAGTATGGTTAAAATCCAATAAAAGATTAGGAAACAAGCTTTCGCCCCTATTCACTGAAGCAACAGTTCTAATTAAAGGGAGAGTGGTCCTTAAGGACTGTCTCAAGTAGGCCACAGAGAATCCCTCCCAGAATTCGAATTTTTAGATTAATCCATTTTCTTACTAGGCAAATAAGTTTTAAATATGTCTCACTTTAGGGTACGATATTTTTTGGCTCTGACAATGACAACGCTGACTATGACCGAAACGACACTGAGACTTAATGACTATTCACATGCAGACTACATACCCATAGTTGACGGAGATGTGACAATCTGGGACGAACACAAGTACTTGGGACCCACGACGAACTTGACAGAATTCGAAACTTACGTTGACGAGACAAGACAACTAATAGACAACTTACCTAAAGACCACGTGAGACAGGCACTGAAGACCGACATTCAACACATAGCTACATTAATTACAACTCTAAACGTTCACCATAGTCAAACACGCAGTATAAATTTGATAGGTAGTGCCCTTAAAGTAATTGCAGGAACCCCAGATTGCGATGACTGGGAGCAAATAAAGTTCAAACAGGGTCAGTTAATAGATTCAGAAAACAGGCAAATCGAAATCAACAATAAATTTCAGGTACGACTTAATGAAGTTTCTAAGGCACTTAATGCAATCTTCCTGATGCGGAAGTCGACCATCTCTATTCAACAATTCTAGCAAAGAACAGAATGATAATTACAAATCTTGAGGATCTAACTCTATCAGTAACACTTATTTATTTATTTATTTATTATCAAAATATAATTGACAAGTCGAGTGTCAACTTATCTATAAACTAAACAACTTTGTTTAAAGCCTAAAACAAACAGATAAACAATTTCGAAATATCACCAACCCGTTGGGGGTATTTTATTTGCCAGTCCGGCCAGCTATGCCCCAATTCACAGCCCGATGTGGTTAGTGATATTATTGAAATAAAGAAATTTAAGAAAGAGGCAATACAGGAAAATTAAAAGTAAAACAAGTAAGAGTGCTCTAGTCGAGACTGCTCGACAAAGAGATCCCCTGAACCCTGCGAAGAACTGCGATTCCTAAGAGCCGCTAACATTCTCCGTTACTTTTATATGTATGTACATATGTAGCAAGCAATACATACACACACAGACGCACGCAGCAACACACAATCTGCTAACTGTGCATTATGACTCATCAGCTTCGCTGCTGCTGCAAGACGCCGATAATATGAGATATTAAATGTTTAATAACTTTTTTCCTAGTCGAACGATTTTGATCAAATTTGTTGGGCGTGATCATGACATTCATATGTCTCTAGTACTTGAAATACGTGATTTAGCAATTTGAGGCGAAGGGGCAATTTGAGGGCGTGGCATCCAAAATTTAACAAAAACCGAAATTGCAGAAGGCTCAAATAACACTAATTGCAAAATTTGAAGACTCTAGCTAGAAAGATGAATTAAATAGAATTTTATTACTAAATGAAGATATCGGTTTTTAATCGATAACATTAAAACGATTACAGTTATCGAATATTTGAAACAAACTCGATCGAATCGTACTATACACGAACGTCCAAAAAAATTTGAAGTCTCTAGCTCTTATATCTTCTGAGATCGACGCGTTCAAACATACGGACAGACGGACAGACGGACAGACAGACAGACGGACAGGGCTCAATCGACTCGGCTTCTCTCCCTGATCAAGAATATATATACTTTATGGGGTCTGCCACGCCTCCTTCTGCCTGTTACATACATTTTCACAAAACCATTATACCCTTTTTTCCCATTTTCAATGGGTTCAGGGTATAACAAGTAGAAAACTAAACGAGACCGCTCGACTAGGGTATACCCTGAACCCTGCGAAGAACCGCTATTCCGTGCATTCTCAATTTCTTTTATATACATAAGTATATACATGTTCATTACACACCCACACACACTGGCGCACGCACACACAAGTGGAAGTCGGTGCGTCAGCTGTTCTTAGGCTGCTTTGCATGGCAATGTTATGGGAAATTAAATGTTTAATAACTTTTTTTCCAGATCAACGATTTTCAAACTTGTTGGGCGTGATCATGTCAAAGCACAAGCCTCTATTATTTGATATACGGGAGTTACAAATTTGAGGTGAAGGGGACGTGGCACCCAAAATTTAAGAAAAACCGAAATTGCGTAAGGCTTACATAACACTAAATGCAAATATAAAAGACTCATGCTAGAAAGATGAATTAGATAGAATTTTATAGCTTAATTTAGATATTTGTTTTTAATCGATAACATTAAAATTAAGACAGTTATCGATTTTTTTTAACAAACTCGATCTTTTCGTGCTATACAGGAACTTACATAAAAAATTTGAAGTCTCTAGCTATTGTAAGTTCTGAGATCGACGCGTTCATACATACGGAAAGACAGACGGACAGACGGACAGACAGACAGACAGACGGACAGGGCTAAATCGACTCGGCTTGTCTCCCTGATCAAGAATATATATACTTTATGGGGTCTGCCACGCCTCCTTCTGCCTGTTACATACATACGCCTTCCAACAAAAACATTATACCCTGAGTTCAGAGGAAAAAACGTGATAAAATTTATTATAATTCGCGCATAATACATGAAAAGCACTGTGCAACGAGTAATCCGATGTGAGCAGAGGTAAATGCAAAGGGCGAAAGTGTCTAGTTGTTCTTGAAGGAACCGAAAAATGAAGTTTCATTAACAAGAAGGACGAATCAATATTACCTTCAATTAAATTATGCAGAAAAGCAATCCCAAGGATTGTTCTACGGTTTTTTAATGAAGGAAGATCAATAAGAAGGAAACGACTATGATAAGACGGTAGACGGAGATTCGGATGCCAGTTTAGATTTCTTAGAGCAAAGAGAAGAAACTGTTTTTGGACCGATTCAATACGATCCTTGTACACTTTATGCTGTGGAGACCATATAATTGAACAGTATTCTTAAATAGGTCGTACCAATGAAACATAAAGGAGTTTAGTTACAAACGGATCATTGAACTCTTTCGCCCAACGTTTAATGAAGCCAAGAACACTTTTGGCTTCATTTATAATGGTTGAGATATGAGTATTGAAGCAAAGTTTTGAATCGAAGAGTACACCTAGATCTTTGACAGAAAAAATGCGTTGCAAAGAATAATTAGCAATGTATGGAGTAGTACGACAGAAGGTCATTGTCATACATTTAGAACAGTTTAAACGCAACCTATTGGCCAAGCACCAAAGTTAGAAGGAATTAAGATCATCTTGTAAGCATTGATGATTAATTGCGTTAGAATAAGAAAGGCAAAGTTTTACGTCATCAGCATACATGAAAATCTTTGAATAAGAAATACAGCTGGGAAGGTCATTGATAAATAATGTAAAAAGTAAAGGCCCAAGATGACTACCCTGAGGTACACCTGACAGAACAAAGATTTGTTTTGAAAGAGATGTTCTCAAAATAACTCTTTGGCTTCTACCCTTTTAATAGGATGACATCCAAGATAAGAGTTGAGGAGAAAACCCTAAGAGATCAAGCTTATGAAGCAATACTTCATGATGAACTGAATCAAATGCTTTGCTAAAATCTGTATAAATAACATCAGTTTGCATTTTATTTAAAAAACTATCGTTTACTAGGTAAGTAAATTCAAGCAGATTAGTAGAGGTTGATCGATTAAGAACAAAGCCATGTTGTAGTGGCGAAATAATTGATTTACACAAATGCTGTAAAGTGGAAGTTATTATATTTCAAATAACTTCGGAATAGCCGATAGTTGGGCAATACCCCTATAATTAGAAATGTCAGACCGCCCACCTTTCTTATATAGAGGGATAATAAAAGACTCTTTCCAAATAGACGGAAACACAGAGGTTTCCAGAGATAAGTTAAAAAGCTTTAGTAAAGGTAACTGAAGGGAATCACAGCATTCTTTTATAACACAACTAGGAATATTATCAGCTCCAGGTGAGAAAGACGATTTCATTGACCCAATGGCAGAAATCAGAGAATCAAGGGAAATATTGGAAGCGTTAACAATATTTGTTGAAGATATATAATATGGGTAAGAAGTATTATAGGGGTCTACAGATGAGTAAGTTGACTGAAAGAAATCAGCAAAAAGATCTGAGGAATCCTGATCATTGCAAGAATTCAAAGACTCATAAAAAAATGTGGAAGGTAAACTAGAAGACTTACGTTTCAAATTCACAAAGGAATAAAATTTTTTAGGGTCTCGAGCAAATTGTCTTTTGCAACGCATAAGGTATTTCTCATAGCAACGGGAATTTAAAATGTTAAAATTCGACTTGGCTATGGAATATTTAGACCAGTTAATAGTGGAGCCACACTTTTTAAAATTTTTAAAACATTTAGACTTAATATTTCTTAAATTAGAAAGCAACTGAGTAAACCATGGAGGTTTATTAGAAAAAGGCACAGGGCGACACATAGGAACACACTCATCAATAAGAGAGTTTAAAATGTTATAGAAAATAGTTGATGCACAATTAACATAAACAGAATCATATAACGTAGACCAATCTGTTGCACTTTGGTTAAGTTGGTTAAGCAAAGCAAAGTTGCACTTAACGTAACAACGACGTTTAGATGGAGTAGGTTCAGAAATTGGAGGTGAACATAGGGTCAGAGATACCTCCAATGTAGGATGATAAATATCCTCTGGTAAACAAAAAGGGGATGATCTGGAAACATTAATGCAAGAGTCATCATTAATAAAAACCAGATCAAGCCATCGATTCAGATGATTTGAGATTGCATTCATCTGAGACATAGAAATAGAAAGTAATTCATCAATGAAAAAATGATCAATTGTAGGAATAAGGGAACTTGAACTAGGATTAGAGATCCAGGAAGTGTTCGGTATATTAAAGTCGCCTAACACCAGAAAGAAATCGTTATCCTTCACGTGTCCATAAATTTCTTTAATGCAAGTCATATGTTGCGCATAAACTTGAAAATCAGAAGAGGGGGGAATATATGAACAAGTAATAAAGAGGGAGCAAGATTTAAGAGTAAGTTTAACAGCAACTATCTCGATATCATGAGATGCTGAAAAAATAAAAGATTCAGAAAGGATATAAGATTTAACGCCCAATAAGACACCTCCACCTCTACGAGTCCGTCGATCATGTCTGTAAATAGTGAAATCGTTCGAGAGAATCTCACTATTATAAACATTCGGGCTTAACCACGTTTCAGTCAAGGCAATAATGTCAAAACGAACACTGAAACTACTCAAAAAGAGCCTTTTGAGCTTAGAATTCAGACCACGAACGTTTTGATAAATTAAGGAAATCTGTGAAGAAGGTTGAATTGTGTTTAGTTTTTTGGCACAATATTGGATGAAGATTGTACCGAGGAAGGGTTTAGCAAAACCGGAGACAGCCTAGTTCGACTCTTATGCTTAAATTCATGCACAACTACGTGAGGAGGCCAAAACTTGGCGTCACAAATCGTTGTGAAGAATTCAGATGAAACGTTGATTTTAAAAAAAGCAATTTCACGAGGAGTTGCAAAATTGAACTTCGATATAGAGAATTTAGCATTTGATTTACTAGAAATAAAAGCGGAAACAGCTTCACATGTCGTGTTAGATGAAAACCTTGATAAGAAAACTTGCTTTCTGGGAGAGACGACAGATAAAGTAGGTATAGAAAGTGTGGGAGAAATGGCCAGAGAGTTGTTCGTAGTATGAGCAACAGATGGAGACAACGGGGTTGGAATAAGTAAAGACTCTGGGATATCCACTACTGGTGTCCCTGACGCACTACCAGAGGGTGGAATCGCAAGAGAGTCTGAACAAGGTGTAGAAGGCGCTAATAAATTTGGAGACAAAGGTATAGAAGGTGGTACCAACTGAGAGGCCGCCAACGTCTCAGCTTGAGAATATTCAAAATCATATTGATTTAATAAATTATCACCAGCATCTAGTTCACTAGATAACTGTTTAGATATTTTATTAAGTTTAAAAAATTGAACCCGCACCGAATTAAACATTTTTGAAAAATTTATTTGTTTTTCCAAACAACTAGGACAAGCCGCCGTAAGCCGCCACAACCAATTTTAGCAGTGGACATGACCTTATCATAATCCCGCCCTGTAAGGCCAGCACATTTACTGTGCATCATATTCTCACACAACCAGCAATTAATGAATTGCATTTGTGAAGAATCAGAAGTTTGCCGCACTGAGAAAGTTTTTTTACAACAGGTCATATTGGCAATTGGGATTAAAGAAACTAAAACAAAAGATTAGAAACACAAGGAAAAAAAGAGCGCAAGCTAAAGAGAATATTAATGTGTTTAGAGAGCGACTCACAAACAAACAAAACGGGAGTTTAGATAAAGGCAATGAAACAAGCGCAAAGCAAAGAGAGGGTTAAAGCGTTGAGAGAATATACTCAACAACAAAAACAGCTGATTGCACACACCAAAAAAAAAACTGAGAGCAAGCGATAAAGCAAAAGAAGAATGCAGAATGCAAGTAAAATCAAAAATTACCGACGCTGCACAGATCCAAAATTCCAAGCACTTCACAAAAATAAGATAAAATAAATAAAAACACCGCGGATTACTCCTTGCACAAATGCACAACAGTGACTAATGGTACAAAAACCAAAATCAACAGTGAACGCAATTTTATATATAAAAAAAAATCGCTAAACAAAAATAAAAGCCACGGAGAACAAAAAAAACACGTGTGAAACTTTCAAACTGAGAACTCTCTCTGATGCCAAAATAAATTTGATTAGCCCTCTTATCTTAGACATCATTGATATCAAGGAAGGAAGTTTACCTTCCACATTTTTTTATGAGTCTTTGTATTCTTGCAATGATCAGGATTCCTCAGATCTTTTTGCTGATTTCTCTCAGTCAACTTGCTCATCTGTAGACCCTATAATACTTCTTACTCATATTATATATCTTCTACTATTATTATTAACGCTTCCAATATTTCCCTTGATTCTCTGATTTCTGCCATTCGGTCAATGAAATCGTCTTTCTCACCTGGAGCTGATAATATTCCTAGTTGTGTTATAAAAGAATGCTGTGATTCCCTTCAGTTACCTTTACTAAAACTTTTTAACTTTGGAAACCTCTGTGTTTCCGTCTATTTGGAAAGAGTCTTTTATTATCCCTCTATATAATAAAAGGTGGGCGGTCTGACATTTCTAATTATAGGGGTATTGCCAAACTATCGGCTATTCCGAAGTTATTTGAAAAAATAATAACTTCCACTTTACAGCATTTGTGTAAATCAATTATTTCGCCACTACAACATGGCTTTGTTCTTAATCGATCAACCTCTACTAATCTAAAACATATGAATATAAAAGAAACGAACAATGCTTGGAATAGCGGTTCTTCGCAGGGTTCAGGGTATACCCTAGTCGAGCGGTCTCGACTAGAGTTTTCTTACTTGTTTTATTACATATTGTTATATATTTATATTTACAGTTAGATTTTCTAATTTAATTTTTAATTTTCCTGTATCTTAAATTTCTTTATTTCAATAATATCACTAATCACATCAGGCTGTGAATTGGGGCATAGCTGGCCGGACTGGCAAATAAAATACCCCCAACGGGTTGGTGATATTTTGAAATTGTTTATCTGTTTGTTTTAGGCTATAAATAAAGTTGTTTAGTTTATACTTAAGTTGACACTCGACTTGTCAATTATATTTTTTATAATAAATAAATAAATAATTAATAATTAAATAATGACATTGTGACCTTTGAAATAAAATAATAATAAAAATAATAAAATGAGCATCTTACAAATATTAGTGTATAAAATATCCCCAACCCAAATTAATTTATAAGAAAATAGACATTTTTCCTGTTCAACATAATAAGGTAATAATAGATTTAGAAGAGGGTAACATAGTGGCCGATTGTGGATCAAAGACCTTCGCTGTGGGCAACTGCGATACTACTGGGACCACCACCTTCTGTAAACGACTACGGAAAACAACGTGTGCCCAGCAGCTGGTGTCGGGAACCATCGCACAATGCGCCACACGCCCCGGGCATTTAGAGCCCATAACAACGATCGAGGATGGCATCATTATCATCAACAGCGCAACAGTAAATGTGGTAGACAACACTGGAGGCAGCCAACAAGTTACGGGAACTTTCCTGGCCACTTCCGACGATTACATCTCGCTCAACGGCACTCGATATGATAATCACCGAGGCATCATAAAAAAGAAACCTGCCGTTTCTACTTCAGCCAGAGTAAACATCATCCTTTTCAGGGAATACCTAAGCCTCCAATTCTTACACGATTTCAGCCGATTCCTCAGGCTTCCGCCATATCGGAGATCTCAAATCAGCTATATCAACAAGGTCATTTGGCTACCTAATCCTCATTGCTCTTCTCCTCCTTCTCTTAAGCGTATGGAAACTATACCGTCGTAAAAGAATCAAAGAGAAACCCGAGGACGGGTTTCAGCCTACCCGGGGAGGAGTTAACACGCGCACGGCCGGAGTTGCTGATGGAGCAATTGGGCCGGATGCCGTTGCGAAAGATACGCAAGTAGAACCTGACACCACCACGCCTAAGTGGCCTGATCGTCGGTGGGAAGCGTCGACTCAGCAGTCTGCCGGTCGGCCTGCTGGCCCGTCTGCCGGCAGCAGCAGCTATATAAGTACATACATGTTACGATAAGTTTAGTTTTAAATTGTTTCTCGCACAACTCAAACGAGTTGTAAATAAAAAATAATAAATAATAATTACTTTGGTTTTCATTTATATATAAAAGAAGCAAAGAATATTCTAATATAGGCTCTTCGCAGAAATCAGGAATGTCGAGTTAAGCACTCTACTTATTTACTTATAGTTTGATTTGAGCAATAAACACGTGTAAAGTAAATTAAACATATTTTTACATACTTACTTTGAGCTTCAAGGCTGTCTTGGAGAGCTCCTATTGTTTTCGCAGTTTTTCGTTTACTTTGGCTACGGTGGTAAAGAGTCATGTAATCATCATTAGAAAGTTCAAATGCTTTATTATAATAGTGCATAGCAATATTTTCTCTCCGTCGTCGAGAATAATATTTTCCCCAGTCCTTATAAATTTCCTGCTCAATTTCAGGACTCCAATCTATTTTCTTCCATATTGGAATTTCCGCCTCCACCCCTTGTGCCTGGGGCACATAAATTGGTACAATAGACGCCATTTTACTTTTTTTTATAATTATTTTGTATATAAATTTTTTTCTCTTGTCAATAACAAAACATTTAATGACAAAATATGGTTTTGCCTTTTCCAGGAAATTTCTTTTAGATGACTTTTGTTCAAATGATCTATAGATCTTGTTTTTTTTGTAGCATTTTGTATAATAATGAAATATTATAAAGCAATATAGTTTATTTATCAACCAAACAACAAATGCACAATACGTATAGTTATAAGATCGAGTAACGTCCGTAGGGACCTACCTTAGCTTCTGTTTCTGAATGTTGTTCTTAGCTACGCATTCGTTCAAATACATTGTCATTTTGACAACACTGACATGACCCAAAGAATTGTATTACCACATTGAAATCCATCACGTCTGTTTCAATGCCTTCATTCTCATTGGAACTAATGTATCTTAAACGTCCAATTCAACATTTTGACTGGCATTGGAATTCACCAACAAATGTTCAATATCTTTTAAACATTTCTTCAGGGCGACGAGCTGATTTGCTATAGCTATGACCGCCTCTCCGTGCCTGTGAACGCACCAATGTCGTAAACCACAAAAGCTGAAATGTATACTCGTGTATACCATGCGCAGCACGAGTTTCTTATGAAAATTCAATAACTCATTTCATTTTCGTATTATTGATCAAGTTGATGAATTGACTATTATTTGTATACCGTAACAGCTAGAGTTTACAAATTCGCTGTGTAGTGATGCCATGAATACAAAGATTTTATAATTTTTTTATTATTTGCAAAAATCGTATTTTAAATGCTAGAGACTTGTGCTTTGACAAATACACATATATTAACAAGTAAGCACGTTGCTGTCGGACGCAACCGACAGCGAAATACTATTTCACGTCCCAGCAGCACAGAGGGGCATCTATCTCTTTATATTTTTTAAAATTTAACCTTAAATCCCCACTGTTGCCGCTTAAATTAGCTGCAGATTAAAACTTTTCATTGGAGGTGGCCAGACAGTTTCAATTAGGATCGAAGCTTAGAACCCTTACCTTAGCAAAAACACGCACCTAAATCGAGAGAGGTGGCATCTCTCAAAATAAGAGAAGTGGCAACTCTCAAAATGAGAGAAAATCTGAAAATGTGATTTAAGTTCGTTGGCGAGCGTAGAGGTGTGGGCTCGAACCCCGGTGCGGTCATGTTGATATTTTTGTTATATTTTCTTTATTTAGTTATTTTGTATTAATAAAATATTTTATGGGACTGTTAAAGAAAATAAAAGACAATCTACCCAGTTCCTCCTTCAAGATATTGGCTTCATATCTAGCGGAACGAACTTTTCAAGTGGTAAAAGGGCAAGCAACATAGTCGACTCGTTCCGTCAGAGCAGGTGTGCCCCTATATTGTACACTCTATTCACCGCTGACATGCCGCTACCTCCATCCAATAATGGTATGCTGATCGCCACATATGCTGATGATACTGCTATTCTCAGTCGGAATAAGTCGCCACATGATGCGTCAAGATGCAAACGTATCTACACGAGCTCCATAGATGGCACAAATGCTGGAGCATCGCTGTGAACACTCAAAAATCAGTGCACACCACGTTCACACTAAGAAAAGGTGACTGCCCAGACGTAGCACTCGGACATACAATACCGAGGGCTAATAAAGTAAACTATCTTGGAGTCACTCTGGACAAGAGACTGACGTACGGTGCCCACATAAGCCAGATGGTGAAGAGGTGCCAATTCAAATTAAAAAAACTTGATTGGATGCTAAGGAGCGAGAGTAATGTAGCATGTTGTACGTTAAATAAGCATATGACCATCGTCAGTTAGAGTATTACACTCATATACACAGTGGCACTTTGTCGCTGTGTTTACGTAACGCATCCGCACATAAGCCGTCATATGATCCGGCTATATGTAGACGGGCCTGCAGCGTGAGATCTGCAGCATAAGCATTTATGCGTTTATGTATATGCCGTCTGCATATACATACATATGTATATATGCTACGCTCTCCCATTCTGTCGCTGCTCTCAGCGGCAGAACTCTTTTATGTATACATTATGTATTTAGGCTAAGCTTATTCAAAACCTAAAATAAAGAATCATTCGAAAACCAAAAGCCAAAGCGAGCAGAAGCTCGAGCGTTATCATTTAAACACGGTACGATGATTACATGGCGACCGTGACAAGTGTCACAAAAGCAGTGAATAAAGTCTTGAAATAAAACAACATACTACGTGCGCGTTATTAAAAAAAACTGCAAGATATAAAAGCTAAATGATCCTCCAACTGATGGCAAAGTCAACAACAACAGCTGCAACGGCAAGGCGACAGAACATAAGAAACAACAACATCCAACAATCTCTAAATACCAGCAACAAGAAGAACAACGTTCGCTGGGCTGGCGCTTTGCTCGATTCCTCTATCAATTCCTAACCAAACCAACAAGCAACAGAAGTAGAACAACACTGCGTCGTCCACAAGCAACAAACATCAACAGCAACCAAGTCGTAAACTATATAAACGCTAAAACTGGGATATAAAACAACCACAAGAACAACAACAACCATACCAACAACAACATTATGATGATGCAGCCACAAATCAATATGAATCATCCCAAAGAAGAGCAAGGAGTGCCCGGCGGACTGCCCTGGACCATTAGAGACTGCGCACTGTAGATACACGTGCTGCAGACGGACCAGCGTCGGCTCCCCAACAGCCTGTGCGACCAGCACCGGCCCCGCCAGCGCGACAAGCTGTGCCCATGTGACCGACAGCGCTACAAAGAGCGCCCAACGTAAAAAAAACTATAATAATATTTAAGAAATTGTTTATTTTAAGAAATGAAATTGAATACTTTAAGACATTTTATGTTAAATCGAGCGGAACCTTTTCTGCCCGATAGATGTATGGCCTGTAAAGCCATACAAACAATTAGACAGGAGTCACTGCGTTGACAAAATAGGGATTAAAAGAAATAGGGATTAAATTAAAAGAAAAATACTTTTCTTATACAAAAAAAAATTTTTTTTTCTCTCGCAATTATCAAAAAAAAAAGATCAATAATAAAATTTTTTTTTATTACGAAACGTAAATGATATCAAATTCAATTTCAAAAGTTGACCTAGCAGAGGATTTTGTAGAAACCATAATCATGATAGACCATAATTCGAAAGTCGCGGACTCAACCGCAAATGTCATCAACAATGTTGAATCAACTTCTCCAGATTTAAAATTCATAACAATTTTAATTGTTATAATAGTTGTTTTGCTTCTGGCAAATACATTAACCAAATTATATAAGCTGCATAATAGATGCATTAAGAAAAAATATTTGAGCCGAGCACAGGAGTTAGATAAGATATAAAGAATATGGTTGGTTAGTTTATAACAATAAAAAAAAACACTTGGTGTTACTACTATATTGATGTTGCGCTTAAAACGCTAAGATCTCCATTTTTCCACTAAGAAATGGAATGGAGTGCGTTAGTGAATACCATTGATGATTTCAAAGACAAATTCGGGAAATCATACAAATGTATCAATTCTGATAAAATAATAAAAACAGAAACAGTGATACATCATTTGCGCATTTTAACAGATCAATATAATAATATAGTAACAACAGTAAATCAGGTGTATGAAAAATTGACATGTGAACACAAATGTCAATGTCAAAAAACAATCAAATCACTCCGTGAAAGATTACAAAATATTAGCATTAGAAGGAGTGTTGATATAATAATCCCTTCAAATATCAACGAACTAGTTGAATTTGACGAAAACCAATTACAAGATTTGGATGAGTCCAAACCTGTAATAAATTCGGATAGCGAAAGCGATACTGAACCATTGAAAGAAAATATAGAAACAATGGCTAATCAGACCGCGTTGGACAGGGAATATGTGAAGCAGGTTTCCTCTTCAGTACCCGAATTTGACGGTAAAAAGTTGACATTAAATCGGTTCATAACAGCATTGAACCTTGTAAATAGAACCAAAGGCGATCAGGAAGATATAGCAGTAGAGGTCGTAAAGTCAAAAATAATTGGCACAATCTTGTATAAGGTACAAGACGAGACCACTATAGCTGGAATAATAAATAAGCTTAAAGAAAACGTAAAAGGAGAATCTCCCGACGTAATAAAAGCTAAATTATTGAATATAAAACAAAAAGGTAAAACTGCCACCCAGTACGCAACTGAAATAGACAATTTGCGAAAACAACTGGAGGCAGCCTTTATTGATAACGGCCTAGACCCAAACAATGCAGAGAAATTCTCCACAAACGAGTCTGTTTCTGCAATGATTAAGAATTGTGAGCATGAGAAACTGAAAATAATATTGGAAGCTGGAAACTTCGTTACTTTCAATGATGTAATGAGTAAATATATTCATTGCAGCACAGAAATGACTGGAAGTACAAGTACAGTATTATTTCAGCGAGGCCGCAATAGTAGGGGCGGTGGTTACTATTCCCACAGAGGAAGAGGCAATGGCCGAGGTAACTACCACCCTAATAACAATTCCAACAATTATGGAAATAACAACAGAGGTGGTCGAGGTTATAACAGAGGTAGGAATAATTCCAACCGAGGCAATAACCAAAACGGGAACAACCGTAATAATAACAACAACTATAATGTCCGTCTCGCCCAAGATAATTCGGGAAACTCCCAAACCCCTCCAGATACACAAGGTTAAATAGTAAAATATATACTGTCAACTTAAGTCTCAACAATTTTGTATCATTCAAAAATGTTGCAACAAATAAAAAAATAATATTCTTAATAGATACAGGTGCAGATATTTCAATTATAAAGGAAAATTCTGATGTCTTTCACGACATCCAAGCAAATAGAATCATAGATATTCGAGGTATAGGAGAAGGAGTAATAAACTCCAAAGGAATAGCTTCAATTGAATTACAGACAGACAAGTACATTATTCCATATGAATTCCATATACTTCATGCGGATTTCGCAATTCCTTGCGATGGAATAATCGGATTAGATTTTATTAAAAAATACAATTGTCAGTTAGATTACAATAGTTCAGATGATTGGTTTATAATTAGACCACAAAATTTAACGTATCCTATCTATGTTCCAATAACGTTTAGTTCTGGTACTAATTCCACACTTCTACCAGCAAGATCACAAGTGATACGTAAAATTGAGTTATCTTCAACAGAAGAAAACATTTTAATTCCAAATCAGGAAATTAAACAGGGTGTCTATGTTGCAAATACGATTGTAACAGCCCATAATGCTTTTGTCCGATTCCTAAATACTACAGATACATGCCAAACTGTAGGCATAAATAACTTAAAATTCGAAGCACTTTCGAACTACGAAGTAGTTCAAAATCTCAATAATAATAGAACAGAAACCGTGATTAGCAAGTTAAGGAAAAATTTTCCAACACTATTCAAAAAACCACTTGAGGAAATATGCACCCAGTATAGTGATGTGTTCGGACTTGAATCCGAACCAATCACAACAAACAATTTCTATAAACAACAGTTAAGACTTAAAGACGACGAGCCAGTATATGTAAAAAATTATCGATGTCCGCATAGCCAAATAGAAGAAATCCAGCATCAAGTTGGAAAGTTAATTGAACAAAAAATTGTTGAACCGTCTGTATCACCCTATAATAGCCCACTCTTATTAGTACCAAAGAAGGCCATTCCAGGCACTAAAGATAAAAGATGGCGATTAGTAATCGACTATCGTCAAATAAACAAAAAATTGCTGTCAGATAAATTTCCACTCCCTAGAATTGATGATATTCTTGATCAATTGGGTCGAGCTAAATATTTTTCATGCCTTGACTTAATGTCAGGTTTCCATCAAATCGAGCTTGAGGAAAACTCAAGAAATATAACGTCTTTTTCAACAAGCAATGGTACCTATCGCTTCACGCGATTACCATTTGGCTTAAAAATAGCGCCTAATTCATTTCAGAGAATGATGACAATAGCATTTTCAGGCCTAGAGCCTACACAAGCTTTCCTTTATATGGATGATCTAATCGTTATTGGTTGTTCTGAACAACATATGATTAAAAATCTAACAGATGTTTTCAAACTTTGTAGAAAACACAATCTCAAATTACATCCAGAAAAATGTTCATTCTTCATGCACGAGGTGACGTTTTTAGGTCACAGATGCACAGATAAGGGAATACTCCCTGATGATAAAAAATTTGATGTTATCAATAATTATCCAGTCCCTACGGACGCAGATAGCGCTAGAAGATTCGTTGCATTTTGCAATTACTATAGACGATTTATAAAAAACTTCGCCGAATATTCACGGCACATAACTAGATTATGTAAAAAGAATGTCCCATTTGAATGGACCGCTGAATGTGAAAAAGCATTCCAATACCTTAAAAAGGCACTTGTTCAACCAAATCTATTACAGTACCCAGATTTTAACAAAGAATTTTGTATAATCACAGATGCAAGCAAACAAGCATGTGGAGCAGTTTTAACTCAAAACTATAATGGACTCCAACTCCCAGTTGCATATGCATCTAGAGCATTCACTAAAGGTGAAAGCAATAAGAGTACTACAGAACAAGAACTAGCAGCAATACATTGGGCAATAACACATTTTCGACCATATATATATGGCAAACACTTTACAGTTAAAACAGATCACAGACCCTTAACATATTTATTTTCTATGGTAAATCCAAGTTCTAAATTAACACGCATGCGACTCGAACTGGAAGAGTATGATTTTACAGTTGAGTATCTGAGAGGTAAAGACAATTTTGTAGCAGATGCTCTATCAAGGATAACAATATCCGATCTCATTGATTTGAATAGAAAAGTCCTGAAAGTCACTACCAGGCACCAAAGTAGACAAAAGAATTTCTGCGCAGAAAATAAACAAGAACTATTGCCAAGGCAAAGTCTTGAAAAAGCTTCTAAGCCCAACGTATACGAAGTCATCACAAATGACGAGGTACGAAAAGTAGTGACCTTGCGAATAACAGATTCCACATGTTTATTGAAACATGGAAGAAAAATTATTGCAAGATTTAATGTTAGCGATTTGTACTCCAATGGAACTCTCGATTTAGGTCAGTTTTTCCAAAGGCTTGAATGGCAAGCCGGTGTATTTAAAATCAGCCAACTAAAAGTGGCACCGAGCGAAAAGATCTTTGAATCAATTTCAATAGATACTTTCAAAAATATGGGCAATAATAATTTAAAATCATTACGAGTAGCGCTACTCAAGCCGGTGACCCTCATCCAAGTTGATGAAGAAAAAGAAGCTATACTGTCTACATTCCATGACGATCCAATTCAAGGAGGTCATACAGGAATTAATAAAACAATTGCGAAAATAAAGAGACAATATTATTGGAAAAACATGACTAAACATGTAAAAGAATACATTAATAAATGTCCAAAATGCCTGACGTCGAAAACGACGAAGCATACAAGAGCACCTATGATAATAACCGAGACTCCACAATATGCTTTTGACAGAGTGATAGTAGACACAATTGGTCCACTACCACGTTCGGAAAATGGGAATGAATACGCAATCACTTTAATATGTGATTTGACTAAGTATTTAGTAGCAATTCCTATTCCAAATAAGAGCGCAACAACTGTCGCAAAAGCCATATTCGAATCTTTTATTCTGAAGTACGGTCCAATGAAGACGTTCATTACGGACATGGGAACAGAATATAAAAATTCAATCATTACTGACTTGTGCAAATATTTAAAAATTGATAACATAACATCTACAGCACACCACCACCAGACATTAGGTACCATTGAAAGAAGTCATAGGACATTCAATGAGTATATTCGTTCATATATTTCAGTAGATAAAACTGATTGGGACATATGGTTACAGTATTTCGTGTATTGTTTCAACACAACACCATCAGTAACTCATAATTATTGTCCATATGAACTAGTATTTGGTAGACAAAACACCCTACCAATACAATTTAATAGCTTAAACACTATAGAACCTATATATAATATAGAAGATTACTCTAAGGAAGTTAAATTTAGATTAGAAAACGCGTATAAGAGAACTCGAATATTATTAGAAAAAAATAAAGCTAAGCAAAAAGAAATAAATGATAGGAAAGTATTAGATTTTAAAATAGAAATAGGAGACCAAGTTTACTTAAAGAATGAAACAGGTCATAAATTAGAATCATCTTATATAGGACCCTTTGAAGTAATTAGCATAGAAAAAAATAATAATATAATAATAAAGAATAAGAAAAATAAAGAGCAAAAAGTTCATAAAGATAGGTTAAAAAAGATAAATGAGTAAAAAAAAAAAAAAGGAAAAGAAAATAAGTATATATATATATATATAGATATATATAAAAGTTTTTTGAAAAAAAAAAAACTAAAAAAAAAAGAAAAAAAAATTTTTATTTGTCAACATAATACAACATAATAAATAATTATATAAAAATAAAATAATATTAGTAACTATTTTTATATTAAATAACTACATTATATTACGTTATTTTTTAAAAAGGGGAGGTGTAGCATGTTGTACGTTAAATAAGCATATGACCATCGTCAGTTAGAGTATTACACTCATATACACAGTGGCACTTTGTCGCTGTGTTTACGTAACGCATCCGCACATAAGCCGTCATATGATCCGGCTATATGTAGACGGGCCTGCAGCGTGAGATCTGCAGCATAAGCATTTATGCGTTTATGTATATGCCGTCTGCATATACATACATTTGTATATATGCTACGCTCTCCCATTCTGTCGCTGCTCTCAGCGGCAGAACTCTTTTATGTATACATTATGTATTTAGGCTAAGCTTATTCAAAACCTAAAATAAAGAATCATTCGAAAACCAAAAGCCAAAGCGAGCAGAAGCTCGAGCGTTATCATTTAAACACGGTACGATGATTACAGTAAACTGTCTCTCTTAAGCAAAAGGATTATTTATAACGCGATTGTGGCACCAGTGTTCACATACGCTATTATGGGGATCAGCTGCCCAAACGCACGTTAAAAAAGTGCAAATTTTGCAGAATAAAGCTCTAAGAAGATGGACCGAAGCAGAATGGTTCATAAGAAACGCAACGCTTCATACCGACCTTAAGATGCCGACAATAGCAGAGCTCATCGGCAGACATAGTGCAAGGTACACGGACAGATTGGAAGCGCACCCAAACCAACTGGCATCTAATCTGGTCAACAACCGAAGTAGGAGAAGACTTAAAAGACTGCATCCCCTCGATCGTCGGGGAATTTAAATTAAAACAAGTAAGAGTGCTCTAGTCGAGACTGCTCGACAAAGAGATCCCCTGAA
Organism: Drosophila paranaensis; assembly: GCA_035047545.1. Classification (NCBI taxonomy): domain Eukaryota; kingdom Metazoa; phylum Arthropoda; class Insecta; order Diptera; family Drosophilidae; genus Drosophila; species Drosophila paranaensis. The sequence goes on from JAWNPL010000043.1 coordinate 887,726, forward strand.
CCCTGCGAAGAACTGCGATTCCTAAGAGCCGCTAACATTCTCCGTTACTTTTATATGTATGTAAATATGTAGCAAGCAATACATACACACACACAGACGCACGCACAAGAACACACACAGACGCTTTTTTTCTTTTTTTCTAGTCGAACGATTTTGATCAAATTTGTGGTGCGTGATCATGAGTGTGTATGTGCCAAAGCACAAGTCTCTAGTACTTGAAATACGTGATTTAGCAATTTGAGGCGAAGGGGCAATTTGAGGGCGTGGCATCTAAAATTTAACAAAACCCGAATTTGCAGAAGGCTCAAATAACACTAAATGCTAAATTTGAAGACTCTAAGTATAACGATGAATTAAATAGAATTTTATAACTAAATGAAGATATCGGTTTTTAATCGATAACATTAAAACGATGATAGTTATCGAATATTTGAAACAAACTCGATCGAATCGTACTATACACGAACTTCCAAATTTGAAGTCTCTAGCTCTTATATCTTCTGAGACGCGTTCAAACATACGGACAGACGGACAGACGGACGGACGGACAGACGGACAGACAGACAGACTGACAGACGGACAGGGCTAAATCGACTCGGCTTCTCTCCCTGATCAAGAATATATATACTTTATGGGGTCTGCCACGTCTCCTTCTGCCTGTTACATACATTTTCACAAAACCATTATACCCTTTTTTCCCATTTTCAATGGGTTCAGGGTATAAAAAAAAAAAACAAGTAAGAAAACTCTAGTCGAGACCGCTCGACAAGGGTATACCCTAAACCCTATGAAGAACCGTTATTCCAAACATTCTTTGTTTCTTTTATATACACATGCATATGTACGTTCATTACAAGCAAAATATACACGCACACGCACACACACACGCCAGTCGGTGCGTCAGCTGTTCTTTGGCTGCTTTGCATGTCAATGCTATGGGAAATTAAATGTTTAATAACTTTTTTTCTAGAGTAACGATTTTGATCAAACTTGTTGGGCGTGATCATGTCACATGTATGTATGTGCCAAAGCACAAGTCTCTAGTATTTGATTTACAGGAGTTACAAATTTGAGGCGAAGGGGGCGTGGCTTCCAAAATTTAACAAAAACCGAAATTGTGTAATGCTCACATAACACTAAATGCAAAATTTGAAGACTCTAGCTATAAAGATGAATTATATAGAATTATATAAAGGAGCATCGATTTCGTTTTTAATCGATAACATTAAAATTAAGACAGTTATCGATTTTTTTTTAACAAACTCGATCTTTTTGTGCTATACAGGAACCTACATAAAAAATTTCAAGTCTCTAGCTCTTGTAGGTTCTGAGAACGACGCGTTCATACATACGGACAGACAGACGGACAGACGGACGGACGGACAGACGGACAGGGCTAAATCGACTCGGCTACTCTCCCTGATCAAGAATATATAAACTTTATGGGGTCTGCCACGCCTCCTTCTCCCTGTTACATACATACGCCTTCCAACAAAAACATTATACCCTGATTTTCCCATTTTCAATGGGTTCAGGGTATAAAAAAAACGGAACATATAAATTAGAATAATTGTAACAGGCGTACCTGCCAAAAAACAAATGTTAAGGGTAAAGAGATAAATGCGCTATAGAGTCTCTGACAACAAGCAGCAAATAAATTCACATATATGAAAAAAAAAACAAGTAAGAAAACTCTAGTCGAGACCGCTCGACTAGGGTATACCCTGAACCCTACGAAGAACCGCAATTCCAAACAATCTCCGTTTCTTTAATATACATAAGTTTATATATATGTTCATTACAAACAACACATACACACACACATACACAGGCGCAAGCACTCACAAGCGCAAATCGTTGCGTCAGCTGTTCTTTGGCTGCTGTTTGCATGCCAATGACATGGAAAATTAAATGTTTAATAACTTTTTTTTCTAGAGTAACGATTTTGATCAAACTTGTTGGGCGTGATCACGTCATCCATATATATGTATGTGCCAAAGCACAAGTCTCTAGTATTTGATATACGGGAGTTACAAATTGGAGGCGAAGGGGGCGTGGCACCCAAAATTTAACAAAAACCGAAATTGCGTAAGACCCAAATAACACTAAATGCAAAATTTGAAGACTCTAGCTAGAAAGATGAAATAGATAGAATTTTTTAGCTTAATTTAGATTTTCGTTTTTAATCGATAACAATAAAACGATAACAGTTATCGAATTTCTGAAACAAACTCGATATGCGCGCCCTATACAGGGACCTACAAAAAAAATTTGAAGTCTCTAGCTATTGTAAGTTCTGAGATCGACGCGTTCATACATACGGACAGACGGACAGACGGACAGACAGACAGACAGACGGACAGGGCTAAATCGACTCGGCTTGTCTCCCTGATCAAGAATATATATACTTTATGGGGTCTGCCACGCCTCCTTCTGCCTGTTACATACATACGCCTTCCAACAAAAACATTATACCCTGATTACCCATTTTCAATGGGTTCAGGGTATAACAAGTAAGAAAACTCTAGTCGAGACCGCTCGACTAGGGTATACCCTAAACCCTGCGAAGAAACGCTATTCCGTGCATTCTCCGTTTCTTTTATAAAACATATGTATATGTACGTTCATTACAAGTAACACATACACACATACATTCATAGGCGAACGCACACACAAACGCCAGTCGGTGCGTCAGCTGATCGTTGGCTGCTATTTGCATGTCAATGACATGGGAAATTAAATGTTTAATAACTTTTTTTCTAGAGCAACGATTTCGATCAAACTTGTTGGGCGTGATCATGTCATCCATATGTATGTATGTGCCAAAGCACAAGTCTCTAGTATTTGATATAGGGGAGCTACAAATTGGAGGCGAAGGGGGCGTGGCACCCAAAATTTAACAAAAACCGAAATTGCGCAAAGCCTAAGTAACACTAAATGCAAAATTTGAAGGCTCTAGCTATAAAGATGAATTATATATAAATATATAACTTGATTTAGATTTTCGTTTTTCATCGATAACAATAAAACGATAACAGTTATCAAATTTCTGAAACAAACTCGATCTTTTCGTGATATACAGGAATCTACATAAAAAATTTCAAGTCTCTAGCTATTGTAGGTTCTGCGAACGACGCGTTCATACATACGGACCCATTGAAAATGGGAAATCAGGGTATAATGTTTTTGTTGAAATGTATGTAACAGGCAGAAGGAGGCGTGGCAGACCCCATAAAGTATATATATTCTTGATCAGGATGACAAGCCGAGTTAATATAGCCATGTCCGTCTGTCCGTCTGTCCGTCTGTAATTCATCTTTCTAGCTGGAGTCTGCAATTTTTATACCCTGAACCCATTGAAAATGGGAAAATCAGGGTATAATGTTTTTGTTGGAGGGCGTATGTATGTAACAGGCAGAAGGAGGCGTGGCAGACCCCATAAAGTATATATATTCTTGATCAGGATGACAAGCCGAGTTGATATAGCCATGTCCGTCTGTCCGTCTGTCCGTCTGTCCGTCTGTCTGTCCGTATGTATGAACGCGTCGTTCTCAGAACCTATAAGAGCTAGAGACTTGAAATTTTTTATGTAGGTCCGTGAATAGCACGAAAAGATCGAGTTTGTTAAAAAAAGTCGATAACTATTTTAATTTTATTGTTATCGATTAAAAACAATATCGAATGTTAGTTATAAAATTATATCTCCCACGTCTTTATAGCTAGAGTCCCCAAATTTTTTTGTAAGTTTTATATTTATTTTCCCTAATTTTGATTTTTGTTAAATTTTGGATACCGGCTCCAAATTTCCCCAAATATTTAAATCGAGGTTAGTTGCACTCAAAGCCAGTAAATGAATGGGTTTACATTTTTAAAAATTGGAAAAAATGTAATAAAATATGTTGAACATAAGCTGAAAATTTTATTCAAATCCATTAATTCGCGCAGAAGTTATTAAACAAAACATTTTGCCAATCGGCCAAACACGTGACCAGCAAAGCAAAGCAAACTGTTTTCCTATACATGTGCACACATACACACATACACATTGAGCTGCGTGCATCTAGCAAGTTCTAAAACCCGCAAGTTTTAGTGTACATATTTCCAATAGATGGCGCTGTGATTTGCGAATTATCAGCTGCTCAGTTGGTTCGAAACTTGGATGGCGCTATTCAATCGAACCATAGATGACGCTATTAGCTAAACAATTGAAATGAATTGAATTTAGTTTTCTGTGCGTTTATACGAAATGCTAATTATGCAGTATTTTAACGCAGATAGCGCGGGGTTTAGGGTATCTCCTAGTCGGGACCGCCGACTAGAGTTTTCTTACTTGTTATACCCTGAACCCATTGAAAATGGGAAAATCAGGGTATAATGTTTTTGTTGGAGGGCGTATGTATGTAACAGGCAGAAGCAGGCGTGGCAGACCCCATAAAGTATATATATCCTTGATCAGGATGACAAGCCGAGTTGATATAGCCCTGTCCGTCTGTCCGTCCGTCTGTCCGTCTGTCCGTATGTACGAACGCGTCGTTCTCAGAACCTACAATAGCTAGAGACTTGAAATTTTTTATGTAGGTTACTCTATATCACGAAAAGATCGAGTTTGTTTCAGAAATTCGATAACTGTTATCGTTTTTTTTGTTATCGATTAAAAACTAAAATCTAAATTAAGCTATAAAATTCTATCTAATTCATCTTTCTAGCTAGAGTCTTCAAATTTTGCGTTTAGTGTTATGTAAGCCTTTCGCAATTTCGGTTTTTGTTAAATTTTGGATGCCACGCCCCCTTCGCCTCAAATTTGTAACTCCCGTATATCAAATACTAGAGACTTGTGCTATGGCACATACATACATATGGATGACATGATGACGCCCAACAAGTTTGATCAAAATCGTTACTCTAGAAAGAAAGTAATTAAACATTTAATTTCCCATAGCATTGGCATGCAAACAGCAGCCAAAGAACAGCTGACGCAACGACTGGCGCATGTGTGTGCGTGCGCCTGTGCGTGCGTCTGTGCGTGCGCCTGTGCGTGTGTGTGTAAGTTTGGCATGTAATAAACGTACATATGCATGTGTATATAAAAGAAACAAAGAATGCTTGGAATAACGGTTCTTCATAGGGTTTAAGGTATACCCTAGTCGAGCGGTCTCGACTAGAGTTTTCTTACTTGTTAAACCCTGAACCCATTGAAAATGGGAAAAAATGGTATGATGGTTTTGTGAAAATGTATGTAACAGGCAGAAGGAGGCGTGGCAGACCCCATAAAGTATATATATTCTTGATCAGGGAGAGAAGCCGAGTCGATTTAGCCCTGTCCGTCTGTCTGTCTGTCCGTCTGTCCGTCTGTCCGTCCGTCCGTCTGTCCGTCCGTCCGTCTGTCCGTCTGTCCGTATGTTTGAACGCGTCGATCTCAGAAGATATACGAGCTAGAGACATAAAATTTTTTTTGGAAGTTCGTGTATAGTACGATTCGATCGAGTTTGTTTAAAATATTCGATAACTATCAAAACGGTTATCGATTAAAAACCGATATCTTCATTTAGTTATAAAATTCTATATAATTCATCTTTATAGTTAGAGTCTTCATTTAGTGCATTTAGTGTTATTTGAGCCTTCTGCAATTTCGGTTTTTGTTAAATTTTGGATGCCACGCCCTCAAATTGCTCCGTCGCCTCAAATTTCTAAATCACGTATTTCAAGTACTAGAGACTTGTGCTTTGGCACATACATACATATGAACGTACATACATACACGCCCCACAAATTTGATCAAAATCGTTCGACTAGAAAAAAAGTTATTAAACATTTAATATCTCATATTATCGGCGTCTTGCAGCAGCAGCGAAGCTGATGAGTCATAATGCACAGTTAGCAGATTGTGTGTTGGTGCGTGAGTTACAAGTCAGAGGATGATCAGGGCCCCGCCCAATAGGGTCCTTATGAATAAAACGTCCGCTTGCTTCTCTGACTTAATTGAGACTCCCTCTTTATTCAGTGGTAACTTATATATACATGTTGTCTATGTGTCGCGACTCGCGACATCCCGTTTGAGGTTTGAAGCTGTCGCTTCGCAGGAAGTCTCGCCCACACGATTTAGAACCATCCAAGCGGCACCAAGGCGAGGCGGCTTGGTTGGGAACATCTCAGAGGGGACTGAGGCAACTGAGATGGTAACTCCTCCCCCCCTAGTGTGAAGCGACGGCAATAGCGATGGTATAGTTGGACGTCCGTTTGAAGGTGTTTTGGGCTCATTTGTTTGTTATTTGTTTGATTAGGCCCGCTTAATTATGTAATACATATTTAAGTAACATAAATATTTTGTTCTTATTAATAAGTAGAGAAATAATGTGCAGTAACTCATAATTGCTTTTCTAAAGGTTACATTTTTTTTATCTAAGGCTAAGAACTATATAAATATTCTTCGTTTAATGTCTTAAAAATGTTATTTTCAAAAAAAATAATTTTTTTTTTTTTTATATTTACATCTTTGCTAATGTTTTTGAATCTTATTGCTATGTCTTTTTTATCATATTTTGTTGATTTATGTTCTTAAGTATCTTTCTTTTGTTGTCTTCTAGCTTGTTTAATTTATTTGTAATAATTGCTTCGTCCGTGTCGTCCATGTTATCAGTTACTACTTTAGTTACGTTTAATATTCCGTTAATTGGTAAGGGGTTGTATAGTTGATGTATTTTTCTTAGTCTTTTTCTTTATTTTAGATTTATGTATCTTTTGGTTTTTTCTAGAAATAAATGTTATCCCTGTGTCTTTAGATACTATGTGTTTAGTAAATCGTGGGGTTAATTTGTTTCGTCTGTTTTCTTTTCTGAAAATCGTGTCCCCTATGTCTAACGGTAAGGGTTCCTGTCGGTCCTGATTTGCTCTCTTGATTCTAAATTCCATTTTGTTTTTCTTGGGAAAAGTAAATTTCTCGTTCCTTCAGAGCCCATTCAAAAGCCTCACGAATGTTAGTTGGTTTCATGGCCCTGACCGCTGTGCCTAATGGGCCCTGAATTCCAGATAGGAATGAATTTAGGCAGATGTCGGCAAAGAGGTTTTTCTTCGTTTTGATTAATGTTGGTTCGATTTCCTTTGTGTCTGTCAATCTAAACAATGCGATTTTAATTTCGCATACTTTTTCGTATAAAGCGCGAAGTGGTAATGCATTTTGGACCAAACCGTGTAGTTCGAACATTAAAGTTGGTTCGTCTCTCTTATCGGAACAGTGCAAGATGAGAGCATCCCTAATTTCGTCCCAATTAAGGCTAGCTCCTTCCTCAATTATAGCTTCATTAGCTTTTCCCTCAATTTTGTTCCTAATAGTTCTCAAGAGCAATTGGCCATATGATGTCTGGTCGGTTCCTCTAATGAGGAGAAGAATTTCTTCCACATTGCTGATAAATTCACTAAGGGTTTTCGAATTTCCGTCATAAATTGGCAAGAAGCGGATTGCATCTGGAACTTTTAATGTAGTTAATAAGTCGAAATGATTGTTCATTATTGGGTCCTGATTGGGTGGGGGAGAGCTCGAATTAGATGTCAGTGGTGTAATGTCTTCGGTTCTCGCTACTGTCCGGTTTTCACCAACGTCCGTTGGGTTATTGCTGATTCTAGTTCTACTTCTAGTGTTTGGTGTAAGTTTCTTAGCTTTACTTATAGTCGACATTAATTGAATTGGTAATTGTATATGTATGTATGTGGATGTGTTTTTTTTTTTTTTTTTTTTTTTTTTTTTTTTTTTTTTTGTATATTGATCTTAATTTACTTTCACTTAGTGTGGAGTGGAGTGTATTATGTGGTGCTCCGGTGGTTGTATTCTTTTTCTTTTTTGCGTTTTGTATTTTGTTGTGTATATTTATTGTGTTTATTATTGTTTATTGATTTTAGCAATTATGTATTTGTATTTAATAGTTAAACTTGTTTTTAGCAATAACCGTTAGACAACTTCATCACTGTGTTCACATAAGCAATGTCCCTCTTGTTCGAGCTCTGCGTCGCAACTGATCTTGCAGTGGCGACTGATGTTAGTGTTTTTTACTACAAGCTTCTTATTTTGTAGCTTTGTGGTACGGATTTGTGTCGCTATGCACATTTTGCGGAATTAAGCGACGGAGATCGTGCCGAAAACAGATTAGTGGCGCCAGACATCGTATATTTTATATTTTTGCTAGTGACAGCCGAAATCGAATTCCGTTAAGTCAGTCTTGAGCGCTAGGTTTCTGCTGAAGTGCAGAATAGTGGCACCAGAAATCGTGTGTTCTAGAGTGTCGTTAGTGGCGCCAAACATGCGGCATCAGCGACGAAGAGTGAAATAATTCTTTAGAATTAGAACAGCGGCGCCGGATAATTTTGTGTTAGGATTATCACGCGACAGACGGTAATAAAAAAAAAGTGTGGTTGTGACACTGTTCTTGTGAAATCAATGATGAATTTGTAGTTATGCTGTGTATACGAGGGTCGATGTTGCTATCAAATGCAGCTTGCCAATATGTGTGATGTTCGTACATGTCTGTGCGACAAGTCGTAAGTCGTTCCAATAGATCGATCTGAACTATTGTTTCGGCCGACGAGTCTTATGCAACAAGTCTGTACTACTTCTCACATGTTGGCTTCATCTGTTCATACTGTTTGTATGAGTTCCATTTTATGCGTTCTTTTCGTTTTTATGTGATTTATCAATTTGTGATGTTCGTACATGTCTGTGCGACAAGTCGTAAGTCGTTCCAATAGATCGATCTGAAATATTGTTTCGGCCGACGAGTCTTATGCAACAAGTCTGTACTACTTCTCACGACATGTTGGTCTCATCTGCTCATATGCCTTGAACGTATGATATAACGCAACATGCTAACTCAACTGAAATGTATAGAATTTGTTGCCGTGTATGGCCTTTTTTTTTTTTTTTTTTTTTTATGTATTCCACCGTAGCACTTTTAATACTTTATATTAACACATCCCTTCTTTACATTTTATATGTACATACTCTTTTTTTTTTTTTTTTTACTTAGATTTGTATAGCTTATGGTAATTGTAATTATGCGATTCCTCATTGTAGGTTCTTTGTGTGCGGCTGCGCCAGTTACAAGTCAGAGGATGATCAGGGCCCCGCCCAATAGGGTCCTTATGAATAAAACGTCCGCTTGCTTCTCTGACTTAATTGAGACTCCCTCTTTATTCAGTGGTAACTTATATATACATGTTGTCTATGTGTCGCGACTCGCGACATCCCGTTTGAGGTTTGAAGCTGTCGCTTCGCAGGAAGTCTCGCCCACACGATTTAGAACCATCCAAGCGGCACCAAGGCGAGGCGGCTTGGTTGGGAACATCTCAGAGGGGACTGAGGCAACTGAGATGGTAACTCGTGCGTCTGTGTGTGTTCTTGTGCGTGCGTCTGTGTGTGTGTATGTATTGCTTGCTACATATGTACATACATACAAAAGTAACGGAGAATGTTAGCGGCTCTTAGGAATCGCAGTTCTTCGCAGGGTTCAGGGGATCTCTTTGTCGAGCAGTCTCGACTAGAGCACTCTTACTTGTTTTGTTTTGTTGTTTGGGTGCCACGCCCCCTTCGCCTCAAATTAGCAAAACGCGTATTTCAAGTACTAGAGACTTTGGCACATACATACATTTGAATGACGTGGCCACGCCCTGCAAGTTTGATCAAAAACGTTTGTCTATAAAAAAGTTATTGATCATTTAATTTCCCATAAAACTGGCATACACATAGCAGCCCATACACAGCTAACGCAGTGACTTGCGCTTGTGAGTGCGTGTGCCTGTGTATGTGTGTGTTGCTTGTAATGCACCTCCATAAACATATTTATATAAAAGAAACGGGGAATACACGGAATAGCTGTTCTTCGCAGGGTTGAGGGTATCCCCTAGTAGAGCTGTCTCGACTAGAGTTTTCTTACTTGTTCTAAAAGTATTCGCGTTATATTATACGCGTTTTCTAGTCTAAACTCTAGTCTGTAGAATAATATTCTACATTATATATAGTTTCTATGATATTTACACTGTTAAATTGTATTGGTAAATTATATTGCCTTTCAAATACTAGTTCATATGGACAATAATTTTGAGTTACTGATGGTGTTGTGTTAAAACAATACACGAAATACTAAAACCATACGTGAAATCCGTTGTCCGTTTGTTCGTATGAACACAAACCATTTCCACGCTATTGAAGCTAAAGAATATTTACTCGTGTATACCCTCGTCTGATAAAGTGTCAAGATTTTCCCAATACGCCCACTAGGGGCGTGGAAAATCGAAAATGAATTTTCCTGTATCTCAGAAACACTACTTCTAGAAGGGCTAGAGAATTTAGATTTGGACTGAACACTCACGTCGACATCCCAAGATCAAAAAGCTATGGCGGATATATCTACGCCCATTGGGGGCTTGGCAAATCGGGTTAAATTGTATCTACTAAAGTCTTAAAGCTAGCGCGTTCAAATTTTGCACGTGGGTTATGATCCTGTTATGGCCACGCCTACTAGGGGCGTGGTAAATCGGATCTGAATATATAGTAATTTTACTAATTCTACTATATTTTAGCAGTATTGATGCTAGAGACTTGAAACTTGGTATATATACTCGGGTTAGAATCCCATAATCGAAAAGTTATGGCGGATATATCGTCGCCCACAAGAGGAATGACAAATAATATAAGCTTATATCTCCCACAGTTTTAATGCTAGAAACTTCATAACTGAATGCTATGTTACTGGGGGCCTCTTCTATCGATTCCCAAAAATTATTGTTATGCCCCAAAAGGGGCGTGACCAGCAAAAAATATCCTGTAATTTTCGCATTTTTAGAGTGGAAACTTTACTTTACAGTTATATTCCTGAACGCCCACTCTAGGAGCATGGGGGCGTGGCAAATCAAAACTGAAAAATCTGCAGCTTCTGAGCCAATAACGCCACATAATGACTTTGTGACCTTTGACCTTGTCTTTTGATTTGCCAAATTTTATATTTGTATTGAAAAGAATATTTTATTAATACTAAATATATAGCAACAGGCGTGGCAGACCCCATAAAGTATATATTCTAGAGCAGGGTGACAAGCCGAGTTGATATAGCCGTCTGTCCGTATGTATGAACGCTTCGCTCTCGGAACGTACAATAGCTAGAGACTTGAAATTTTTTATGTAGGCTCCTGTATAGCACGAAAAGATCGAGTTTGTTCCAAAAGTAATCGATAACTATCATCGTTTTAATGTTATCGATTAAAAATTAAAATTCTAGTTAATTCATCTTTCTAGCTTGAGTTTTCAAATTTTGCATTTAGTGTTATGTAAGCCTTACGCAATTTCGGTTTATGTTAGATTTTGGGTGCCACGCCCCCTTCGCCTCAAATTTGTAACTCCCGTATATCAAATACTAGAGACTTTTGCTTTGGCACATACATACATATGGAGGACATGATCACGCCCAACAAGATTGATCAAAATCGTTACTCTAGAAAAAAAGTTGTTAAACATTTAATTTCCCATAACATTGACATGCAAATAGCACCCAAAGAACAGCTGACGCACCGACTGGCGTTTGTGTATACGTTCGCTTGTGTATGTGTGTGTGTGTATGTGCGTGAGTATGTGTTTCTTGTAATGAACATACATATACATATGTTTTATAAAAGAAACGGAGAATGCACGGAATATCGGTTTTTCACAGGATTCAGGGTATACCCTAGTCGAGCGGTCTCGACTAGAGAATTCTTACTTGTTCTGTATGTCACGCTCCTTTTGGGGCGTAACAATAATTTTTGGGGAATCGAAAAAGGAGGCCCCCAGTAGCTTAGCATTGAATTTTGAAACTTCTAGCACTAAAACTATGGGAGACATAAGCTGATATTAGTTGCCACGCCCCCTGAAGGCGTAGATATATCCGCCATAAATTTTCGATTATGGGATGTTAACCCGAGTATATATACCAAGTCTCATGTCTCTAGCATCAATAGTGCTCAAAATATAACGAAACTAGTAAAATCACTATATATTCAGATCCGATTTACCACGCTCCTAGTATGCGTGGCCATAAAATTTTTGGGCTATCTTCATAGGATCATAACAGTAACTCACGTGCCAAATTTGGACGTTCTAGCTTTAAAACTGTAGAAGATACAGTTTGACCCGATTTGCCAAGCCCCCAATGGGCGTAGATATATCCGCCATAGCTTTTTGATTTTGGGATGTCGACATGAGTGTTCAGTTAAAATCTCAACTCTCTAGCCCTTCTAGAAGTAGTGTTTCTGAGATACAGGAAAATACATTTTCCGATTTGCCACGCCCCTAGTGGGCGTATCGAGAAAATCTTGACACTTTATCAGACGAGGGCATACACGAGTATATATTTCAAATTTCAAGTCTCTAGCTTCAATAGCGTGGAAATGGTTTGCGTTCATACGGACAGACGGACAGACGGACAGACAGCATGACGGACATTGCACAACCCCAATATACTATATCACTACGTGAAATAGTATAACAATTATTAAGTGCCAAAACAAACAGCGCGACAATAAAACAATTATTAAGCGCCAAACAACTGAAAAATAAATAAAGCACAACAATAACTCAATTATTACGTGCCAAGCAGCAACCGTCAAGGCTACAAGACCCGCTCCTAGCCAACCACTGGATGAAGTGAAGACCCCGAAACCTGAATAGGACATCAAGACACCCAAAAAGGAGACTTTCGACCTTCCGCAGAGGATGACCATAGCTGCTAATATATTGTAAGTTAAAATAAGAAAAAGTTATCAAAAACAGAATTAAAAGAAAACAAGTAAGAAAACTCTAGTCGAGACCGCTCGACAAGGGTATACCCTAAACCCTATGAAGAACCGTTATTCCAAGCATTCTTTGTTTCTTTTATATACACATGCATATGTACGTTCATTACAAGCAAAACATACACACACACGAACAGGCGCACGCACACACACACGCCAGTCGGTGCGTCAGCTGTTCTTTGGCTGCTATGGGAAATGCTATGGGAAATTAAATGTTTAATAACTTTTTTTCTAGAGTAACGATTTTGATCAAACTTGTTGGGCGTGATCATGTCATCCATATGTATATATGTGCCAGAGCACAAGTCTGTAGTATTTGAAATACGGGACTTACAAATTTGTGGCGAAGGGGGCGTGGCATCCAAAATTTAACAAAAACCGAAATTGGCTCACATAACACTAAATGCAAAATTTGGAGACTCTAGCTATAAAGATGAATTATATAGAATTATATAACTGAGCATCGATTTCGTTTTTAATCGATAACATTAAAATTAAGACAGTTATCGATTTTTTTTAACAAACTCGATCTTTTCGTGCTATACTGGAACCTACATAAAAATTTCAAGTCCCTAGCTCTTATAGGTTCTGAGAACGACGCGTTCATACATACGGACAGACAGACGGACAGACGGACATGGCTATATCAACTCGGCTTGTCATCCTGATCAAGAATATATATACTTTATGGGGTCTGCCACGCCTCCTTCTGCCTGTTACATACATACGCCCTCCAACAAAAACATTATACCCTGATTTTCCCATTTTCAATGGGTTCAGGGTATAAAAACGGAATTAGATAAGTAAATAACAAGCAAAAACAAGTAAGAGTGCTCTAGTCGAGACTGCTCGACAAAGAGATCCCCTGAACCCTGCGAAGAACTGCGATTCCTAAGAGCCGCTAACATTTTCCGTTACTTTTATATGTATGTACATATGTAGCAAGCAATACATACACACACAGACGCAAGCACCAACACACAATCTGCTAACTGTGCATTATGACTCATCAGCTTCGCTGCTGCTGCAAGACGCCGATAATAAGAGATATTTAATGTTTAATAACTTTTTTTCTGGTCGAACGATTTTGATCAAATTTGTGGGGCGTGATCATGACATTTATATGTGTGTATGTGCCAAAGCACAAGTCTCTAGTACTTGAAATACGTGATTTAGCAATTTGAGGCGAAGGGGCAATTTGAGGGCGTGGCATCCAAAATTTAACAAAAACCGAAATTGCAGAAGGCTCAAATAACACTAAATGCAAAATTTGAAGACTCTAGCTAGAAAGATGAATTAAATAGAATTTTATAACTAAATGAAGATATCGGTTTTCAATCGATAACATTTAAACGATTATAGTTATCGAATATTTGAAACAAACTCGATCGAATCGTACAATACACGGACTTCCAAAAAAAATTTGAAGTCTCTAGCTCTTATATCTTCTGAGATCGACGCGTTCAAACATACGGACAGACGGACAGACGGACAGACGGACAGACAGACAGACGGACAGGGCTCAATCGACTCGGCTTCTCTCCTGATCAAGAATATATATACTTTATGGGGTCTGCCACGCCTCCTTCTGCCTGTTACATACATTTTCACAAAACCATTATACCCTTTTTTCCCATTTTCAATGGGTTCAGGGTATAAAAAGAGAGAAAATTATAATTACAGTTAATCATGGCAAACCAAAGTAACTTAATAAGACCATCATTGTTGTCCGATGATGCGTCATCCTCCAGATTAACACCCCCCAATAACACCAAATGAGTATAGACAATTACACAATTAATTTCGAAAATTGTCATCGAGACTCTAAGCAATAAACAATACAGCTGAATCAATCAGACCAAGCCCTTTCGACGCCCCAGACGTATCAATCAGACCCGAATATAGTAATAGAATATCTGAATTAGACAAGGTTCCAGATATAGTCAAAGGCTTAAGAGAATTCAATGGAAATTCAGCTGAGTTTAGCTCCTGGAAGAAGAGTGTTGACAGAATAATGGAAATTTATACCGGACAGGAAGGTAGCCCTAGGTATTTCGGCATCCTTCACACAATAAGAAACAAAATAACCGGACTAGCAGATACAGCATTAGAATCTTACAACGTACCACTCGACTGGAGTGCCATTACTAAATGCCTGACTTTACATTACGCTGATAAGAGGGATATTACAACCCTAGAATATCAGATGACTGGACTGACTCAAGGTAATCAATCTGTTGAAGAATTCCATTCAGACGTTTATAAACATTTATCACTTATTCTTAACAAAGTGGGTTGTATGAATGTGACCAGAGAATCTGAGCGATTACAGACTAAAGTATATCGTGATAAGGCACTTGACACCTTCGTAAGAGGTCTCCAAGGTGATCTTCCTAGACTTCTAGGAATTAAAGAACCCACCGACTTGCCACAAGCCCTTCATTTATGCCTCAAGTTAGAAAATCAAAAGTATGTCGCCTCCCAAGCCAACCAAAAAGGCCGTATGCAATCATTCCGAGCTCCTCCAATAACACAAAATAACATTCCACGTCAACCAATTCAATCTTATAGGCCAAACCCCAGTTTTCAACAAAATAAAATAACACCTTATGGACAGCAGTTCAAGCAACAGCCAAGTTACACCTTCCCAATAGCACATCCTCGTCCGTCCGGACAACAATTCTTTCAACAGTCAAACTACAGTTATCCTGTAGCACCCCCTCGTCCGTCTGAACCAAAACCTTACCCTCGTCCCGAACCTATGGACGTAGATAAGTCTATACAAACGAAGCAGGTTAATTATGTCAATCGCCCAAATTTCGATATGGGAAAACGACCTCCATACAACACAGGACCAGAACTAAAAAAAACCACGAAATTATAATATAGAAACAGCCGAAGAGAACGAAAATCAAACTCACATAGAAGAACAAAGACAGGCAGAATTGGAACAATACGGTAACGAACACTATGCAGACGTAGAAAATCTAGCCGAAAACTCACCACACGAGTACGAATACTCGGCTGAAGATTACCAAGTTGGACATTCAGACATACATTTTTTAGAATAAAGTCCTCCTCACTTCCATACTTTGAATGCAAGCTTGGAGGAGGAAAGACCCTGAAAATTTTAATTGACGCTGGCTCGAACAATAATTATATCAAACCAAATTTAGTAAGAAACCCAAAAGAAAATATAGAACCATTCGATGCAATCTCTGTAGGAGGTAACATAAAAATAACACAGCACATAGAAGCAAATCTGTTTGACATTAAAGACGTAAGAATTAAATTCTTTCTACTGCCGACTCTAAAATCATTCGATGCCATTCTAGGAAACGATAGTCTTAAGCAGCTAAATGCAGTAATCTTTTCTAACGACAACATTATGACTCTAAAAAACAAATACAATATTCCTATCAAAGAAAAACGAATACAAGCAGTTAATAATTTAAATATTAGAACTGAACACATGTCTAAAGAACAATTCACTAGCATTACAAACTTAACAAAGAAATTCTCGAGTTTATTTTCAAAACCCAATGACAGATTATCATTTGCCACCTGTGTCCAAGCAGATGCTCCAATTTATACGAAATATTACCCTTATCCCATGTCTTTACAACGAGAAGTAGAAGCACAAATACAAAAACTGTTAGACGACGACATAATACGGCCCTCTCGTTCTCCATATAACTCTCCTGTAATAATAGTACCAAAAAAGTTAGACGCATCTGGCGAAAGGAAATATAGATTAATCATTGACTATAGGAAGTTAAATTCCATAACCATCGCCGATCGGTATCCCATACCAGAAATAAACGAGGTATTAGCACAGCTAGGGGACAACAAAATATTCTCCGTACTTGATTTGAAAAGCGGATTTCATCAGATCCTATTAAAAGAAAAGGACATAGAGAAAACTGCCTTCTCCATAAAAAATGGAAAATATGAGTTTAAACGACTCCCCTTTGGTTTCAAAAACGCGCCATCCATATTTCAAAGAGCCTTAGATGACATACTAAGGCAACACAGGAAAAATCTGCTATGTTTACAAAGACGACATAGTCGTGTTCAGCAAAGATGAAAAATCCCATCTAGATCACCTCGAAACAATATTCCATACGCTCCACGAAGCTAACATAAAATGCCAAATAGACAAATGCGAATTTTTTAAAACTATAGTAGAATTTTTAGGTTTTGTTATTTCAGATAAAGGCATAGAAACTAACAAAAAAAAAGGTAGAAGCAATTGCCAACTATCCACCACCAAACACGCTTAAACAACTTCGGTCATTTCTCGGCCTATCCGGCTACTATCGCCGTTTCATCAAAGATTATGCAAAATTAGCAAAACCTCTCACCTCGTTGTTACGTGGTGAGGACGGCAGAATATCAAAG
Source organism: Drosophila paranaensis (assembly GCA_035047545.1). Classification (NCBI taxonomy): domain Eukaryota; kingdom Metazoa; phylum Arthropoda; class Insecta; order Diptera; family Drosophilidae; genus Drosophila; species Drosophila paranaensis. The sequence continues at coordinate 904,937 of JAWNPL010000043.1, forward strand.
CAAGCTTCAAATAAGATATCCATAAAATTAGATTCAGTTGCCCTAGAGGCATTTAATAAATTGAAAAGTTCATTAATATCAGACGATGTTATTCTCAAATATCCCGACATCAAAAAAGAATTTCACCTGACTACCGATGCATCGAATCACGCAATCGGTGCAGTTCTCTGCCACGACGGACACCCTATTTCTTTCATATCTAGAACATTGTGTAAAGCAGAAGAAAATTACGCAACAAATGAAAAAGAAATGTTAGCTATTGTTTGGGCTCTAAAGTCCCTCAAGAATTACCTTTACGGAAATTCAAAAGTCAAAATATTCACAGACCACCAACCTCTTACACATTCCCTTAGTAGTTGGCATGGGAACGCCAAAATTAAAAGGTGGAAGGCAATCTTAGAAGAATACGACTACCAGCTAGTTTAAAAGCCAGGTAAAGAAAATATAGTCGCCGATGCATTGTCCAGAACCCCTAACCAATTAAATAACCAAATAAATTCAATGACTGCCACCATTGAAAATAAAGATAGTTCAAGTCATCATTTGATACCAAGCCTTGAAGCCCCTATCAACGTTTAGAAGAATCAAATCAAAATTGCAACGGAAAACAAGTAAGAAAACTCTAGTCGAGACCGCTCGACTAGGGTATACCCTGAACCCTGCGAAGAACCGCAATTCCAAGCAATCTCCGTTTCTTTAATATACATAAGTATATATATGTTCAGTACAAGCAACACATACACACACACACACAGGCGCAAGCACACACAAGCGCAAGTCGGTGCGTCAGCTGTTCTTTGGCTGCTATTTGCTATTTGCTATAAGCACAAGTCTCTAGTATTTGATATACGGGAGTTACAAATTTGAGACGAAGGGGGCGTGGCATCAAAAATTTAACAAAAACCGAAATTGCGTAAGGCCCAAATAACAATAAATGCAAAATTTAAAGACTCTAGCTAGAAAGCTGAGCTAGACAGAATTTTATAGCTTAATTTAGATTTTCATTTTTAATCGATAACAATAAAACGATAACAGTTATCGAATTTCTGAAACAAACTCGATCTTTTCGTGATATACAGGAACCTACATAAAAAATTTCAAGTCTCTAGCTCTTGAAGGTTCTGAGAACGACGCGTTCATACATACGGACAGACGGACGGACAGACGGACATTGCTATATCAACTCGGCTTGTCATCCTGATCAAGAATATATATACTTTATGGGGTCTGCCACGCCTCCTTCTGCCTGTTACATACATTTCAATAAAAACATTATACCCTGATTTCCCATTTTCAATGGGTTCAGGGTATAAAAATATATAAGCAGAGCAGATCGGTTAGAAACAATATAAACAAGTAAGAAAACTCTAGTCGAGACCGCTCGACTAGTGGTTACCCTGAACCCTGCGAAGAACCGCAATTCCAAGCAATCTCCGTTTCTTTAATATACATAAGAATATACAAATATGTTCATTACAAGCCAAACATACACACACACGCACAGGCGCAGGCACTCACAAGCGCAAGTCGTTGCGTCAGCTGTTCTTTGGCTGCTTTGCATGGCAATGCTATGGGAAATTTAATGTTTAATAACTTTTTTTCTAGACGAACGATTTTGATTAAACTTGTTGGGCGTAATCATGTCATCCATATGTATGTATGTGCCAAAGTACAAGTCTCTAGTATTTGATATACGGGGGTTACAAATTGGAGGCGAAGGGGGCGTGGCACCCAAAATTTAACAAAAACCGAAATTGCGTAAGACCCAAATAACACTAAATGCAAAATGAAGACTCTAGCTAGAAAGATGAATTAAATAGAATTTTTTAGCTTAATTTAGATTTTCGTTTTTAATCGATAACAATAAAACGATAACAGTTATCGAATTTATGAAACAAACTCGATATGCGCGGCCTATACAGGGACCTACAAAAAAAATTCGAAGTCTCTAGCTATTGTAAGTTCTGAGATCGACGCGTTCATACATACGGACAGACGGACAGACGGACAGACAGACAGACTGACGGACAGGGCTAAATCGACTCGGCTTGTCTCCCTGATCAAGAATATATATACTTTATGGGGTCTGCCACGCCTCCTTCTGCCTGTTACATACATACGCCTTCCAACAAAAACATTATACCCTGATTTCCCATTTTCAATGGGTTCAGGGTATAACAAGTAAGAAAACTCTAGTCGAGACCGCTCGACAAGGGTATACCCTAAACCCTATGAAGAACCGTTATTCCAAGCATTCTTTGTTTCTTTTATATACACATGCATATGTACGTTCATTACAAGCAAAACGTACACACACACGCACAGGCGCACGCACACACACACGCCAATCGGTGCGTCAGCTGTTCTTTGGCTGCTTTGCATGGCAATGCTATGGGAAATTAAATGTTTAATAACTTTTTTTCTAGAGTAACGATTTTGATCAAACTTGTTGGGCGTGATCATGTCATCCATATGTATGTATGTGCCAAAGCACAAGTCTCTAGTATTTGAAATACGGGACTTACAATTTTGAGGCGAAGGGGGCGTGGCATCCAAAATTTAGCAAAAACCGAAATTGTGTAATGCTCACATAACACTAAATGCAAAATTTGAAGACTCTAGCTATAAAGATGAATTATATATAATTATATAACGGAGCATCGATTTCGTTTTTAATCGATAACATTAAAATTAAGACAGTTATCGATTTTTTTTAACAAACTCGATCTTTTCGTGCTATACAGGAACCTACATAAAAAATTTCAAGTCTCTAGCTCTTATAGGTTCTGAGAACGACGCGTTCATACATACGGACAGACAGACGGACAGACGGACAGACGGACAGACGGACAGACGGACGGACAGACGGACAGGGCCAAATCGACTCGGCTTGTCTCCCTGATCAAGAATATATATACTTTATGGGGTCTGCCACGCCTCCTTCTCCCTGTTACATACATTTCAACAAAAACATTATACCCTGTTTTTCCCATTTTCAATGGGTTCAGGGTATAAAAATATATATATATATAAATAAAACAAGTAAGAAAACTCTAGTCGAGACCGCTCGACTAGGGTATACCCTGAACCCTGCGAAGAACCGCTATTCCGTGCATTCTTCGTTTCTTTTATATTCATATCTATATGTATGTTCATTACAAGCCAAACATACATACACACGCACAGGCGCACACACACACAAACGTCAGTCGCTGAGCCAGCTGTTCTTTGGCTGCTTTGCATGGCAATGTTATGCGAAATTAAATGTTTAATTACTTTCTTTCTAGAGTAACGATTTTGATCAAACTTGTTGGGCGTGATCATGTCATCCATATGTATGTATGTGCCAAAGCACAAGTCTCTAGTATTTGATATACGGGAGTTAGAAATTTGAGGCAAAGGGGGCATGGCATCTAAAATTTAACAAAAACGGAATTTGCGTAAGGCCCAAATAACACTAAATGCAAAATTTGAAAGCTCAAGATAGAAAGATGAATTAAATAGAATTTTATAACTTAATTTAGATTTTCGTTTTTAATCGATAACAATAAAACGATAACAGTTATCGAATTTCTGAAACAAACTCGATCTTTTCGTGATATATAGGAACCTACATATAAAATTTCAAGTCTCTAGCTCTTGTAGGTTCTGAAAACGACGCGTTCATACATACGGACAGACGGACGGACGGACGGACGGACGGACGGACGGACGGACGGACGGACGGACAGACGGACATGGCTATATCAACTCGGCTTGTCTCCCTGATCAAGAATATATATACCTTATGGGGTCTGCCACGCCTCCTTCTGCCTGTTACATACATTTCAACAAAAACATTATACCCTGATTTTCCCATTTTCAATGGGTTCAGGGTATAAAAAAATCCAATACTTGGCATTACTACTATATTGATGTTGCGCTTAAAACGCTGAGATCTCCATTTTTCCACTAAGAAATGGAATGGTGTGCGTTAGTGAAAACATTAATTGATTTCAAAGATAAATTTGGGAAATCATACAAATGTATCAATTCTGATAAAACAATAAAAACAGAAACAGTGATACATCATTTGCGTATTTTAACAGATCAATGTAATAATATAGTAACAACAGTAAATCAAGTCAATGAAAAATTGACACAAATATCAATGAACATAAATATCAATGTCAAACAAGTAAGAAAACTCTAGTCGAGACCGCTCGACAAGGGTATACCCTAAACCCTATGAAGAACCGTTATTCCAAGCATTCTTTGTTTCTTTTATATACACATGCATATGTACGTTCATTACAAGCAAAACATACACACACACGCACAGGCGAAAGCACACACACACGCCAGTCGGAGCGTCAGTTGTTCTTTGGCTGCTTTGCATGGCAATGCTATGGGAAATTAAATGTTTAATAACTTTTTTTCTAGAGTAACGATTTTGATCAAACTTGTTGGGCGTGATCATGGCATCCATCTTGCCAAAGCACAAGTCTGTAGTATTTGAAATACGGGACTTGGAAATTTGAGGCGAAGGGGGCGTGGCATCCAAAATTTAACAAAAACCGAAATTGTGTAATACTCATATAACACTAAATGCAAAATTTGAAAACTCTAGCTATAAAGATGAATTATATAGAATTATATAACGGAGCATCGATTTCGTTTTTAATCGATAACATTAAAATTAAAATAGTTATCGACTTTTTTTAACAAACTCGATCTTTTCGTGCTATTCACGGACCTACATAAAAAATTTCAAGTCTCTAGCTCTTATAGGTTCTGAGAACGACGCGTTCATACATACGGACAGACGGACAGACGGACGGACAGACGGACAGACGGACATGGCTATATCAACTCGGCTTGTCTCCCTGATCAAGAATATATATACTTTATGGGGTCTGCCACGCCTCCTTCTGCCTGTTACATACATTTCAACAAAAACATTATACCCTGATTTCCCATTTTCAATGGGTTCAGGGTATAAAAAGTAAGAACGTTGCTGTCGGACGCAACCGACAGCTAAATACTATTTCACGCCCCAGCAGCACACAGGGGCATCTATCACATTATATTTTTTTAAATTTAACCTTAAATCCCCACTGTCACCGCTTAAATTAGCTGTAGATTAAAACTTTTCATTGGAGGTAGCCAGACAGTTTCAATAGAATCGAAGCTTAGAACCCTTACCTTAGCAAGAACATGCACCTAAATCGAGAGATGTGACATCTCTCAAAATAAGAGAGGTGGCAACTCTCAAAATGAGAGAGGTGGCAACTCTGAAAATGTGATATACATAAGTTCGTTGGCGAGCGTAGAGGTGTGGGCTCGAACCCCGGTGCGGTCATGTTGATATTTTTGATATATTTTCTTTATTTAGTTATTTTGTATTAATAAAATATTCTTTTCAAACACATATATATATAATTTGGCAAATCAAAAGACAAGGTCAAAGGTCACAAAGTCATTATGTGGCGCGTTATTGGCTCAGAAGCTGCAGATGTTTCAGTTTTGATTTGCCACGCCCCCAGTGGCCGTAGACAAATAATTTTTGGCATGTGCATAGAGTGGGCGTTTAAGAATATAACTGTAAAGTTTGGATGCTTACATTCGAAAAATGCGAAAATTACAGGGTATTTTTCTGTATGTCACGCCCCTTTTGGGGCGTAACAATAATTTTTGGGGAATCGATTGAGGAGGCCCCCAGTAACTTAGCATCCAATTTGAAGCTTCTAGCGCTAAAACTGTGGGAGATATAAGCTGATATTTGTTGCCACGCCCCCTGAAGGCGTAGACATATCCTCAATACCTTTTCGATTGTGGGATGTTAACCCGAGTATATATACCAAGTCTCATGTCTCTAGCATCAATAGTGCTCAAAATATAACGAAACTAGTAAAATCACTATATATTCAGATCCGATTTGCCACGCCCCTAGTAGGCGTGGCCATAAAATTTTTGGAGGGATCCTTATAGGATCGTAACAGTAACCTACGTGCCAAATTTGGACGTTCTAGCTTTAAAACTGTAGAAGATACAGTTTGACCCGATTTGCCAAGCCCCCAATGGGCGTAGATATATCCGCCATAGCTTTTTGACTTTGGGATGTCGACATGAGTGTTCAGTTAAAATCTCAACTCTCTAGCCCTTCTAGAAGTAGTGTTTCTGAGATACAGGAAAATACATTTTCCGATTTGCCACGCCCCTAGTGGGCGTATCGAGAAAATCTTGACACTTTATCAGACGAGGGTATACACGAGTATATATTTCAAATTTCAAGTCTCTAGCTTCAATAGCGTCGAAATGGTTTGCGTTCATACGGACAGACGGACAGACGGACGGACATTGCACAAACCCAATATATGTACTATATCACTACGTGAAATAGTATAAAAACAATCAAATCACTCCTGAAAGATTACAAAATATCAGCATTAGAAGGAGTGTTGATATAACAATCCCTGCAAATATCAACGAGCTAGTTGAATTTGACGAAAACCACTTACAAGATTTTGATGAGTCCAAACCTGTAATAAATTCGGATAGCGAAAGCGCTACTGAACTATTGGAAGAAAATATAGAAACAATGGCTAATCAGACCGCTTTGGACAGGGAATATGTGAAGCAGGTTTCCTCTTCAGTACCCGAATTCGACGGTAAAAAATTGACATTAAATCGGTTCATAACAGCATTGAACCTTGTAGATAGAACCAAAGGCGATCAGGAGGATATAGCAGTAGAGGTTGTAAAGTAAAAAATAATTGGCACAATCTTGTATAAGGTACAAGCTGAGACCACTATATCTGGAATAATAAATAAGCTTAAAGAAAACGTAAAGACTATTATAAGGCTATTATAAGGTGATACAGACGGTTCAACAATTTTTTGTTCAATTACCTTTCCAACTTGATGCTGGATTTCTTCTATTTGGCTATGCGGACATCGATAATTATACCCTGAACCCATTGAAAATGGGAAATCAGGGTATAATGTTTTTGTTGGAAGGCGTATGTATGTAACAGGCAGAAGGAGGCGTGGCAGACCCCACAAAGTATATATATTCTTGATCAGGGAGACAAGCCGAGTCGATTTAGCCCTGTCCGTCTGTCTGTCTGTCTGTCCGTCTGTCCGTATGTATGAACGCGTCGATCTCAGAACTTACAATAGTTAGAGACTTCAAATTTTTTTTGTAGGTCCCTGTATAGGGCGCGCATATCGAGTTTTTTTCAGAAATTCGATAACTGTTATCGTTTTATTGTTATCGATTAAAAACGAAAATCTAAATTAAGCTAAAAAATTCTATTTAATTCATCTTTCTAGCTAAAGTCTTCAAATTTTGCATTTAGTGTTATTTGGGTCTTACGCAATTTCGGTTTTTGTTAAATTTTGGGTGCCACGCCCCCTTCGCCTCCAATTTGTAACTCCTGTATATTAAATACTAGAGACTTGTGCTTTGGCACATACATACATATGGATGACATGATTACGCCCAACAAGTTTGATCAAAATCGTTACTCTAGAAAAAAAGTTATTAAACATTTAATTTCCAATAGCATTGCCATGCCAAGCAGCCAAAGAACAGCTGACGCACCGACTGGCGTGTGTGTGCGTGCGCCTGTGCGTGTCTGTGTATGTTTGGCTTGTAATGAACATATTTGTATATTCTTATGTATATTAAAGAAACGGAGATTGCTTGGAATTGCGGTTCTTCGCAGGGTTCAGGGTAACCCCTAGTCGAGCGGTCTCGACTAGAGTTTTCTTACTTGTTTTAAAAATAAACTTCTTCAACCAAATCTATTACAGTACCCAGATTTTAACAAAGAATTTTGTATAATCACAGATGCAAGCAAACAAGTATGTGGAGCAGGTTTAACTCAAAACTATAATGGACTCCAACTCGCAGTTGCATATGCATCAAGAGCATTCACTAAAGGTGAAATCAATAAGAGTACTACAGAACAAAAACTAACAGCAATACATTGGGCAATAACACATTTTCGACCATATATATATGGCAATCACTTTACAGTTAAAACAGATCACAGACCCTTAACATATTTACTTTCCATGGTAAACCCAAGTTCTAAATTAACACGCATGCGACTCGAACTGGAAGAGTATGATTTTACGGTTGAGTATCTGAGAGGTAAAGACAATTTTGTGACAGATGCTCTATCAAGGATAACAATATCCGATCTAATTGATTTGAATAGAAAAGTCCTGAAAGTCACTACCAGGCGCCAAAGTAGACAAAGGAATTTCTGCGCAGAAAATAAACAAGAACTATTGCCAACGCAAAGTCTTGAAAAAGCTTCTAAGCCCAACGTATACGAAGTCATCACAAATGACGAGGTACGTAAAGTAGTGACCTTGACCACATGTTTATTGAAACATGGAAGAACAAGTAAGAAAACTCTAGTCGAGACCGCTCGACCCTGAACCCTGGGAAGAACCGCAATTCCAAGCAATCTCCGTTTCTTTAATATATGTATATATATGTTCATTACAAACAAAACATACACACACACATACACAGGCGCAACCACTCACAAACGCCAGTCGTTGCGTCAGCTGTTCTTTGGCTGCTGCTTGCATGGCAATGTTATGGGAAATTAAATGTTTAATAACTTTTTTTCTAGACGAACGATATTGATCAAACTTGTTGGGCGTGATCATGTCATACATATGTATGTATTTGTCAAAGCACAAGTCTCTAGTATTTGATATACGGGAGTTACAAATTTGAGGCGAAGGGGGCGTGGCATCCAAAATTTAACAAAAACCGAAATTGCGTAAGGCTTACATAACAATAAACGCAAAACTTGAAGACCCTAGCTAGAAAGATGAATTAGATAGAATTTTATAGCTTAATTTAGATTTTCGTTTTTAATCGATAACAAAAAAACGATAACAGTTATCGAATTTCTGAAACAAACTCGATCTTTTCATGATATACAGGAACCTACATAAAAAATTTCAAGTCTCTAGCTATTGTAGGTTCTGAGAACGACGCGTTCATACATACGGACAGACGGACAGGGCTAAATCGACTCGGCTTGTCATCCTGATCAAGAATATATATACTTTATGAGGTCTGCCACGCCTCCTTCTGCCTGTTACATACATTTCAACAAAAACATTATGCCCTGATTTCCCATTTTCAATGGGTTCAGGGTATAAAAATTATTGCAAGAATTAATGTTAGCGATTTGTACTCCAATGGAATTCTCGATTTAGGTCAGTTTTTCCAAAGGCTTGAATGGCAAGCCGGTGTATTTAAAATCAGCCAACTAAAAGTGGCACCGAGCGAAAAGATCTTTGAATCAATTTCAATAGATACTTTCAAAAATATGGGCAATAATAATTTAAAATCATTAAGAGTAGCGCTACTCAAGCCGGTGACCCTCATCCAAGTTGATGAAGAAAAAGAAGCTATACTGTATACATTCCATGACGATCCAATTCAAGGAGGTCATACAGGAATTTATAAAACAATTGCGAAAATAAAGAGACAATATTATTGGAAAATCATGACTAAACATTTAAAAAAATACATTAATAAATGTCCAAAATGCCTGACGTCAAAAACGACGAAACATACAAGATCACCTATGATAATAACCGAGACTCCACAATATGCTTTTGACAGAGTGATAGTAGACACAATTGGTCCACTACCACGTTCGGAAAATGGGAATGAATATGCAATCACTTTAATATGTGATTTGACTAAGTATTTAGTAGCAATTTCTATTCCAAATAAGAGCGCAACAACTGTCGCAAAAGCCATATTCGAATCTTTTATTCTAAAGTACGGTCCAATGAAGACGTTCATTACGGACATGGGAACAGAATATAACAAGTAAGAAAACTCTAGTCGAGACCGCTCGACTAGGATATACCCTGAACCCTGCGAAGAACCGCAATTCCAAGCAATCTCCGTTTCTTTAATATACATAAGTATATATATGTTCATTACAAACAAAACATACACACACATACACAAGCGCAAGTCGGTGCGTCAGCTGTTCTTTGGCTGCTTTGCATGGCAATGCTATGGGAAATTAAATGTTTAATAACTTTTTCTAGAGTAACGATTGTGATCAAACGTATTGGGCGTAATCATGTCATCCATATGTATGTATGTGCCAAAGCACAAGTCTCTAGTATTTAATATACAGGAGTTACAAATTTGAGGCGAAGGGGGCGTGGCACCCAAAATTTAACAAAAACCGAAATTGCGTAAGGCTTACATAACACTAAATGCAAAATATGAAGACTCTAACTATAAAGATGAATTAAATGGAATTTTATAATTAATAAAGATATCGGTTTTTAATCGATAACATTAAAATTAAGACAGTTATCGATTTTTTTAACAAACTCGATCTTTTCGTGCTATACAGGAACCTACATAAAAAATTTCAAGTCTCTAGCTCTTATAGGTTCTGAGGACGACGCGTTCATACATACGGACAGACAGACGGACAGACGGACATGGCTATATCAACTCGGCTTGTCATCCTGATCAAGAATATATATACTTTATGGGGTCTGCCACGCCTCCTTCTGCCTGTTACATACATACGCCCTCCAACAAAAACATTATACCCTGATTTTCCCATTTTCAATGGGTTCAGGGTATAAAAAAAAAGAAAGAGAAAATAAGTATATATATATATATAGAGAGTTTTCTTACTTGTTTCTTTTTTTTCAAAAAAAACTTGTTTAATATATATATATATATATATATATATATATATATATATATATATATATATATATATATATATATATATATATATATATATATATATATATATATATATATGTCGGAGCGTCGTTATTTTTCTCCATGGCTTTAACTAATAGCGCAGCGAGTTTCGATGCGCAGGCTTCACGATCCAAAACTGAACTGACTGCCTTTTCGTTTCTCTGCCCCGCACCGAACCACACGTCACGCTATAACGGAACTTCTTAAAGCGACAAAATGCAAAGGACCAATCAGAGCGCAATTAGCGGCTGATGCAATATTTCTTAGTATGATGAAATTAGGAATTCTAGTGAAAATCAGAATTTCCATACACAACAACACACACACACAGTTTGTGCATACAGTTCGCTTTGACATATGTAGGATTCTGATGTAAACCAGAATATCCATACACAGTAACACACACACACACACAGTGCGTACGTGCAATACGCAAGAACAATCACATACAGTATGCAGCAACATAGTTTGCTTCGACACGGCCATCCTGACCTTGACACGTCCTCGTGTAATATGCCAAACATTAACTTCAAAAATGTCTTTGTAATAGATTTCAAACTTAATTCATCGTCTCTTTTAGACGGATATCCAACCAATAATCATCGTTTCTCTTAAACGGATAACCATTAACAATCGTCTCTCTTAGACGGATAACCATTAACAATCGTCTCTCTTAGACGGATAACCATCTGATAAAATATTCAGTTCAACATTTCTTCGTACAAATTTTTAACATTTATTCTTAATTAAAGCATTTGAAAACATATTTTTTTCAATTCAATTCAATAACTTCACCTATGCAGGTTACAAAAATAAAACATGATGCTTGTTTTCATTACATAATATTTTGCCAAACTGTCGATTTTACATTTTCTTTAACTAAAATTCCAAATTTAATTCAAAAAGAAACAATCATCGTCTCACTTGGACGGATAACCTTCGTCTCACTTGGACGGCTCACCATCGTCTCACTTGGACGGATAACCTTCGTCTCACTTGGACGGATAACCTTCGTCTCACTTGGACGGCTCACTCTCAGCTTCTATCAGAGCATTTGACGGGCCTGGATCTTCATCATCAATGTCCAGCTCATGGGGCACATTTCCCTCTGGAAGTTTTCTTGTGTCCTCGTGACAGTATTTATATAATCGTTTACTCGATAACGACTTTAACATGTATCTGTCACCGTCTAGGACTTTAACTACCAAAAATTGACCCTTGAATTTTGGGTCTAGTTTTGTGTGGTGTCTCTCCTCGTTCTTGAGAAGGACATAGTCACCGACACTGTGTCTTACAACGGCGGCCTTGGACTTATCAAATCGATTTTTGTTATAAAAGGCTGAAGATTTCATACTGCTACTTGCTCGTGCCCGTGTGGAGTCTAAGTCTACTTCCAATTCTATGTCCACTGGAGGAACTAATCCAAGAGGTCGACCTTCTTTCTCTATTAACATTTCTAAGGGAATGGCTTCAGTTGCCCGATTTGTTGTGCAGTTTAAAGCTAGCTGCACCTCGCCGAGAGCATCTTGCCAGGACCTTTGGCTTAATTCGACTGCAGTTAATAGGTTCTTGAGCGTGCTCATAACGCGCTCAACTTGTCCATTAGCACGACTTGCCCCAGTCACGATTAAATGAAGTTTTATGGTTTTTGAACAGCAAAATTCTGCAAACTGCGCGCTAGAAAAACATCTACCCTGATCAGCTATAATGCGTGTTGGTGCACCAAACAAGGAAGTTGAAGACTTTATGGCTCTGATACAACTCTCCGTATCTATTTTGAGAGTGTGGTAAAGGTGTACGAATTTTATGAAGCTGTCAATTTGAACAATGATATATTCCTTTAAATCACTTTTACCACTTAATTTACCAGTAATGTCCATATGGACAGTGTGCCAAGGGATGCTAACCTTTGGTATAGGATGTAATTCTGCTTGAACTTTGCTGGAATGTGACTTTGCTGTCCTGCAGGTTATACAATTGTCAACAAATTTACGGACATATTTGTTCATTTTCTCAAACCAGTAAAATTGGTAAACTTTGTCAAGTGTTTTTTGAAAACCAAGGTGCATGATTGACTCATGTACCTGGTTAACTACTGACCATCTGAAATTTCGGGGCACAACTGGCAAGCATCGTGTCTTACCATTTTTTTTGGATTTTACGAAACAACATCCCTTTTCTCAAATCATATGTTTTAGTTACTTCATCTAGTACGTCATTTGAATTCAGTTTACTGACAAGGGCAGCAATATCCGGGTCCAATGGCTGTTCGGCAAACAACCAATTATTTGAGATTTTTGCTATGTTTATTCGCTTCTCGGGAATTTTTTTCAAAATTAATTGTTTCTGAGTAACTGGGTTTCTAGATAAAAAGTCGACATGTGCCATACGTTTTCCTTCTCTGTACTGTATGTCAAACTTGAAAGATTGTAAATAAGACCACCAGCGATGAGCTCTAGGAGTTAAGTCTACTTTGGTTCGCGATGCCTTTAACGAGTTACAATCTGTATAAACCACAAATTCTCTGCCAAGCAAGTAGTGACGGAAATGTTTAACGGATGCAAATACTGCCAGAGTTTCAAGCTCATAAGAGTGGTACCTAGACTCGGCTGGCGAAGTTGTTTTACTAAAATATTCTACAACGTGAAGCTTATTGTTAATTCGATGTAAAAGCATGGCACCAAATCCGATTGAGCTAGCGTCGGTGTGTAATTCTATAGGGTATTGCGGGTCGAATATTACCAGAACTTGTTCGTTTGTAAGAATAGTCACAATTTTCTTGCGAATGCTTTCCAACTCAGTAGTCCACGCAAAACTTTCCCTTCCTGATGTTAGGGAATACATCGGCTTCATGACTTGAGAGAATCCGGGTACGAATTTGCGAAAATAGGATGCAATACCAATAAACTGTCGTACACCAAAAACCGTCTGTGGCGGTGGCAACGATGTTAACGCAACAATCTTTCGCGAGTTTGGTCGAATTTCCCCTGCTCTTACCTCATATCCCAGATATTGAACGACTGTTTTTATGAAACTACATTTGTTAACATTAAAAATGAATCCAGCATCTGTGAGAATGTCTAGTACTATTTTTAACCTTTCCAATCCTAATTCAACTGTGGGTGACACGATCATGATATCATCCATGTAAACAATCACGTATGAATAGGCCAAGTCACCCAAGGCACGCATGACTGCCTGTTGGAAAACGGATGGCGCATTTTTGAGTCCAAACGGCATGGTCAGGAACTCATATTGACCACCCGGGGTCACAAATGCAGTGTATTCTATTGAATCAGGGTGGATAGGAATTTGGTGGAAACCACTCGCCATATCAAGACACGTGAAGTAATTTGCGCCACGCAGCCTAGCGATCTGGTCGCTAATGAGCGGCAAAGGGTACCTGTCTGCAATTGTGTTAGAGTTTAACTCTCTGTAATCGACACAAAGTCGGTCTGTACCATTTTTCTTCTTGACAAGCAGCATAGGACTGGCAAAAGGGGAGCAGCTGGGTCGAATGATGTTGCATTTAAGTAACTCACTTAACTTTTCTCGGACAATGTCTCTTTCTTCAGGGCTAAGTCTATAGGGCCGGCGTTGTACAGTTTTGGTTGGATCAATCAAGCGAATTTTCATTTCCCCTGTCGTGACTCGTGTGGATGGTGGCCCTTTTACAAGTGCAGTAGAGTAATTCTCTAGCATTTTTATACCCTGAACCCATTGAAAATGGGAAAATCAGGGTATAATGTTTTTGTTGGAGGGCGTATGTATGTAAAAGGCAGAAGGAGGCGTGGCAGACCCAAACAATATCCAACACTGCAACAGTTGGTACAAACAAATAAACACAAATTTAATAAACGCAAATAGCTTCACAAAAATTATTAACCAAAAAAATATTACACGTAGGGATCAAACTAAAATAATACGACTGAGACTTGGACACACACTATTTTCAAAACAATTTCATCTAAATCCCGACAATATCCTTCCATGCCCAAACTGCTACACCTCCACAGACCTCACCATCCAACACATATTCAACTGTCCCGCTACATCCCACCTTAAAACCCTAATTTTTCAAAACAACTGTCCCATATCTATACTTGCAAACCCCTCAAAAGAAAATATACATAAGATAATAAAGTTCATTAATAATAGTAAAATGTATAACTTAATATAAATATATAAATATATGTATGTATGTAAGCAAGCCGAAGGCCCCAGCAGCCAGTGCTTTAAAAATTAAGTTAGCAGTAATTTCAAATAAATAAATAAATAAAATACGCCATACAATGGGCTAAACTAAACATAGTAAACAGCATCCTCTTAAATGATAAAGATTTAGACCTAATACAAAAACAAATAAATAAAGCTGAAATAGATCTAACAATAGAAGAGATGCTAGAGTTAGCAGACGTATCCGTTTTACATAATAATACCATAATCTTATATGTTGTAAAAATTCCTAATCTAGAAAATATAAATTATGAGAATATAATTATTAGACCTATAATTAAAGACAATACAGACAATACAATAAAGACTTACAATTCAAAGAAATTTTCAAATATAAAAGCACAATGTTAGGATTAAGAAACAGCTGTAAAACTTATATCAACATAAAAATTTGTAATCAAAAAGATTTATACGTTTGTATACCCAAATTAATGTTAGGAAAAGATGCAAACTGCGACTACAGCAACGCAGACCACATCGAAAGCTTAGACGAAATCCAAGAAGACATCATACTACTTAACAACTTCCAAGGCAGAATAAAGTGGGAGGACACTGATCAAATAGTCCAAGGCACTTTACTTATAAAATACCACAACTGCTCTTTCACGATCGATGACCGAACATTCTCCAATACAGAAGAAACACAAATCAACCCCAAAACCCCGATTATACAAATATCGGTATCCGAGGCCAAACGCTTGCGGGTCCTCAGACTAAAAACATTAGATAATCTTCAAATAAATAACACCAAGGACTTAAATCTGTTACAGACCCACTCCGCTATCAACAGCATTGGTTTATTAGCGTTGCTCAAAAAGGCGAGCTAACAAAAAAGAAGTAATCCTACAAATCGCTTCCGAAATCCAAACACCGTCAATCACCCAATCACCAACACTTCCGAATATCCGAATTTCTTCCAAATCTTCAATTCACCAACATCCAGTTTTTCTGACACTTGAGGACAACTGTCAAATTGAGGGTGGAAGAATTAATGTAAGCAAAGTCAAAAGCAGTTCAACGCCCTGCAACACGCGCTGCGCCAAAAATGCTGACCTACGGTCTGCATTGCATCCACTCCAAGTAGCAAAACAATTCTTAAGAATTATGGTTACGAGAGCAACACGCGCAACCGCTGGTGCAACCGCTGGCGCATCCGCTGTAGTCGATATTTAAGCCACCTAATAATGTAATAGTTTCCATTTTCATTTTGGTATTCGAATGAATAAGTCACTTTGCTGCGACAAAGTAAACGAAACAACACGTTTTTTATACCCTGAACCCATTGAAAATGGGAAAAAAGGGTATAATGTTTTTGTGAAAATGTATGTAACAGGCAGAAGGAGGCGTGGCAGACCCCACAAAGTATATATATTCTTGATCAGGGAGAGAAGCCGAGTCGATTTAGCCCTGTCCGTCTGTCTGTCTGTCTGTCCGTATGTTTGAACGCGTCGATCTCAGAAGATATAAGAGCTAGAGAAAATGGGAAAAAAGGATATAATGGTTTTGTGAAAATGTATGTAACAGGCAGAAGGAGGCGTGGCAGACCCCATAAAGTATATATATTCTTGATCCGGGAGAGAAACCGAGTCGATTTAGCCCTGTCCGTCTGTCTGTCTGTCCGTCTGTCCGTCTGTCCGTATGTTTGAACGCGTCGATCTCAGAAGATATAAGAGCTAGAGACTTCAAATTTTTTTTGGAAGTCCGAGTTTGGAAGTTCGAGTTTGTTTCAAAACCGATATCTTCATTTAGTTATAAAATTCTATTTAATTCATCTTTCTAGCTAGAGTCTTCAAATTTTGCATTTAGTGTCATGTAAGCCTTACACAATTTCGGTTTTTGTTAAATTTTGGATGCCACGCCCCCTTCGCCTTAATTTTGTAACTCCCGTATATCAAATACTAGAGACTTGTGCTTTGGCACATACATACATATGGATGACATGATCACGCCCAACAAGTTTGATCAAAACCGTTGGTCTAGAAAAAACATATTATTAAAAATTTAATTTCCCATAACATTGCCATGCAAGCAGCAGCCAAAGAACATCTGACGCAACGTCTTGCGATTGTGAGTGCTTGCGCCTGTGTATGTGTGTGTGTATGTTTTGTTTGCAATGAACATATATATACTTATGTATATTAAAGAAACGGAGATTGCTTGGAATTGCGGTTCTTCGCAGGGTTCAGCGGTCTCGACTAGAGGTTTCTTACTTGTTTTTATATGTATGTATAACATTAAAACGATAGCAGTTCTCGATTTAAAAAAAAAAACTGGATCTGCGCACAATATACAGGGATCTAAATAAAAATGTTCTAGTCTCTAGCTCTCATAGGTTCTGATATCGACGCGTTCATACATACGGACATAGACAAGTCTATAGAAACAAAGCGGGCTAACAATGTTAATCGCCCTAACTTTGATATAAGGAAACGTCCTCCGAATAATTCAGCACCAGAACTAAAAAGACCCAGAAATTTAAACATTGAAACAGCAGAAGAAGAAAACCATACTAACTCAGAAGCAAACCAGGCAGAACTCGAACAATACGCTAACAAATACTATGCCACGGTAGAGAATCTAGCAGGCAGCTCGCCACAAGAGTACGAGTACGATCGGCTGACGATGATCTAATTTGACATTCAGATATAAATTTTTTAGAATAAAGTCCTCCTGACTTCCATACTTCGAATGTAAGATTAAAGGATTAAAGGATTAAATTCTAATTGACGCTGGCTCGAATAATAATTATATCAAGCCAGACCTAGTAACGAAATGCGAAAGAAAATATAGATCCTTTTGATCCTTTTGTTTGGTATTAAAGACGTAAGAATAAGATTTGTAATATTGCCCACTCTTAAATCATTCGACGCCATTTTAGGGAGTGACAGTCTTAAGCAGTTAAACTCTGCAATCTACTCTAAGAATAAAATCACTCAATTCAGCCTCAATCTCATTCATGATGAAAGACCAGCTACACATTCAAGTTTATAAAATACCACCATACAAAAGCTCAGTAAACGGATAAATAGAACGTCTGCACTCAACCATTTCAGAAATAATGAGATGCCTTAAAATAGAAGGCATACACAGAAACTTCGCAGAACTCGCGTGCCACTTACAAGCTGGTTTCATTTTCGTACATTCAGTCACTGAACAACGTCCACTGAATATTTTCTTTTTCAGAAAAATTACTACAGACCTCTTACAATATAAACAGGCTCGCATTGACAATATAACACAATTAAATGAACAAAAGAATAAAGAAATAAAATACCACAGCCAATCTAGAAAATACCACAGCCAATCTAGAGCACAGTTAGGATCTAAACATTTACCCAGGTACAAGAAAGAAATAGTTAAAGAAGACAAGTAAGAAAACTCTAGTCGAGACCGCTCGACTAGGGTATACTCTGAACCCTGCGAAGAACCGCTATTCCGTGAATTCTCAATTTCTTTTATATACATATGTGTGGAAACCCGTACCAAGGGAGCTTTCGGTGTCCGGCGATCAACAGACAGAAAGCTCCGCGGCACAAGCCACTGAATGGCAACAGCAAAGTTTGGATGCTTACATTCGAAAAATGCGAAAATTACAGGGTATTTTTCTGTATGTCACGCCCCTTTTGGGGCGTAACAATAATTTTTGGGGAATCGATAGAGGAGGCCCCCAGTAGCTTAGCATCCAATTTTGAAGCTTCTAGAACTAAAATTGTGGGATATATAAGCTGATATTAGTTGCCACGCCCCCTGAAGGCGTAGATATATCCGCCATACCTTTTCGATTATGGGATGTTAACCCGAGTATATATACCAAGTCTCAAGTCTCTAGCATCAATAGTACTCAAAATATAACGAAACTAGTAAAATCACTATATTTTCAGATCCGATTTACCACGCCCCATACATAGGCTGAGTCGAGAGAGTGCCAAGGCGACTCTAAGAAAAGCCAAAAGAAAAACAAGTAAGAAAACTCTAGTCGAGACCGCTCGACAAGGGTATACCCTGAACCCTGCGAAGAACCACTATTCCAAGCATTATTTGTTTCTTTTCTATACACATGCATACGTTCATTACAAGCAAAACATACACATACACGCACACACAAGCGCAAGTCAGCTGTTCTTTGGCTGCTTTGCATGGCAATACTATTCCCATTAAATGTTTAATAACTTTTTTCCTAGAGCAACGATTTTGATCAAACTTGTTGGGCGTGATCATGTTATCCATATGTATGTATGTGCCAAAGCACAAGTCTCTAGTATTTGATATAAGGGAGTTTTAAAATTAAGGCGAAGGGGGCGTGGCACCCAAATTAACAAAAACCGAAATTGCGTAAGACCCAAATAACACTAAATGCAAAATTTGAAGACTCTAGCTAGAAAGATGAATTAAATAGAATTTTTTAGCTTAATTTAGATTTTCGTTTTTAATCGATAACAATAAAACGATAACAGTTATCGAATTTCTGAAACAAACTCGATCTTTTCGTGATATACAGGAACCTACATAGCAAATTTCAAGTCTCTAGCTATTGTAGGTTCTGAGAACGACGCGTTCATACATACGGACAGACGGACGGACAGACGGACATGGCTATATCAACTCGGCTTGTCATCCTGATCAAGAATATATATACTTTATGGGGTCTGCCACGCCTCCTTCTGCCTGTTACATACATACGCCTTTCAACAAAAACAATATACCCTGAATTCCCACTTTCAATGGGTTCAGGGTATAATGATGTATTTACTCCACTGGTGGATAAATTAAATGAATATTTTTCACATTTTTCGCAGCATGGTGCACCGCCAAGGTGAGTGCTTCGCTGAGTTCTTGCTGCGGCTAAGACAACAAGTCAGTAAATGCTCTTTTGGAGCCACCAAGATCGAAATTGAGGAAATCTGCATCGCTGATAAAATCATCGATGCCTGGGCTAAGACTGCGTTGAAAAAGAAGTTATTAGAATCGGAGCTCAAGCTGGAGGAGATAATAAATATGTGCACAGTTGAAGAGCAAGTGAATCAGCAGTCAGAGGCAATGGTGATTACGTCGGATGCCGATGTCGTGAAGAAAATTGCCGTCCAAACAAAAAGAAATGACAGGACGAATGATGTGTGTGGCCGGTGTGGAGCAACAGACCATGATGAACGCAGTACGGCATGCCCGGCAAGAAACTCAAAATGTAATACATGTTCCCGGCTCGGACATTATGCTCGGATGTGCAAGACCACATTCAAGAGACGTTTTGGAACACCATATGATAGTCAACGCAAGCGACCACGAACCTCACAGTATCAGGTGCGCGCCATCGAGGAGGAGGAGACTAAGTGTCACAGCGACAACAGTTGGTCGAACTGTTTTAAAATAACTGGTGAACCAGAAGGAGAAGAAACCGTATCACATCTAGTTGGGGGATCCCAGCTGCAAATGATAATTGACTCCGGATCACGGTACAACCTGATAAGCCGTGGCGATTGGCTGCAACTGAATAGTGTACATGCGACAGTGTTCAATGTTCGTACCAACTCGTCTACCCAGTTTCGAGCCTATGCTTCGGATGACGTGCTGAAGGTGACTAACGTTTTTGAAGCTCCGATAAGAATTCAGGAAAGACCAGAGATGATTGCTACATTTTATGTAATTGAAAATGGTAGACCATTACTAGGTCAGGACACAACCACATTTATTACACACAAGGGACTATTTCGTTATAAAAGACTGTTTTTCGGAGTTAGCTCGGCTCCAGAAATTTTCCAGAGGCGGCTGGAGGAATTGTTAGCAGACTGCCCTAACTATATTGACAATGTCATCGTCTTTGGCAAAAACGAAGAAGAACACGACAAGGCGCTAGCTGCGGTTCTGAAAATCTTTGATACCCACAACGTTGTTTTGAATAAGCAAAAATGTGTGTACAAAACAACAAAACTCAAGTTTCTTGGCCATATTCTATCGGACCATGGTATCGAAGAGGATCCGGAGACTTCCGTGCGCCGAAAATTAAGGAGGAGCCAAGGAGTTTCCTGCCAATACAACGGAGCCACTGAGAAGGTTAATAAAGGCGAATACCAAATTTGATTGGACCAACAAAGAACAGCAAGCCTTCGATACGCTAAAGAAGCAAGTCGTCGAGGTGACAAATCTGTCATACTTTAATAAAGATCTCCGTACATGTCTTATAGCCGATGCAAGTCCAGTGGCACTGGGAGCTGTTCTGGTACAGATTGATGATCACAACGACCATCATATCGTATCGTTCGCCAATAAAAGCCTAACTGATGTTGAGAAGAAATATTCACAAACGGAGAAAGAAAGCTTAGCACTGGTATGGGGAGTGGAGAAGTTTTACTACTACCTAGCAGGATTGGAATTCGATCTGGTAACGGATCATAAACCATTGGAATCCATCTTCAAACCAACTTCGAAACCACAGGCACGTATCGAACGTTAGTTACTACGCCTACAGTCCTACCGATTCCGAGTCATATATAAAGCAGGAAAGGAAAACATCGCAGATTCCGTGTCAACTGACAGAAGCGGTAGCTTTCGACTGGCAGGATGAGCAAAATATCTGTCAAATTGTAGCCAAAGGAGTACCAAAGTCTCTAACCATATCGGAAATCATGAAAAAAAGTATGCAGGACGAAGAAATAATAAGAAATAAAGCACCAACTCATGGGAGGCGAACTCATCCAGTCTATATTATCCGTTCCGATGGGAGTTATCGAAAGTTGGAAATGTACTCTTACGCGGAACGAAAATAGTTATACCAACAATACTACGATCGCAAGTGCTCGAACTGGCTCACGACGGCCACCCGGGTGAATCGGCTATGAAACGAAGATTACGTTCAAAGGTGTGGTGGCCAAGGATCGACCGGGAAGCAGAAGAATTTGTTAAGGCCTGTAGAGACTGTATCTCCATATCGCTAGCAAGTAAACCAGCGCCTATGAATCGGCATACGTTTCCAGCAGGCCCTTGGCAATGTGTCGCATCTGACTTACTAGGACCTTTACCGAACAACGACTATGTACTGGTGTTGATCGACTATTTTTCCAGATACATGGAATTGAAGTTTATAAAAACTATTTCGTCGAAGGTGCTGATCGAGCAAATGGATGAGATATTTTCGCGTTTGGGAATACCACGAACGCTGAGAACCGATAATGGTCGGCAATTCGTAAGTCTCGAACTTCAATATTTTTGTCGGACCAACGGTATTACCCAAATAACGACACCACCATATTGGCCACAGGCGAATAGCGAAGTTGAAAATATGAACAAGTCATTGGTGAAACGCATTAAAATTGCGTGGTCGAAAGGGAAAGATTTTAAACGAGAGATCCAAAACTTTGTAATGATGTACAACGTAACACCACATGGAACCATAGGAGCAGCTCCTTCGGGATTTATGTTTAACGGGATCATTAGAGACAAGATACCGGATGTTCGAGACGTTGTGGGTGATGTCGGTGAATCCTCGGAAAGAGACTTGGATTGCTGGAACAAACAGAAGGGAAAAGAGAAAGCAGGCAGGGGCAGAGGCGCCAAAGCATCGGATATCCAACCCGGAGATAAAATTGTGCTGATACAACCGAGTACGTGGTAGTCAACAGAAAAGGGAATATAGTCCAAGTGCAACGAGGAGAGAAAACGCTAACCAGAGATGTGAGTCATTTAAAAAAAATTACAGTTACAGGTACCCATCAAGCTGCGCGACAACCGATAGTGTTCAGGGCACGAGCACATCCGGACAAGCGACTCAAGCACCGGAAAACGAAGTCTGCGCTCAGGACGAGGGCTTGAAGCTGAAGCTGAAAAACATTGGAGGGATGTGGAGACCCGTGCCAAGAGAGCTTTCGGTGTCCGGCGATCAACAGACAGAAAGCTCCGCGGCACAAGCCACTGAATGAGCTTTTCACGTGCGAGCTTTGGCATCGTTTCTTCATCTCACTTTACTTTGATTCTTGGCGGCAAGCGCAGCATACAAAACGTATAAAACCACATTAGAATAAAGTTAATTTGTTAATTATTAAATTGTTGTTGTTTCTAATGGCTGGAATACGGGGTTAATACAATATGTATATGTATGTTCATTACAAGCAACACACTCACACACACACACAGACGCACGCACACACAAGCGGAAGTCGGTGAGTCAGCTGTTCTTTGACTGCTATTTGCATGCCAACGAAATGGGAAATTAAATGTTTAATAACTTTTTCTAGAGCAACGATTTTAATCAAACTTGTTGGGCGTAATTATGTCATCCATATGTATGTATGTCCCAAAGCACAAGTCTCTAGTATTTGATATACGGGAGTAAAAAATTTGAGGCGAAGGGGGCGTGGCACCCAAAATTTAACAAAAACCAAAATTGCGTAAGACCCAAATAACACTAAATGCGAAATTTGAAGACTCTAGCTAGAAAAATGAATTAGATAGAACTTTATAGCTTAATTTAGATTTTCGTTTTTAATCGATAACAATAAAACGATAACAGTTATCGAATTTCTAAAACAAACTCGATCTTTTCGTGCTATACAGGAACCTACATAAAATCTCTAGCTCTTATAGATTCTGAGAACCTATACATACATAGGGACAGACGGACATGGCTATATCAACTCGGCTTCTCTCCCTGATCAAGAATATATATACTCTATGGGGTCTGCCACGCCTCCTTCTCCCTGTTACATACATTTCAACAAAAACATTATACCCTGATTTCCCATTTTCAATGGGTTCAGGGTATAATCAGTACACGAATTCCGTGGTTCACAAGATGATTACGTAGCCTGGAGGCAATCTGCCACAGATGCGTACGAACTTTTTAAGCCATCTATATGTAGAAGCTCGCATTGTTAAGCTGTTACAATTATTAGAAACAAAATTAGAGGTCCGGCGTGAGCGTTGTTGGTATCGCATAACACGGTACTCAATTTTGACGCCATAATAGATAGGTTAGATTGCACATATGCCGATAAGACATCGCTACGGCTCCTACGTCAAGGGCTAGAGATGGTAAGGCAAGTAAATTCCAGCCTCATGCAATATTATGATGAGGTTGAACAAAAGTTGACACTCGTTGTTGACAAAATTATCATGACTCATGAACCTGACACAGCCACATTGCTTAACAAAGAGGGCAATTGAATGTAGTAGGAACCATATGAAAGCTCATGGAAAACAGGGAAAGAATTCCGGGGTCGAAAATGTCCAAACAAAAATCCCATTTTCAAAAAAACAAAATAAGCAGCATAATAGTATTAATCAGGCTTTTAAAGGGGAACAAGGCCAAACATCAGAGCCTAAGGACATAGGATCTACTATGTCAAAATTCAAACAAACCACTTATTTTAAATGGCCAAGGTGCCAACGCTCAAAATGAAGGAGGACAGGGCCGAAAAAGGCAAGGTTCCGAACACATGGCTGGCCAAAGACGCCAGCGAGTGCAAAATACAACAGGCCACTACTAGCCAAGAGACAGAATACAATAACACTGCCACAGCCGCAGTTGCTGAGGTTGATGAAGATGATGACTCCATAAGTGGCAACGATTTGGTACATTTTTTAGTGAACGCTCTGGCTACCGTTCATTGAACGAAAGCTGGCTGGCAGAAAACTAAAAAATCCTGACCGACACAGGAGCTGCCAAAAATTCCGGTCAGCTCCTCTTTTGCAGTTAGTTCCATCCATGGTTCTAATAAAATCCACCAGAAGTGTTTAATAAACATTTTTGGTAAAACAGCTTCGTTCTTTTTATTGGATTCTCTGGCTCCATTTGATGGTATAATTGGCTTCGACTTGCTAACGCAGGTGGGAGCGACCTTGAATACTGATAATGGTACAATCAATTATGGTTCTGTGTTCGAAAAACTACACCATCATTATTGTGATAATGTTAATTTTACTAACGTAAATGATATTATCGTGCCAGAGGCAGTAAAAAAAGAATTCAGAAGCATGATCCTGAATAGATCAAAGGCATTTTCGACCTCAAACGAGACATTGCCATTCAATACGTCTGTAGTAGCTACAATCCGCACAGAAGACGACAAGCCGATATACGCAAAGCTATACCCACATCCAATGGGAGTCGCTGATTTTGTCAAAAAAGAAATAAAAAACTTGCTAGAGAACAACATCATTAGGCCATCGAGGTCGCTCTACAACAACCCAACTTGGATTGTTGATAAAAAAAAAGGTTGCGATGAGCAGGGTAACAATAATAAGCGCATGGTAATCGATTTCAGGAAACTAAATGAGAAAACCATTGCCGACAAGTACCCAAGGCCCAGCATCCCCATGGTATTGGCAAATTTGGGCAGAGCCAAGTATTTTACAACATTGGATCTGAAATCCGGATACCATCAAATATATTTGGCTGAACACGACCGTGAAAAGACGTCTTTCTCTGTAAACGGTGGGAAGTACCAGTTCTGTCGACTCCCATTCGGTTTGAAAAATGCGGGCAGCATATTTCAAAGAGCAATTGACGATAGAATACCTTGGGTTTATAGTAACCATGGGTGGCGCAAAAACGGATCCAGAGAAGGTAAGAGCCATACAGGATTATCCAGAACCAAAACTCCTATGCTAGCTGAGGTCATTCCTGGGATTAGCCAGCTACTACCGTTGCTTCATAAAAGACTTTGCTGCAATTGCAAGACCTTTGGCAAATTTGCTTAAAATAGAAAATAAGTCCATAAGCAAACATATGTCAAAGAAGACTCCCATTGAATTCGACGATTCACAAATTGATGCATTCGAGAGGCTGAGAAACGTTTTTGCTTCTGAAGATGTAATTCTTAAGTATCCAGATTACAAGAAACCATTCGATCTAACGACGGATGCTTTCGCAAACGGTATCGGTGCTGTTCTATCACAAGAAAACAGGCCCATCACCATGATTTCTAGAACACTTAAAGAAAGCGAGTCGCACTTTGCTACCAACGAAAGGGAATTGTTAGCCATAGTGTGGGCTCTTGGAAAGTTACAACATTACCTGTACGGTACTAGGGACATAAATATCTATACAGACCACCAACCTCTGACTTTTGCTGTGTCAGACCGCAACCCAAATACAACAAGTAAGAAAGCTCTAGTCGAGACCGCTCGACTAGGGTATACCCTGAATCCTGCGAAGAACCGCTATTCCAAGCATTCTTTGTTTCTTTTATATACACATGCATATGAATATTCATTACAAGCAAAACATACACACACACATACACAGGCAAAACATACACATACACATACACAAACGCCAGTCGGTGCGTCAGCTGTTCTTTGGCTGCTGTTTGCATGGCAATGCAAACTTTTTTTCTAGACCAACGTTTTTGATCAAAGTTGTTGGGCGTGATCATGTCATCCATATGTATGTATGTGCCAAAGCACAAGTTTCTAGTATTTGAAATACGGGACTTACAAATTTGAGGCGAAGGGGCGTGGCATCCAAAATTTAACAAAAACCGAAATTGTATAAGGCTCACACAACACTAAATGCAAAATTTGGAGACTCTAGTTATAAAGATGAATCATAGAATTATATAACTGTGCATCGATTTCGTTTTTAATCGATAACATTGAAATTAAGACAGTTATCGATCTTTTCGTGCTATACAGGAACCTACATAAAAAATTTCAAGTCTCTGGTTCTTATAGGTTCTGAGAACGACGCGTTCATACATACGGACAGACGGACGGACAGACGGACAGACGGACAGGGCTAAATCGACTCGGCTACTCACCCTGATCAAGAATATATATACTTTATGGGGTCTGCCACGCCTCCTTCTCCCTGTTACATACATTTCAACAAAAACATTATACCCTGATTTCGCATTTTCAATGGGTTCAGGGTATAAAAATAAAGAAATGGAAAGTGTATATCGATGAGCATAACGCAACGATCCACTACAAACCGGGTAAAGAAAACCACATAGCAGACGCTCTTTCACGCCAAAATGTGAATGCGCTGCAAAGTGAAGTAGTATCTGATGCGGCAACAATCTACAGTGAGTTATCGGTAAATTACACGATAGAAGCTACGGAAAACCCTGTGAACGTTTTTAGAAACCAA
This sequence comes from Drosophila paranaensis, assembly GCA_035047545.1. NCBI lineage: Eukaryota > Metazoa > Arthropoda > Insecta > Diptera > Drosophilidae > Drosophila > Drosophila paranaensis. The sequence goes on from JAWNPL010000043.1 coordinate 932,023, forward strand.
ATAGTTTTGGAAGAAGCCCAATTTGCTCTAAAAAGAAATTTTATCCTGTTTGGCGAAAAAACACGCCATGTAATACATTTTACCGGTAAAAAAAAAATGTCTTGAACGAAGTAAAGGCGGTAGTTAATCCCAATGTAGTGAATGCATTACATTGTGATCTCCCAACACTGGCTAATATCCAGCACGAATTAGTGCAAAGTTTCCCATCGACAAAGTTTCGATACTGTAAGAAAATGGTAGTTGAAATTCCTGATAAAGCAGAGCGGAGGGAAATAGCAATAACTGAACAAACCGTGCGCATAGAGCAGCACAAAAAAATTGCAAGCAAATTTTGGAAGAGTATTATTTTTAAAAAATGAATAGAATTTTGACAGAAATTGTAGCAAATTGCAAAATCTGTTCCCGGTCCAAATATGACAGGCATCCTAAGAAACAGTTCCTCAGTGAGACGCCAGTTCCGTGACAATGAAGCGTTCCGTGACAATGAAGCGGCATTTAATTCAGAAACCATTACTTCACCGTTAAATAACAACTATGGAATCGATGTTGTAAATGCACCCCCATTACACAGTAACTCCAAGGACCAAGTAGAACGGTTTCATAGTACATTGGCAGAAATTGCCAAGTGTCTTAAATTGGGAAAGAAGATCGACGACACAGTCGAACTAATTCTACAAGCGACACGAGAATACAATAGATCGCTGCACTCAGTAACTGGCATGAAACCAATTGAAATAATTCACTCATCTACTGATGAATTTAGGGAGGCCATCGCAAACAAGATCGAAAAAGTTCAACAAGTACAGTTAGAAAGAATTAATCCGAACAGACACAATAGAGTGTTTGATGTAGGGGAAAAAGTCTTTGTGAAATCAAACAAGAGACTGGGAAACAAGCTTTCACCCCTGTGCACGGAGGAAGTGATCCAAGCAGACCTAGGAAAGTCTGTGCTCTTTAGAGGGAGGGTGGTCCACAAGGACAACCTGAAATGATACGAGTTTAAGTTAAATAATAAGTTAAAAAGTACAATAGATTTAATTTCATTTTTTCCTTGCAGGCTTATTTGTTCACTTCCATTCTTACTGACATTAGTAACCGCTCGGGTCACCGACTATTCACATTCCAATTACAATTCTATAATAGATGGAAGTGTACTGGTATGAGAACAACAAGACTATATCAGGCACTCAAGCAACTTATCCGAATTCACAAAGATAGTAGAAGAAACAGAAAAATTGTCCAAGTTATTTCCTCAATCTCACATGCGAAAATTGTTAGATGTTGACACTAATCACATTAAAAGTCTTTTGTCCGTTTTAGAAATTCATCATAGAATTGCCAGAAGCTTAGATTATTTAGGCACAGTACTCAAGGTTGTGGCTGGTACACCTGATGCCACAGATTTTAAAAAGAATCAAAATTACTGAGTCAAAATTGATAGACTCAAACAATAGACAGATAGTAATAAACTCTGAAACTCAAAGGCAAATAAACCAGCTTACAGATACTGTTAATCAAATAATAAAAGCCAAGGAAAATGACTTAGTTGACACTTATATGAGGCATTACTAGCCAGAAATAGAATGTTTATAACAGAAATTCACAACTTAATGCTCACAATCACGCTAAAGCCAACATTATAAATCCAACAATTTTCGACCAAGACGATTTAAAGTCTGTGCTCATTGAACATCCCACAGAAGTTCCCATAGTGAGTTTAATAGAAGCATCTAATATTAAGGTCCTCCAGTCTGAAAATATTATCCATATTCTAACTGAATATTCCAGAATTAAGTTCATATGTAGAAAGGTCAGCATCTTCCCCGTATCCCACGAACAAACTGTGCTTCAACTGCAAGATGACACCGTGGCTGAATGTGACAATGACGTCATAGCAGTAACAAGCTGCGCCATAACAACCTAAGCATCGATTTGCAAATTGGCCTCCCATGACACCTGCGCCCGTGGATTACACGCAGGAAGCACGGCCCATTGTTACACTTAGCCTAGTCACTTGAAACCTATCACGGTCATAGATAATGGCATCGTGGTGGTAAACGAAAGCCCAGCGCGAATCAGCACCGATGACAGCCCCTAAGAACAACTCCGGGCATAGCAGCTTCACCATTGCTCAACATCAATAGCCATGAACCAAATCTGAGCATGCCGCTCCTACAGAGAATGAACAACCACAACCTTCATATCATCAACAAACTTCAAGGGGAAGTAGCATCGGCCGGATCATTTAAAACCTGGTTCATCACTGGAGCTGGTCTCGGCCTCGTCTTTAGCGGTTCCATCCTCCTCTTCCAGAGTCTGAGGAGAAAACGAGCTTCAAAAAAGATACAAGAGAGAGAGAGATCGTCAACAGCTATAAAATGAACGAGGACTGTCATGGTTCTGAGGGGGGAGTAGTTAACGAAGCGAAAAGCTCGTTCAATAAATTTAGCTCCAGCTACAAGCTGTAAAAGACTTTGATTTATAAATTCTATGTCACTGTACCACAAGGCCTGTGATAAGAGAGACCAGCAATCTCTCCACCACAATCTTCCTAAAGGATCATAACCCTACGGAACGCCAACAAGCAACAACACTAAAAGGATAACTTGTATAATAATTATCGAGATGACACAGTCAACATCGCAAAATCTTTACCCTTCAATGTCAATTCACTCGCAATCTCGTTACTTAAGGAGATGGAAGTGACATATTCATTATGATTATGTCTACAGTATATACATATGTATGTAGTTAAAACTAGTTCACAACTCGAAGTTCTTAGATTTGCCTATCCAGAATGAACTGGGTACCCAAATCATAAACACTCGGACTGGCGCAGAATTGGAAAAATGCAGTTGCACGTTGCTGCCGCATAAAAACCTGTGTCGTATATATACATAAGTATATGAAAGTCGATATTATTTCCCATTGAGGAGATTCAATGTACAGCTGCTACTGAACCGCTCTCGGCAGCTTCGCTATCGCCACGCCAGAGCGTATTTATACAGAACAAAAACTAAAAGTAGAATAGGCGCAGTCTACATGCTAACGCCTATTTATAAATTCTAATTAAATACGCGATTATAAAAATGGGCCTACATAAGTATATAAATTTTTTTTATGTAATAAAAGTTTTGCTCTCCGCCAGTCAACTGTTAAATAAATAATACGTTAAAGCAATGATATCTTATTCAATGCAAAGTTATAATACCTCTTGTTAGGGTACAAAAATCAGTGGAGCACAAAATAAATTTATTTATGACATTAAATATTAAATTACACTTAAAACTGGAATCAACACATTTTTTTTTTTTTATGCTGAACTTTTTTTTTTATTTGCTGCTTGTTGTCAGAGACTCTATAGCGCATTTATCTCTTTTCCCTTAACATTTGTTTTTTGGCAGGTACGCCTGTTATAATTATTCTAATTTATATGTACAGTTTTTTTTTTTTTTTTTTTTATTTAAATTCCCCGACGATCGAGGGGATGCAGTCTTTTAAGTCTTCTCCTACTTCGGTTGTTGACCAGATTACATGCCAGTTGGTTTGGGTGCGCTTCCAATCTGTCCGTGTACCTTGCACTACGTCTGTCTTTGAGCTCTGCTATTGTCGGCATCTTAAGGTCGGTATGAAGCGTTGCGTTTCTTATGAACCATTCTGCTCCGGTCCATCTTCTTAGAGCTTTATTCTGCAAAATTTGCACTTTTTTAATGTGCGTTTGGGCAGCTGATCCCCATAATAGCGTATGTGAACACTGGTGCCACAATCGCGTTATAAATAATCCTTTTGCTTAAGAGAGACAGTTTACTCTCGCTCCTTAGCATCCAATCAAGTTTTTTTAAATTTTAATTGGCACCTCTTCACCATCTGGCTTATGTGGGCACCGTACGTCAGTCTCTTGTCCAGAGTGATTCCAAGATAGTTTACTTTATTAGCCCTCGGTATTGTATGTCCGAGTGCTACGTCTGGGCAGTCACCTTTTCTTAGTGTGAACGTGGTGTGCACTAATTTTTGGGTGTTCACAGCGATGCTCCAGCGTTTGTGCCATCTATGGAGCTCGTGTAGGTACGTTTGCATCTTAATGGAGGCAACATGTGGCGACTTATTCCGACTGAAAATAGCGGTATCATCAGCATATGTGGCGATCAGCATACCATTATTGGATGGAGGTAGCGGCATGTCAGCGGTGAACAGAGTGTACAATATAGGGCCAAGTACGCTGCCTTGGGGCACACCTGCTCTGACGGAACGAGTCGACGATGTTGCTTGCCCTTTTACCACTTGAAAAGTTCGTTCCGCTAGATATGAAGCCAATATCTTGAAGGAGGAACTGGGTAGAGTGTCTTTTATTTGCTTTAACAGTCCCAGATGCCAAACTCGGTCGAATGCCTGCTTGATGTCTAGAAATACTGCACTGCAGTATTCCTTTTCTTCGAACGCGCCTAATATGTGTTGGACCACTCGGTGTATTTGTTCTGGCGTGCCGTGCTGTCTCCTAAATCCAAATTGGTGATCTGGTATAGCGTTACAACACTAAATTGATTTAAATATACTAAATACATCCAACTTTTATGTATTAATATACCCTGAACACACTTAAAATGGCAATGAGAGTATAATGGTTATAACTATGTAAAAGATAGAGCGAGGCGTGGCAGATCTAATAAAGTATAATACAGTATTTGATCAGGAAGACTACCTGAGTGTATTTATCCATGTCCGTTTGTCCGTATGTATGACAGCTTCCATCGCAAAACCTATTAGAGACTTAAAATTTGTTGGAGCTCAGTTTTATATGAAATGCCAAATATTCAATGGAATGTTGTAAAACTATAGTAATCTTTAAGATAAACTAAAACAAGTAAGAACGTTGCAGTCGGATGCAACCGATTGCGAAATACTTATTCACGTCCCAGCAGCACACAGGGGCATCTATCACATTATATTATTTAAAATTTAACCTTAAATCCCCACTGTCGCAGCTTAAATTAGCTGCAGATTAAAACTTTTCATTGGAGGTGGCCAGACAGTTTCAATTAGGATCGAAGCTTAGAACCCTTACCTTAGCAAAAACAAGCACCTAAATCGAGAGAGGTGGCATCTCTCAAAATAAGAGAGGTGGCAACTCTAAAAATAAGAGAGGTGGCAACTCTGAAAATGTGATATAAGTTCGTTGGCGAGCGTAGAGGTTATATTTTCTTTATTTAGTTATATGTACATATGAATATAAAAGAAACGGAGAATGAACGGAATTGCGGTTCTTCGCAGGGTTCAGGGTATACCCTAGTCGAGCGGTATCGACTAAAATTTTCTTACTTGTTACTATTTATTTTGTGTTAATAAAATATTATTTTGAATACATTTATAAAAATCAATAGAGAGGGTCAAAGGCCACATACAATTTTTGGTCTGTTCGTAGTGTAATCAGGAATATAACCGTTCGTCAAGAATATAACTGTAAAATTTGGATGCTTAAATTCCAAAAATGCGAAAATTACAGGGTATTTGTTTGTGAGTCATGCCCCTTTTGGTGCGTAACAAAAATTTTTTGCGAATCAATAGAGGATGTAACTTGGCATCCAATTTTTTAGCATCCAATTTCCAGCATTTAAACTGTGGGAGATATAAGCTGATAATTGACACGACCCACCCCTTTGAATATATATTCGCCATAAGTTTTCGATCTTGGGATATTAACCTGAGTCTCAAGTCTCGAGCATAAATAGTTCACGAAATATAACAGAATTAGTAAAATTACAATGTATTCAAATCCGATTTGCCACGCCCCCCGGGGCGATATTAATAGGTACAGATAACAGTAACTTACATGCCAAATTTGGACGTTCTAGCTTTAAAACTGTATAAGATTTATTTAATTTGCCGCGCCCCTAATGGGCGTAGCTATATCCGCCATAACCTTTTGATGTTGGGATGTCGAGATACAGGAAAATGCATTTTACGATTTGCCACACCCCTAGTGGGCGTATCGGGAGAATCTTGACTTTTTATCTGACGGAGTTATACACGAGTATATGTTCCAAATTTCTAGCTTCAATAGCGTAGAAATGGCTTGCGTTCAAATGAACAGCAGGACAGACGGACAGACGGACAAACACAAAACCAATATACTTATCTTACTTCGTGAAAAAGTATACATATTTCAGGCCATCAACAAAGCGTGGGCTGTTTTTTATTTGCCAGTCCGGCCAGCTGAGCCGCAACTCACAGCTCTGTATAGTCAGTGATATTATTAAACTACGGAGGATAGAAGCGCTGTAGGAAACTTAAAAACAATATTAACGACTAGGGGATACCCTGAACCCAGGGAAGAACCGCTACTCCGAATATTCTCCATTTCTTACAACTGCGCTTGGGCTGCTACATGTATACCAATGTATTGGGAAATTAAATGTATAATTACTTTTTTGTAGAGAAAAGTTATGGATCAAACTTGCGGGGCGTGATCATGTTTACCAAACCACAAGTCTCTAGTATTTGAAATACGCAATTTGCAAATTTAAAGTGAAGGGGGCGTGGCATCAAAAATTTGACAAAAATCGAAATTGTATAAGGCTCACATAAAACTAAAAACATAAAACTAAATCGACTCGGCTTATCTCCCTAATCAAGAATGTACGATGTACGGACAGACAGCGATCTGATTTACATACATTTTAACAAATACTCTTATTTAATATTGTCAGTGTGTATAATTATATATGGGGAAAAAATCCATACAAAAAATTTTTTTGTGTAAATTAGTTTTCCACAATAAGCGCAGTTGCTACGTAAACTACGCACTGAGAAGGGGTTGTGTTTGTGCGGGCGTGCGTGCGTATATGTTTGCTGGAAATTTATATATGAAATAAGCGTATCATGTTTCAAATGTCGGCTCTTCGTAAAGTTCAGGGGATCTCCCAGTCGAGCTATCTCGACTTAAGCTCTCTTACTTGTTTAAATATCAAATTACTCTCTGTCAGAAACCTTGCACTCAATTTTTAATTCTGCTGCACACATCTTGCGTATACTTTCATATAAATAAATATCATTAAGTAAGCGCTTGATTAAGCACATATTGATTCTCAATCATATAAAAGATGCTGTCTGAAAATGTTAAGTCGCTAGTCTCTCGATCGATAATATTCAAGCAACACTAAGCTTTGGCCAGTTACCCACTCAAAAATGGATCTAACCTTGTGCCTTCATTATAGTTGGGATTTTTTAGATCAGCAGTCATAGATATATATTATCGTAAGTCTCCTACTGGCCTATTAAGTCCCAATATAATGGAAGTAAAAACCTCAGTTGAAATCCAGTGAAGCTAATTTATCAATAATATATTTCGAAACTATAATTAGGAATGGGATGGAGTGTCTTATCGATGATTATATAAATTTTGGAAGCAATATTAAGCTTAGTTATTTAAGCGGTATATTAATTAACACTAATATCGAGTTAGGCTATGGCGGTGTTGCCAGATATAACTGCTATAGTAACTGGCAAAATATAGACACAAGGCGATTTCCGCCAGGAAAAGACAGACGCTCAGAGACGATCTGCACTTAAAACAAATAATATTAAATATCAACAAGTAAGAAAACTCAAGTCGGGCGTCACTACTAGGAGATACCCTGAACCCCGTGCTATCTGCGCTTTTAAAAATACTGCATAATTAGCATTTAGTATAAACGTACACAAAATTAAATTCAATTGTTTGGCCAATAGCGCCATCTATGGTTCAATAGAATAGCGCCATCCATGTTTCGATTCAATTGAACAACTGATAATTCGCAAATCATAGCGCCATCTATTGGAAATATGTACACTAAAACTTACGGGTCTTAGAATTTGCTAGATGCACGCAGTTCAATGTGTACGTGTGTGTGTCTGTATGTGTGCTCATGTATAGGAGACTGTTTGTTTTGCGCTGCTGGTCACGTGTTTGCCGATTGGCCAAATGTTTTGTTTAATAAGTTCTGCGCGAATTAATGGATTTGAATGAAATTTTCAGCTTATGATCAACATATTTTATTCAATTTTTTCCAGTTTTTAAAAATGCAATCCTATTCATTTCTTGGCTTTGAGTGCAACTAACCTCAGTTTAAATATTTGGGGAAACTTGGAGCCGGTATCAAAAATTTAACAAAAATCAAAATTACATAAAATAAATATAAAACTCTAGCTATAAAGACGTGGGAGATATAATTTAATAATTTAATTTTGATATCGTTTTAATCGATAGTTGTTATCGTTGTTTTGAAACAAACTCGATCTGCGTGTGCTATACACGAGCCTACAAAAAAATTCAGTCTCTAGCACTTATAGGTTCTGAGATCGACGCGTTCATACATACGGACAGACGAACATGGCTATATCGACTCGACTTGTCATCCTGATCAAGAATATATATACTTTATGGGGTCTGGCACGCCTCCTTCTGCCTGTTACATACATTTCAACAAAAACATTATACCCTGATTTCCCATTTTCAGCGGGATTTCCCGAGTCCGTTCGGCTACAGCAGTCTCACGTGTCGATCCACGCCTTCCCGCATTGACAGCAGAAAACCACCCGCTTGTTAAGGCATTCCCGAGCGAAATAATCTGTCTGTGAGCACCGAAACATACCCGCCGCTAGTCAGAACCGGACCGGTTCTCTGGGGCCATCATGCGGTGTGTAACTTCGGCCATACTTGCGCCGAACGACATCGGGTTGCCGACCCTCGACTCACTCGAGCGCTGCTCCGTCGGTTGAGACCGGAACGGATTATTCGGTCGTGTCTCCGTGGGTTTGGCCCACTCGCCACTTGCTCGAGCCGGGCTTGACTTTCCTCCGTCCCGCGTCTCCCCACCGAATTCTGTCCTCTGATCTCTCACATTATCATATTCCGCAGCCAACTGCGTCAGCTGGAAGAGATGAGAAATCATGGCACCGCACGTACATCTGGTACTCAGGGGCTGTGTTCTCGAACAGCCTACATAACTCCTGAACCTGACGCATCAGCAGCCTGATGTCCACGAGATAATCCTTAAAATCTTCGCCCCCTAATTTGATCCTCGATGCGTTTGAATTACTGCGGTGACATGATGATCTCCAGAAATTCTGACCGGACCCTGGCCCAGGAGGCACTCCTTAGCCCGCTGGTCAGGAACCAAGGCCGCGCCTTATCCACCAATACCTCAGTTACCACTCGAGGTACATAAATGGTTCAGCTCAATTCCATAGGTGATAGCTCTCTCCTACAGGATCTCAAAAAGACCCAACGGGTCCGACTGGCCATCATAGCAAATGCCCCACCTACGGACCTGTTCGGCTATGCATCTGTGTGGCCGGCCTTCGTCCTCCACGGAGGTCGTCGGCCTTCGCAGTCCTACACCAGAGTCAGCGCGTTGTCCCCGGTCGTTGATCACTACCTTGCGCGTTGACTCGAATTTCGGGCACTTCACTACTCACCGGGGCCCAAGTCCCGATGCAGCACTTCCCAGACTGGACAGCGCTCTGTCATCTTGAGCCTCTAGCTCAGCCAGTCGGGCCGTCCCTCTCCAGCCCAAACTCTTTGGCCACGGACATTAGCTCTTCCTTCCGACGCAGGTACACCCAACGGACATCCACCCCCGGATTCTGATATTCACTCGGATCCATGACAATTGAGATTGAATTTAATTTACTTTATTTCATCAAATTTTTTATACCCTGAACCCATTGAAAATGGGAAAATCAGGGTATAGTGTTTTTGTTGGAGGGCGTATGTATGTAACAGGCAGAAGGAGGCGTGGCAGACCCCATAAAGTATATATATTCTTGATCAGGATGACAAGCCGAGTTGATATAGCCATGTCCGTCTGTCCGTCTGTCTGTCCATATGTATGAAGAGACTTGAAATTTTTTATGTAGGTCCGTGAATAGCACGAAAAGATCGAGTTTGTTAAAAAAAGTCGATAACTATTTTAATTTTATTGTTATCGATTAAAAACATTATCGAATGTTAGTTATAAAATTATATCTCCCACGTCTTTATAGCTAGAGTCCCCAAATTTTTTTGTAAGTTTTATATTTATTTTCTCTAATTTTGATTTTTGTTAAATTTTGGATACCGGCTCCAAATTTCCCCAAATATTTAAATTGAGGTTAGTTGCACTCAAAGCCAGTAAATGAATGGGTTTACATTTTTAAAAATTGGAAAAAAAATGTAATAAAATATGTTGAACATAAGCTGAAAATTTCATTCAAATCCATTAATTCGCGCAGAAGTTATTAAACAAAACGTTTGGCCAATCGGCCAAACACGTGACCAGCAAAGCAAAGCAAACTGTTTTCCTATACTTGTGCACACATACACACATACACATTGAGCTGCGTGCATCTAGCAACTTCTAAAGCCCGCAAGTTTTAGTGTACATATTTCCAATAGATGGCGCTATGATTTGCGAATTATCAGCTGCTCAGTTGGATCGAAACTTGGATGACGCTATTCAATCGAACCATAGATGGCGCTATTGGCTAAACAATTGAAAATGAATTGAATTTAGTTTTCTGTGCGTTTATGCGAAATGCTAATTATGCAGTATTTTAACGCAGATAGCGCGGGGTTTAGGGTATCTCCTAGTCGGGACCCTCGACTAGAGTTTTCTTACTTGTTATACTATTTCACGTAGTGATATAGTATATTGGTTTTGTGCAATGTCCGTCATGCTGTCCGTCCGTCTGTCCGTCTGTCCCTCCGTCCGTCTGTCCGTATGAACGCAAACCATTTCGACGCTATTGAAGCTAGAGACTTGAAATGTGAAATATATACTCGTGTATACCCTCGTCTGATAAAGTGTCAAGATTTTCCCGATACGCCCACTAGGGGCGTGGCAAATCGGAAAATGCATTTTCCTGTATATCAGAAACACTACTTCTAGAAGGGCTAGAGAGTTGAGATTTTAACTGAACACTCATGTTGACATCCCAAAATCAAAAAGCTATGGCGGATATATCTACGCCCATTGGGGGCGTGGCAAATCGGGTCAAACTGTATCTTCTACAGTTTTAAAGCTAGAACGCCCAAATTTGGCACGTGGGTTACTGTTACGATCCTATAAAGATCGCCCAAAAAATTGTATGGCCACGCCTACTAGGGGCGTAGCAAATCGGATCTGAATATATAGTGATTTTACTAGTTTCGTTATATTTTGAGCACTATTGATGCTAGAGACTTGAGACTTGGTACATATACTCGGGTTAACATCCCACGACCGATAAGCTATGGCGGATATATCTACGCCTTCAGGGGGCGTGGCAACAAATATCAGCTTATATCTCCCACAGTTTTAGTGCTAGAAGCTTCAAAATTGGATGCTAGGTTACTGGGGGCCTCCTCTATCGATTTCTCAAAAATTATTGTTACGCCCCAAAAGGGGCGTGACATACAGAAAAATACCCTGTAATTTTCGCATTTTTCGAATGAAAGCATCCAAACTTTACAGTTATATTCTTAAACGCCCACTCTATGCACATGCCAAAAATTATTTGTCTACGGCCACTGGGGGCGTGGCAAATCAAAACTGTAAAATCTGTAGCTTCTGAGCCAATAACGCGCCACATAATGACTTTGCGACCTTTGACCTTGTCTTTTGATTTGCCAAATTATATATATGTGTTAGAAAAGAATATTTTATTAATACAAAATAACTAAATAAAGAAAATGTAACAAAAAAAAATATCACATTTTCTGAGTTGCCACCTCGCTCATTTTGGGAGTTGCCACCTCTCTTATTTGGAGAGATGCCACATCTCTCGATTTAGGTGCGTGTTCTTGCTGAGGTAAGGCAATCGAAATAAATCGAGGGAGGTGGCATCTCTAAGCTTCGATTCTAATTGAAACTGTCTGGCTACCTCCAATGAAAAGTTTTAATCTGCAGCTAATTTAAGCGGCGACAGTGGGGATTTAAGGTTAAATTTTAAAAAATATAATGTGATAGATGCCCCTGTGTGCTGTTGGGACGTGAAATAGTATTTCGCTGTCGGTTGCGTCCGACAGCAACGTTCTTACTTGTTTTTATTTTATTTTATTTGAATATATCTTTTATTTATTAATTTATTTTTCATTAAAATTTTTAAATTTATTTTATTTTTATTTTAATTAAATTTATTTAATTTATCTTATTTTTATTTTTATTTATTTTTGTAAAGGTACGTTTTTCCAGCTGGGGCAGACTCAGCCTGGCCCAGGGTTACCTACAAGACAATTTGTAGGATGCTGGGACGCACTGTGGTACGGAAAATACGGCAACTCACGGCCGCTGACGGAGCTGCTCTCGCCTGGGAGTAGCGCGACAACGATTGCTGCACCTCGCCGGTCCACTTTGGCTGCGGCAGCAGGTTCGAACTTGCCCGCTGGTCTTACACTCTGACGGACAAAACACAAACGTAGGGGATCTAGCATTCGTTAGCACTTATACATATGTTTTTTCAAAATTAAAACACAAAGATTTCGGCTTCTTCTTTATTTCACTTATATAACTCACGGTTCCTCGACTTTCCTCCCGTGCCTCTTTCCTGGAATATTCTCCATTGTCTTCTTCCGCTCTTCACTTTCACTTGTGTCTTCCTTGTCACTCTTTGGCGGCGATACGCCCTCACCTTCTCACAATTTGCCGACAAGGGGGGTTCGCCTTCTAACGTAAACCTAATAAGGGCGGGCCCTTCATGGGCCGCCTCTGCGCTCCATTGCGCCTACACCTAATCTTCATAATTCATCTCCTAATCAAATCTCTTACTCACTATACTTATTTACTATACAAAATAAACTTATGACTAACTACTACTAAATGTGAGGCGGCAGATTTATCGCCGCCTTACACCCCCCCCCCCCTTTCCATCGGGCAACTTTCTATGCACGCCTCCTCCAGCAACGCAGCACGTCTCGGTGGGGCCTTCCGCCTGTCCCTCGTCGTGCATAAGTCCCGCGTTGTCTTCACTTCCGACTTGGAAAAGTGGCTTTAACTGCGCCACGCTGGCCACCCTTCTCTTGCGTTCGCCCTCCCTCGCGAGTCGCACGACATCGGGGGAAACAAATCTGATAATCCGGTATGGGCCGTCAAACTTCGGGGCCAGTCTCGCTGCGAACCGTTTATCTGCGTTGGACAGCTGGCGGTGACGCAGCAGGACTAAGGACCCAACCGTAGGCCTCCACTCGCACCTGCGAAGATTGTAGTACCGCCCTTGGTCCCACTTCCACTTGACACCTTTCTTCAGGAGGGACGTCATCGGTTGCACCAGAGATGCGAAGTCAGGTACGAAACGCCTGTACCACGACGCCATCCCCAAACACTGCCGCAGCTCTTTGTGATTCGAGGGAGCTGGGAGTTTCCGGATCGCCTCCTTGGAGATGGATGGCAACTCCTTCCCCGATGGCGCGGCCTCAGTCCTCATATGTAGCTCGGCGCATCCACAGCGCACGGTTGTCCCTACGGCGGCCAGGGAACCCATCCCCAGGATGTCGATCGCAGCGTCCATCTCGCGACCGGCGATCCTGACTCGTGCGACGATCCAGCCTTCCCTTACAACTAACGGAGACTCACGCCCCCCTTTTAAGATCGGTTGGCATCGCTTCTTCCCTGTGGGGGGACGCCCTTCTCTGTTTTCCGCGTCTGTTCGGCAGCAGCGGTCTCGCGTGTCGACCCCAGCCTCCCCGCATTGTTGGCCGAAGACCACCCGCTCGTTAGGGTAATCCCGCGCAAAATGAACTGGCTGCGAACATCGGAAACATACTCGCCGCGCGTCAGAACCAGTGCGCTTCTCTGGAGCCATCATTCGATGCATGGCTTCGGCCGGCCTCGCGCCGATCGACATCGAATTTCCGACCCTCGGCTCGCCTGACCGCTGCTCAATCGGCTGAGACCGGAACGGGCTGTTCGGTCGCGTTTCCGGCGGATTGACCCAGTAGACACCTGCTCGAGTCGAGTCTGACTTCTGGCCTACTCTTCGCGTCTCTTCCCCGAATTCTGCCCTCTGCTCCCTTACGCATTCATATTCCGCAGCCAACTGCGTCAGCTGAGACACCATTCTCTTGCGCTCGCCCTCCCTCGCGAGTCGCACGACATCGGGGGAAACAAATCTGATAATCCGGTATGGGCCGTCAAACTTCGGGGCCAGTCTCGCTGCGAACCGTTCAGCTGCATTGGACAGCTGGCGCTGACGCAGCTGGACTAGGGACCCACCCGTAGGCCTCCACTCGCGCCTGCGAAGATTGTAGTACCGCCCTTGGTCCCTTACGTATTCATATTCCGCAGCCAACTGTGTCAGCTGGGACAGAGAGGAGAAGTCTTGGCGCCGCACATACATCCGATACTCAGGAGCCGTATTCTCATACACTCGATACAACTCCTGAGCCGGACTGTAGTTGGCTTGGCGCATCAACAACCTGATCTCTACCAGGTAGTCCTTGAAGGCTTCGCCTTTCCGCTGCCTTCGCCCCCTAATCTGATCCTCGAGGCGTTCGAAATATTGTGGGGGCATAAAGAAATCCAGAAACTCGGTCCGGAATCTGACCCAAGACACACTCCTCAACCCGCTGGTCAGGAACCATTTCGCGGCCTTATATACCAGCACCTCGCTTACCACCCGAGGTAGGTGGTCGAGCTCGGTGCCATATGTGATTGCCTTCCAAAATCTCGAGGAAGCCAATCGGGTCCGACCGGCCGTCGTAGCACATGCCCCACCTTCGGACCTGTTCGGCTTCGCACCTATGCGGCCGACCTCGTTACCCCCCGGGGCCCTCGGACCGAATGTCGGTTTTATTTATTTATTTTTTATTAAATTTATTTAATTTATTTTATTGTTATTTAAATTAATTTTTGTTTATTTTATTTTTATTTACTTTATTTTAATTGAATTTTATTTCGAATTTATTTAATTTTATTTTTTATTTTATTTGAATTTATTTTTACCCACTGTTCCTCACATTCACTGCACAAATTTCAAGCAAGCGCGCACCGAAATTTCATCACTTTTTCTGCGGCCCTCAGCTCACGGTCAGCACATCACTTTTGCGACACGCACACAGCGACCAAGCCAACGGCATCGACATCGCTCGCTTGACCACGCACCTTCGCGCTCTCCTTTCCCTTACTCATGCTCGCCCGCAGTTACTGGGCTCGAGCACGTTCACTTGCATTCACGGCTTATTCTTTACTCCTCTTTGTACGCTCGTGCCGTTTTTTCCTATGTCTAGCCTATGCTGGCTTCTTTGCTTCGCTATGCCACAACTATGCCCGCTAACTTGAACATTCGATGCTGACCCGAAAATTGTTCGGCACTTCTCCCCAGCCCATTTTGCTCGCGTCTCTGACCCCTATGATTGCAATGGCGCGCCAATTAGGTTAGATTGCACGCAAAAATGTTAAGAGTTTTGGGTCGCTACATCTAAAACTGAATTATTTTTAAATTTCTGGCAAAAGATTAATTTTGATGTGGTTCAATTGATTTATTTTAATCACAGGTAAAGCTTTTACTTTTGCATCTAAAAAATTTATTTTTTTTGCAGTGCACAATGGTCAACAATCCCGATTATTTGGCATTAAGTCTAGTTTTCAAGCTAGCACCTTCACATCTATTTTTTTTTATTAATATAACATTTCGGTCTTTTTTTTTATTTGGCCACGCCTTCACACACCTCCACCTCACCACCACAGAAAAAAAAACACTTATAAATATCAAACTTTATTTCATTTTATTCTTACTACTCGGCTAAAACAAAATCAAATAGCTCATTATAATTAGACTCGCCAGAAGAAGCGAAATCTATATTTTCCAATTCTGAAATTATATGTTGTTGGTTTGGCGGAGATGGTATCTTCAGAAGGCTTATCACTTCTTGTGGAAGGTTTTTTTTGTACCTTTTTCTACCTAGATCTAAAGAATATAAGGCCCTATAAAAGACATATATTGTTCAATATTTTTTATGTGGATGGCGATTTTCTTTAGTTTTAATAGAGCTTGAACCTTGCTTCTGAAGCACTTCCTTCCAAACATCCAATGGGATAAATGTTTTTGTATAATCAAAGTGTTTTTTTACAAAATGCAATACATTTTTCAATATCAACCGAATAGTGATTTATTTATATTATGAATGTTGATGTAATGCTGTATTGTTATACCATTCTCTAACATGATTGCAAATACTTCTTCAGGAGTAAGAGGGATCAGCTTTTTGGGGATCATTGATTTTCTAAGCACAGCTAAGTTTTCTGGTTCTTCTTCCCTGCAACTTTCAGTACCTTCACTAATTTATCCTTTGTGGCTTTCTTCACAGAAAGTAATGCGGAATGAAATAAATGACGCGTGGAAAATTATATGTTTGTTGAAGGGTAAAATACTAATTTTCTTTTTTATCGTATTCCGGAATCGGAATAGGTCAGTAAATTAGTAATAAGCGGCTGCGAAAGCACTTTACAAGTTACGATTGCGCTTTCGCATATACTTTTTAATGTGCTTGATGAAAAATTCAATTTTATTCATTTAACGATCAATCTGTGATATACTGACATCATTTATAATAATTTTCTCTAATTTCCACTTGGAAACCTCCAGCAACACTAAACAACGAAACTCATATCCGTCTGCAACATGCAAGCTTATTCGAAATGGAACAAAAACGAGCAAAAGAAACTTATTAGATCCGTATCAGTACACTTATACACAGACCCCAAAATTGTTAGTTGAGCGCGCCGACGCGCGCCAAGCAAGTAATACTCCACAAAACACAATTATGATTGTTAAATTTCTACTGAAAAACATACCAACAATAGTTGCACGTACACAACAATATATTCACCATCAAAAGAAACTATCGCTAAACATTGATTTACAAATTTGTTTATCTCTGATCTATCACCTACAACACAATTGTAAAGTTTAATTACATTTACGGTTGTATATCGACAACTGGCGCTTGCATTTGAACAGCTGGCTTTAGTTGCTCGCCAACTGCATGCGTAAATCATACCTCAAATAAAACCTAACTATCTTTGAGGGGATCTTATTATACTTTTTCACGAAATGAAATAAGTATATTGGTGTTGTGCAATGTCCGTCATGCTGTCCGTCCGTCTGTCATTCTGTCCGTATGAACACAAACCATTGAAGCTAGATACTTGAAATTTAAAATATATACTCGTGTATATCCTCGTCAGATAAAGTGTCAAGATTTTCCCGATACGCCCACTAGGGGCATAGCAAATCGGAAAATGCATTTTTCTGAATCTCAGAAACATTACTTGATTTGTAATGAACATTCACGTCGATATTCCAAGATCAAAAGGCTATGGCGAATACATCTACGCCCATTGGGGCGTGGAAAATCGGGTCAAACTGTATCTTCTATAGTTTTGAAGCTAGAACGCCCAAATTTGGCACGTGGGTTACTGTTACGATCATATGAAGATCTCCCAAAAATGTTTATGCCCACGCCTATTGGGGCGTGGCAAAGCGGATCTGAACATATAGTGATTTTACTAATTCTGTTATATTTTGAGCACTATTGATGCAAGAGGCTTGAAGCTTGGTATATAAGTTAATTATGAGCGCCTAGCTACCCGAGAACGACCCCAAAACGTTCCCACGAAAACTGCTGACCCAATATTATCAATGACCAGCGAAGGTGCGCTGGGTCTGGGTATCAGGTTCAACAGGGTCAACGACCCCCACAAGCCCGAGTCAGCGGTTCGCAACTACGTTGCGCGACTTCTGCAGCGCGGCGCAGTTGGTGAAGAAACAACCAAAGCCCACAGCGGCAGCGGCGCAGGCGACAATTTTACTTTAAATAGCCTAAGACCATCTCATGTAATTTTAGATTGCGGCAGACCGCCCTGAATAAAACATTTATTGTCTCATTTAATTCCCGCGACTTTTCATTTTGTGTTCGGGTAACTATATTAATAATTTATATACTCGGGTTAACATCCCACAATCGAAAAGTTACTGGGGGCCTCTTCTATCGAGTCCCCCAAAAATTATTGTTACGCCCCAAATGGGGCGTGACTTACAGAAAAATACCCTGTAATTTTCGAATTTTTTGAATGTAAGCATCCAAACTTTACAGTTATATTCCTGAACACCCACTCTATGAACATCCCAAAAATTGTATGCCTACGGCCACTGGGGGCGTAGCAAATAAAAACTAAAAAATCTACAGCTTCTGAGCTAATAACTCGCCATATAATGACATTGTGACCTTTGACCTTGTCTTTTGATTTACCAAATGTTAAATATGTATTGAAAAGAGTATTTTATTAACACGAAATAACTAAATAAAGAAAAAATAAAAATATCAGGATGACCGCACCGGGGCTCGAGCCCACAACTCTATGCTCGCCAACGAGCATCTATCTCATTTTTAGAGATGCTATCTCACTCAATTTTGGTGCGTGTTTTTGCTAAGGTAAGGGTTCTAAGCTTCGATCCAAATTGAAAATGTCTGGCCGCCTCCAATGAAAATATTTAATCGGCAGCTAATTTGAGTGGCGATAGTGGGGATTTAAGATTAATTTTTTAAATATAATATTTAAAATATGTTTTAAAATTTTTAAAATATAAATGCCCCTGTGGGCTGCTAGGACGTGAAAAAGTATTTCGCAGTCGGTTGCGTCCGTCTGCAACGTTCTTACTTGTTTAACCTTAACCTATCCCTGAGTTTGTAATACTCAGAGTGCATCGACCTATTTTAATGTCCACGCATGTGGACAATTATTTATTAATTGTATGTTCATGGTTAAACATGGTTAACGTGGATGATATTATGATAAAATTAATTGCGCAGCCATTAAAAAAGGTTGTTAATAAAATTTTTTAAAGCGAAATATACTCAACAATATTTTATTACCACAAAAACGTGTCATCTTATTATTCTTTATGACAGAAAAATATTAGCTTAAGCTACATATATAATAATTAATGCAATTAGCTTAAAGGAAATATAACATCAGGTTTAATAGATCCAGAATTATGAACAACTGAAACGCATACTCGTTCGTTGTAGTTTAAATCAAGCAGTAACTAGAATACACAAGTAAGATAAGAAAATAGTATATTTCACTAAATACTACATACCTTCGGAGTAACGAACAGGTATTGAGCGGACCCATCCTTAGTGGCTTCTTTCAAAAGTAAATTAAAAATGTGGCGTTCATTTTTAGCATCCATGCCTTGATTAATCTCATCAACACATCTAGAAAATAAAATATATAACACTATATAACGAAAACTAAGTAAAAATAAGTAAGAGTGCTCTATTCGAGACTGCGCGACTACGAGCTCCCCTGAACTTTGCTATGAGACGCTATTTATTTATTAAAAAAAAATGAAATGAAAGTGAAATGTTTCATAACTTTTCTTGATTTCTCAAGCGTGATTATGTATAGGGTATAAGCAAATCAATCCTATTTTATTTATACCCTGAACCCATTGAAAACGGAAATCAGGGCAGGGTGGTTTTGTTAAAATATATGTAACAAGCAATTCGGCCGGATGATAGGGCGACACGCCAAAGCGGGCGCAAGTTATGTATAATACTACTCCATTATACATAAACCCATTTAGCAACAAAGTACAAGAGTTATTGAACTCTTTAAATTCCAGCTAATTGCAACAGTTGCATTTCTAAAACC
The DNA here is from genome assembly GCA_035047545.1 of Drosophila paranaensis. Classification (NCBI taxonomy): domain Eukaryota; kingdom Metazoa; phylum Arthropoda; class Insecta; order Diptera; family Drosophilidae; genus Drosophila; species Drosophila paranaensis. Next base: position 951,672 of record JAWNPL010000043.1, read on the forward strand.
CACTTAGATAAATTTACAGTCAGTTAACTTTTAAATTCAAAGAAATGTTAAAACTTAAAGTCATAACAGGAAATGCAACGTTTCCAAATTAATACACATGTCAACCAATGTAAGGTATTGAATAAGTTTAATCAGCAATTATGTAAACCCAGTTTATAAGTTTCAATTAAAGAATTAAAATAAAGAAAGGCAGTCGTGTTTCGCCACTGAACATTACTAGTCGCGTTTTCCTTCACCAAAACCTTATTTATATTACCCGCATCTACCGTATACGAAATTGGCGCAGCCGGTAGGATCCTTTTTTAAGAGGATCAAGTGATAATTCGAATCAAAAAAAAAATAAATAAATTAGTAACGAGACCGGTGCGGAGAAATCAAAAAGAATGATAGCACGAACAAAATAAAACCAAAACTAAAAATCAGTTCTAAGTGTTAACAGTGAATTAATGCAAGTACAAACACAATTGTCTAACTACAAATCAGTTGACTTAGTGTATCGCAAACAAGTCTTAAAGATTAACTACAAATCAGTTGACTTAGTGCACTGAAAACAAGTCTTAACAGCTACAACAAGCCTACATACAATTACAAGGCACCAACACCAATGCGGCCCAACAAGAACGATTGTTTAAAAATATAAATCATTTGGCAACGTTCACGGGGACAGGAGACATATCTATCAACTCATTCTTCAGTAGTGTGGAGTATCTTCTACAAGGAGTACAAGATGCCCAACTTAAAGGAGAAGTCACCAGGACCATATTCTACAAGACGATCCAAGGACAGGCCAAAGATGTGGTCATCAACGTGCAGGAACCGGACAACTGGGAGCTGATTAAATCAACTTTAAAGCTGAGATATCGACCGGACACTGATCATTTTATAGATTTAAGTAACGTAGAAAGCTTGTTAGTTAAAGCAGCCAAAGAAATGACACAGGGCACGTTACTAGACAAAATATATGAAGAAAGAGAGATAAGTACAATATTAAAAAAAATTATGTTACGTAGGTACGAAAACAGCTGTATAAGGTTCCAATATATAAAACCCAAGCCTAATAGAAATAATGCAGAGGCAGGGCCAAACAATAACAATCAGAGTAATAATAATCAAAACGCCCAACAACGAAATTATAAAAATAACTATCAACAATATGACCAACAGCACAATCAACAGTTTAGCACAGCTCAGAAGTTTAACCCTAATAATAAGAACCAACAGCAAAATAAAAGAAATATTAACTCAGGGCAATACAGACAAAATAACACTCAGCAGAATATGAGAGGCAATAATTCGGGGCAAAGCCGACAAAACCAGAATTATCAGCAAACGGGTTCGCAACAGACTAAGCGTTATAGGGCAGGAAATTCAGAACCCATGGAGATAGATAACTTAGAAACAGAACAAAACAGGAATAATAACCAAGACCGATACAAAACTTATGACAATAATTACAACAAATATGACAACAATTCAAACGACCAGTATGATCAAAAGCAGGAAGACTACTACGAACAAGCAGAGGTCAATAATGCTGTTTTTTTACGAAGCAGCCTCGGAATGCCTATCACTAATAGAACTGAATATTGATGAACAGAAATACGTAGCGTTAATAGATACAGGGCCACCTTGAGTTTGGTGAGCAACCAAATTAACGGCTACAGAAAGATGAAGTTAAATAAACCTATACCATACCAGTGCTGCCAGAATCTCCTAAGCAAAAATTGCTAGATTTGGGGAAAAAAGTGGCTAAAAATTGCTACAATTTTTGTAAAAATAGCAAAAAAAAATTTCTAAACCATTAAATGTTGATTTTCAACAATTATACATATGTATTTAAGGAGAAATTTTAGTTGGGCGGAGATCCCCTGAGCCCCGTGTCATCTGCGTTTTTAAAAATACTGCAACGTTATCATTTAGTACAAATACAATTTAATATTTTGAGCCACTAACGCCATCCATGTTTTGATTTAAAAAAACAGCTGATAATTCGCAAAACATAGCGCCATCTAACTCTAAAACTTGCGGTTATTAGAAATCTTAAAAATTGCTAGATTTGTGGCTAATAGCATATGAAAAATAAAAGTTGCAAATTTTTTAAAAGTTGCCAAATCTAGCCACTAAATGGCCAAGCTGGCAGCACTGTACCATACAACACAATAAACGGTAGGGACATAATAGAATATGAAATCCATACAACAGAACAAACTAACCAGTACAACTGAAATAGAACATGAAATACGGACAATTACAGACGAACAACTCAATTCCAAACTATATATATACCCATCACAGCATTAGGAAGAAGTTATAAAGCAGATAAAAGAAATGGAAAAACAGGGAATAGTCAGGAAAAGCAATTCAAGATATTCAAGTCCATTCATAGTAATACCAAAAAAATTAGACAACTCAGGAAAAAACAAGTAAGAAAACTCTAGTCGGGGGTCCCGACTAGGAGATACCCTAAACCCCGCGCTATCTGCGTTAAAATACTGCATAATTAGCATTTCGTATAAACGCACAGTAAACTAAATTCAATTCATTTTCAATTGTTTAGCCAATAGCGCCATCTATGGTTCGATTGAATAGCGCCATCCAAGTTTCGATCCAACTGAGCAGCTGATAATTCGCAAATCATAGCGCCATCTATTGGAAATATGTACACTAAAACTTGCGGGTTTTAGAACTTGCTAAATGCACGCAGCTCAATGTGTATGTGTGTATGTGTGCACATGTATATAAAAACAGTTTGCTTTGCTTTGCTGGTCACGTGTTTGGCCGATTGGCAAAATGTTTTGTTTAATAACTTCTGCGCGAATTAATGGATTTGAATGAAATTTTCAGCTTATGTTCAACATATTTTATTACATTTTTTCCAATTTTTAAAAATGTAAACCCATTCATTTACTGGCTTTGAGTGCAACTAACCTCAATTTAAATATTTGGGGAAATTTGGAGCCGGTATCCAAAATTTAACAAAAATCAAAATTAGAGAAAATAAATATAAAACTTACAAAAAAATTTGGGGACTCTAGCTATAAAGACGTGGGAGATATAATTTTATAACTAACATTCGATAATGTTTTTAATCGATAACAATAAAATTAAAATAGTTATCGACTTTTTTTTAACAAACTCGATCTTTTCGTGCTATTCACGGACCTACATAAAAAATTTCAAGTCTCTTCATACATATGGACAGACAGACGGACAGACGGACAGACGGACAGACGGACATGGCTATATCAACTCGGCTTGTCATCCTGATCAAGAATATATATACTTTATGGGGTCTGCCACGCCTCCTTCTGCCTGTTACATCCATACGCCCTCCAACAAAAACATTATACCCTGATTTTCCCATTTTCAATGGGTTCAGGGTATAAAAAATTTCGCATAGTGATCGACTATAGAAAGTTAAATGAAATAACAATTAACGATAAGTTCCCCATTCCAAATATCAATTCAATTCTCCATAAACTCGGTAGAGCGCAATATTTCACAATAGATTTAGCCAAAGGCTACCACCAGATTTTAGTAAGGGAGGAAGATAGATAGAAAACGGTATTTGTAACACAACAGGGCTTATACGAGTTTATAAGAATGCCATTTGGGTTAAAAAATGCCCCCGCTATGTTCCAAAGACTTATGAACGAAATTTTGAGGGATCAGATTAACAAAAAATGTGTCGTATATCTAGACGATATACTTATTTTCAGCACATCATTGCAAGAGCATATTCAAGCTATCAACGAAATATTTAAAATTTTAGAAAAAAAGAATTTAAAGATTCAAATTGACAAAAAAGCAACTTCATGAAGAGGGAAACCGAATTCTTAGGACATATTTTAACAAAAGAAAGCATTAAACCAAATTCAGATAAGATAGCCATTATTAACAAATTACCTTTACCAAAAACAGAAAGACAAATAAAAAGCTTCCTAGGTATAACAAGTAATTATAGGAAATTTACTAAAGACTACGTTAAAGTTGCGCAACCAATCACGAAATATTTAAAGAAACCCGTTAAAGTAAATATAAAAGATCCGACTTATGTCGAAGCATTCGAGAAATTAAAACATCTCATCAGTTCACACCCTATATTAAGATACCCTTACTTTGAAAAAACATTCACGCTTACGACCGATGCGTCAAATTAATGCATTGGGAGCGGTCCTATCCCAAGAAGGGCATCCAATTTGCTTCGCGTCAAGAACACTAAATAACCACGAAAAAAATTGTTCAGCCACAGACAAAGAATTTCAGGCAATACTTTGGAGTGTAAACTACCTAAGACCTTATCTTTACGGAAGAAAATTTAAAATTTTGTCAGATCACCAACCAATAAATTTTTTACATTTAAAACATAAGGGGTAAGACATTTCGCCCAGGCACCAAAGGTGGCTTTTAAAGCTAGGAGAGTATCACTTCGAAATAGATTATTTAAAAGCTAAAGAAAATAGAGTAGCCGATTTTCTAAGCAGACTTGAAGACAACGACTATACAAGTAGCAAACAAAAATGACTTACACGACGATAACAATGACAATATATCTGACATAAACGTAATAGCAAATATAGAAGACATAGCAATAGCAACAGTGCATTCAGCTGAGGAAAATCTATATGAACATTTTTCAATAAAAGAAGAAATAGTTCATAAATACAAAACGCAGGTAATAATAACAATGTCCAAAACAGAGGAGTATAAATTAGTTCATGGAAAAAGAATAATTTTTATAGAACAGAACAGAACACGACTTCCCTATGATGGAAGAAATTTTCAAAAAATACATAACGAAAGGTAAAGTGGGCATTTACTCAGAAGTACTTTATCATGAATATAATAAAGTGCAGGAACAATTAATTCAGTTATATTCTAATGACAAACAAAAAGAATTCACCAAATGCACACTTTGGGCTCAAGACGGAGAGCATGAAACAGAAGCGATGAAACAAATATCATTTTATCATGTACGAGAGAGTATTCATTCAGGTATTCAAGAGGCATATAGCCAAATTTCAAATAAAATATATTATCCAAAGTTGCTAGAATTAGTACAGATAGTTATTAATCAATGCGACTTCTGCAAGGAAATTAAATATGATAGAAAACCAGTAAAGAACAAGTTCGGTAAAACAGAAACCCCATCTGACAAAAACCAGGTTATTCATGTAGACATACATGTGATAAAAAAAAACACAAATTTTTTAACCATTATAGATAAATTCTCTAAATTTGCAGCAGTATACCCACTAAATGATAGGAATCATATGACTATAATAGAACAGATGGAAGAACATTTCACAAAGATAGGGAAACCAAATAAAATTGTGGCCGACAATGAATTTAACTCCATAAGAATTAAAGAATTGTTAAGGCAAGAAGATATAGAATTACATCTGACAAAGCCGAACAGCCACACAGGTAATTCAGATGTAAAAAGACTACATAATTCACTGGCAGAAATGTTTAGAATTACATATAAATCAGAACCAGGAAATATTCCAGTAAATCAAATTATGCAAAGGGCACTACGAAATTATAACAACAGATATCACTCTACCATCAAATGCACACATAATGAAGCTCAAAATAATAAAATAGAACTAAAAAACAAGCAAGAAAGCTCTAGTCGAGACCGCTCGACTAGGGTATACCCTGAACCCTGCGAAGAGCCGCTATTCCACGCATTCTTTGTTTCTTTTATATACACGTGCATATGTACGTTCATTACAGGCTAAATATAGCGCAAGTCGTTGCGTCACCCGTTCTTAGGCTTCTTTTTGTATGGAAATGCTATGGGAAATTAAATGTTTAATAACTTTTTTTCTAGAGCAACGATTTTTATTAAACTTGTTGGGCGTCATCATGTCACCTATATGTATGTATGTGCCAAAGCACAAGTCTCTAGTATTTGATATACGGGACTTACAAATTTGAGGCGAAGGGGGCGTGGCACCCAAAATTTCTAGAAAGATGAATTAAATAGAATTTTATAACTATTTAGAATTTTTTAACTATCTTCATTTGAAGATATCGGGTTTTAATCGATAAAATTAAAACGATGATAGTTATCGATTATTTGGAACAAACTCGAACTTTTCGTGATATGCAGGAACCTACATAATTTCCAGTCTCTAGCTCTTATAGATTCTGAGAACGACGCGTTCATACATACGGACAGACAGACGGACATGGCTATATCAACTCGACTTGTCTCCCTGATCAAGAATATATAAAAAATCTTATGTGGTCTGCCACGCCTCCTTCTTGTTACATACATTTCGACAAAAACATTATACCCTGATTTCCCATTTTCAATGAGTTCAGGGTATAACAAGTAAGAAAACTCTAGTCGAGACCGCTCGACTAGGGTATACCCTGAACCCTGGGAAGAACCGCAATTCCAAGCAATCTCCATTTCTTTAATATACATAAGTATATATATGTCCATTGCAAACAAAACTTACACACACACATACACAGGCGCAAGCACACACACACGCCAGTCGGAGCGTCAGCTGTTATTTGGCTGCTGCTTGCATGGCAATGCTGTGGGAAATTAAATGTTTAATAACTTTTTTTCTAGACGAACGATTTTGATCAAACTTGTTGGGCGTCATCATGTCATCCATATGTATGTATGTGCCAAAGCACAAGTCTCTAGTATTTGATATACGGGAGTTACAAATTTGAGGCGAAGGGGGCGTGGCATCCAAAATTTAACAAAAACCGAAATTGCGTAAGGCTTACATAACACTAAATGCAAAATTTGAAGACTCCAGCTAGAAAGATGAATTAGATAGAATTTTATAGCTCAATTTAGATTTTCGTTTTTAATCGATAACAAAAAAACGATAACAGTTATCGAATTTCTGAAACAAACTCGATCTTTTCGTGATATAGAGTAACCTACATAAAAAATTTCAAGTCTCTAGCTATTGTAGGTTCTGAGAACGACGCGTTCGTACATACGGACAGACGGACAGACGGACGGACAGACGGACAGACGGACAGGGCTAAATCGACTCGGCTACTCTCCCTGATTAAGAATATATATACTTTATGGGGTCTGCCACGCCTCCTTCTGCCTGTTACATACATTTCAACAAAAACATTATACCCTGATTTCCCATTTTCAATGGGTTCAGGGTATAAAAATCAAAGATAATATAGATAACGCAAAAAGTAAAATGCTGAAAAAACGCAACAAGAGTAGAGAAAATTATGTAGAGAAAAGAGAGGAAGGGTTTATAAAAAACTATAAGGCAGTTAGGCACAAAGAGGCCCCAAAGTTTAAGAAAGCGAAACTTAAAGATATGGACCCCACAAATATAAAACGTGCTTACAAATTTACAGAAAACAATAATGAGAACACTAATACTACTGATGATGACAACATTGACGACTCAACAAATATTGATGACTCAACAGATACTTGACCAAGACGGATATGCACTGATACCGATGTAACAGCAAGACATAGTGTCATCAACCTAAAAGACATTGCCAATATTTTGAATAATATAGAAAAGAACATAGAAATGATTAAAAACGAGAATAAACATTTATTACAATCACAATTAATAGAAGCTAAACATAAATTAAATATTATATATGGAAACTAAACTCGTAATAAAAGAGGCTTGGTGAATGCAGTAGGTAGTGCAGCAAAATGGTTATTTGGTACTATGGATGAAGAAGACAGACAAGCAGTAGAAATACATTTATCAACTTTTAAAAAAGCATACAGGAAGCAGACGAATCATTAAACAAACAAGTTTACATAAATACTTACTTCAACGATACAATAAAATATATGGAGGAAATAATTAAATCAGACAGAACAGCAATCGAAAATCAGTTAAACGCAATTGGGAAATACGAAGATAACAAGTACCAAGAAAATTTATATTACGACCAACAGTTCAAGATTCAGCTTATAAAAAGTAAAATAGAGCATTTACAGCATAATGTTGTTGCTGCTAGGTATAACACTTTGCATCCAAGCATTTTAACAGATCATGAAATAACAAAATACAATATTAACTTTAACAAATTAAATCATATAAAATTAGCTACAGCAATATTTAAAAATAATCTTTTAATTTTGGCAATAGCAATACCCAATTAGAATACAACAAATTATACCAATACCTAATAATAAAAAATATGAAATAGATCAAAAACCAGCATTAATTTTTACTTATAATAACGTAACATATACATATGAAAAAATAAAAAACTTAAAGAAATTAAAACAAGTAAGAAAACTCTAGTCGAGACCGCTCGACTAGTGTATACCCTGAACCCTGCGAAGAACCGCTATTCCAAGGGTTCTTCGTTTCTTTTATATTCATATGTATATGTATGTTCATTACAAGCCAAACATACACACACACGCACAGGCGCACACACACAAACGCCAGTCGCTGAGTCAGCTGTTCTTTGGCTGCTGGGGCGTGGCATCCAAAATTTAGCCAAAACCGAAATTGTATAATGCTCACATAACACTAAATGCAAAATTTGGAGACTATGGCTATAAAGATGAATTACATAACTGAGCATCGATTTCGTTTTTAATCGATAACATTAAAATTAAGACAGTTATCGATTTTTTTTAACAAACTCGATCTTTTCGTGCTATACAGGAACCTACATAAAAAATTTCAAGCCTCTAGCTCTTATAGGTGCTGAGAACGACGCGTTTATACTTACGGATAGACAGACGGACGGACAGGGCTAAATCGACTCGGCTTGTCTCCCTGATCAAGAATACTTTATGGGATCTGCCACGCCTCCTTCTCCCTGTTACATACATTTCAACAAAAACATTATACCCTGATTTCCCATTTTCAATGGGTTCAGGGTATAAAATTCAGCTTAGCGACAAAAGAATTCAGGAGAATTCTTATCTAAAAAGGGGAGAAGTTATGTATAACGCTACTCCATTATACATAAACCCAATTAGCAACCAAGTACAAGAGTTATTGAACTCTTTAAATTCCAACTAATCGCAACAGTTGCATTTCTAAAACCCAATTAGATAAATTTACAGTCAGGTAACTTTCAAATTCAAAGAAATGCAAAAACTTAAAGTCATAACAGGAAATGCAACGTTTCCAAATTAATACACATGTCAACCAATGTAAGTCATAAGACACATAGGTATTGAATAAGTTTATAAGTTTCAATTAAAGAATTAAAATATAGAAAACATTACTAGTCGTGTTTTCCTTCACCAAAACCTTTTTTTTTATTACCCGCATCTACCGTATACTAAATTCGCGCGCTCACAAGGAATGCCGACTCAACAGCGGCGTCTCCAAAACAATGTTTAAGTTACTTAAGGTTTAAGTCTCTTAATCGACTCAGTTGAACCGCACATAAAAAGAATATTAAATACAAAATAAAACCAAAAGAGCTTATTAGCGCCCAACGGACCAAAGAGCACACTTCGGTTTATTTTGCAACCACACAACTAAAACAGCGATCGAAAATTAAAAAAAAAAACTCGTGTGTCAACACTCTTGTGTCAACATAAGTTTTTATTGAAACAAAAAATTGTGAATTAAGAACGACATAATTTAACCTAATGCTAAAATGGGTAATCCAGGCCACCAGCAACTTTACAAACCAAAAGAGTTTATTAGCGCCCAACGGATCAAAGAGCAGACTTCGGTTTATTTTGTAACCACACAACTAAAACCGCGATCGAAAAATAAAAAAAAAACGTGTGTCACCACTCGTGTGTCAACATAAGTTTTTATTGAAACAAAAAATTGTGAATTAAGAACGACACAATTTAACCTAATGCTAAAATGGGTAATCCAGGCCACCAGCAACTTTACAAACCAAAAGAGTTTATTAGCGCCCAACGGACCAAAGAGCAGACTTCGCCGCGATCGAAAAATAAAAAAACAAGTAAGAAAACTCTAGTCGAGACCGCTCGACAAGGGTATACCCTAAACCCTATGAAGAACCGTTATTACAAGCATTCTTTGCTTCTTTTATATACACATGCATTTGTACGTGCATTACAAGCAAAACATACACACACACGCACAGGCGCACGCACACACACGCCAATCGGTGCGTCAGCTGTTCTTTGGCTGCTTTGCATGGCAATGCTATGGGAAATTTAATGTTTAATAACTTTTTTTCTAGAGTAACGATTTTGATCAAACTTATTGGGCGTGATCATCCATATGTATGTATGTGCCAAAGCACAAGTCTGTAGTAATTGAAATACGGGACTTACAAATTTGAGGCGAAGGGGGCGTGGCATCCAAAATTTAGCAAAAACCGAAATTGTGTAATGCTCACATAACACTAAATGCAAAATTTGGAGACTCTAGCTATAAAGATGAATTATATAGAATTATATAACTGAGCATCGATTTCGTTTTTAATCGATAACATTAAAATTAAGACAGTTATCGATTTTTTTTAACAAACTCGATCTTTTCGTGATATACAGGAACCTACATAAAAAATTTCATGTCTCTAGCTCTTATAGGTTCTGAGAACGACGCCTTAATACATACGGACAGACGGACGGACAGACGGACAGGGCCAAATCGACTCGGCTTGTCTCCCTGATCAAGAATATATATACTTTATGGGGTCTGCCACGCCTCCTTCTCCCTGTTACATACATTTCAACAAAAACATTATACCCTGATTTTCCCATTTTCAATGCGTTCAGGGTATAAAAACGTGTAAGTTTTTATTGAAACAAAAAATTGTGAATTAAGAACGACACAATTTAACCTAATGCTAAAATGGGTAATCCAGACCACCAGCAACTTTACATCCAATTTTGAAGCGTTTAGCACTAAACTGTAGGAGATATGAGTTCCTACCAGAGCTTGCAAATAACAGTTGAGCGTTTTTTCGTCACGCTCAAAGTCAGAGCAGGAGCGAAAAACAGAAAATATTCCGCTCTCGCTCTGAACAAGAGCGATTTTTTCATGTCTGAATCGGTCTTCGAATGAGGGTTGTTTTTTGGTTTTTTTGCGTCGATCGTTATTGCTGAGCATCTGTTCGCGAGAGGAAAATTTTTTGTTCGCGAGCTGAGCCTCAGCAAGTGAGCAAATGACCGAAAAAGTCAATGCAAAAGGTCTTTTGGCACTCTTACATTAGTTTGCCTTGTTGGAAAAAAATTATTTTTTTGGTATTAAGATGTTATTTAACTAGTACTAAACTTATACTGCCTATTGTTAAGTTAAATAACTAATTATACATTTAAATTGTCTGCGCTTATTGAACTTCGCAGTTCATTTAATATGAAATGCAGGGCTAAAAATAAGCTGCTGGTTAGAACTACATGTGCAAGAGCATTTAAATGTGGCAGTTTAAGCTTGATATCATTAAAAAATTAAAATATTTAGTAAATGTAAGATACAAACTTGCGACGCAAGAATATTTTGCGTACTTTGAATAATACCATACACAAAGTACGTTTGCATCGCACATGAACATGCGTCAGTCGCTCAAAGACCTTTTTCTTAATTTTACTCAAGCGTTCGCTCGCGGTCTGACCGCAACAAATGAGAAACGAAAAAAACGGTTGTAGTCCGAGCGCGAGCGAACTGAGCGAAGACCGGGGTTTTTCGGTCGCTCGCGAACATTTTCGTCAAATACTCAGTGAAAACTGTTATTCGAAGACCGCGCAAAATGCTCAACTGTTATTTGCGAGCTCTGGTTCCTACTGTTTGCCCCCTTGTGGGCGTAAATATATTCGCCTTTTAATCTTCAGATGTTAACCTAAGTATAAGGTGTGCGAAATAAGTCTCGGGGACAAACACTAAGCACATTGTATTTTCCACAAAAATTAAAATTTTCGTTTGATTCTTTTTATACCCTGAACCCATTGAAAATGGGAAAAAAGGGTATAATGGTTTTGTGAAAATGTATGTAACAGGCAGAAGGAGGCGTGGCAGACCCCACAAAGTATATATATTCTTGATCAGGGAGAGAAGCCGAGTCGATTTAGCCCTGTCCGTCTGTCTGTCTGTTCGTCTGTCCGTCTGTCCGTCCGTCCGTCTGTCCGTATGTTTGAACGCGTCGATCTCAGAAGATATAAGAGCTAGAGACTTCAAATTTTTTGGAAGTTCGTGTATAGTACGATTCGATCGAGTTTGTTTCAAATATTCGATAACTATCATCGTTTTAATGTTATCGATTAAAAACCGATATCTTCATTTAGTTATAAAATTCTATTTAATTCATCTTTCTAGCTAGAGTCTACAAATTTTGCATTTAGTGTTATTTGAGCCTTCTGCAATTTCGGTTTTTATTAAATTTTGGATGCCACGCCCTCAAATTGCCCCTTCGCCTCAAATTGCTCAATCACGTATTTCAAGTACTAGAGACTTGTGCTTTGGCACATACACACATATGTATGTCATGATCACGCCCCACAAATTTGATCAAAATCGTTCGACTAGAAAAAGTCATTTAACATTTAATATCTCATATTATCGGCGTCTTGCAGCAGCAGCGAAGCTGATGAGTCATAATGCACAGTTAGCAGTTTGTGTGCTTGTGCCTGCGTCTGTGTGTGTTCTTGTGCGTGCGTCTGTGTGTGTGTATGTATTGCTTGCTACATATGTACATACATATAAAAGTAACGGAGAATGTTAGCGGCTCTTAGGAATCGCAGTTCTTCGCAGGGTTCAGGGGATCTCTTTGCCGAGCAGTCTCGACTAGAGCACTCTTACTTGTTTTATATTTCGGTTAAAAAGTTCTTGAGCACTGTGCAAAAATTTACGAAAAAGTATCGTAAGGTTTTTTTATAACATGAAGTTGTGTTTTACGAACGAAATAAGTTTCTGGGACAAACTATTTTTCTGTCATTTGTGGCTGGAAAACATCGTACTATTTGAACATTTAGAACGGAATTTTGTTTAAACTATTAAAATAAATAAAAAGTTTTAGTTAAAATTAATATATTATGGAGTTCGAATTAATTTTTGGTACAAAGAAATAACGAATTTCGTGTGTTTAACTGTTTAAAGAGCGCGGCAGAATTATGAAGCTGCTTCATATTAGGATGTAAATTACCAAAATTACAGAAATTGTTCCTAGAAATAAGAATACTGTAGAAAATGTACCCAAAGACTCAAAAAAATTATGAAAAAAGCCCCATTCTGGTCGCCCACTATTAATTGACAATCGGGTCAAAGGAACTCAAAAAAATTTTCGAGTGCCCAGAAACTTTCACCGAAGGTCCTTAATGATATGGGGTGTGTTCGCATATAATGAAAACATTTTCTGTATTCTGTAACGCATAGAATGAATGCTCAAATTGCTGTTGAACTGTTTAAGTATGTTTTAATGCCTTTTGAAGTGGATCATTATGTTGCCGATTCGATTTTCAACAGGATAATGCACCCAACTACACAGAAAAGTTAGCTTAGGCTTTTCTTAAAAATTGACAAATTCTTGTTTTGGAGTGGTCAGCACGCAATCTCGATTTAAATCCAAAGAGAATATATTAAGAATCTTGACTCAACCGGTTTATGCCTTTGGGAAGCAATTTAGAAATTTTATTGAAATTTTATTTTATCGAAATTGGAAAAATTTGAAATCCGAACGATCCAAAATCGGATTATTTTAATACCAGCACGAGCAATGAAAGTATTGAATAATTATTAGTGGTGTATTTAAAATTAGTTTACGTTTTAAAAAAAATTCTAGTTTTGTTGATTTTTTCAAGTTTTAAGTTAAAAATAATGAAACTGTCCCAGAGACCTAATTCGTTTGAAAATATTTTATATAATTTCTTTATTATACTTACAAAGCTTTTTTGGGTTGACTTAAGTTGAAGTAGATTGATATTTTTATTAAGTTTAAACAGCAATTCAGTTTTATTTTAATATATCGATCGGTTTAGTTTTTATAATACTTAACAGAGTGTCCCAGAGACTTATTTCGCGCACCTTATATACCAAGTCTTAAGTCTCTATTGTCAACACTGCTCAAAATATAACAGAATTAGTAAAATCACTATCCGAACAGTCAGATCCGATTTGTCACATTCCAGTGGGCGTGGCCATATAATTTTTTGGACGATTTTTATACATAGTAACTCACATGACAAATTTGGGGTTTCTAGCTCATTTTGACCCGATGTGCCACGCCTCCAATGGGCGTAGATATATCCGCCACAGCTTTTTGATGTTGAGATGTCGACGTGAGCGTACCTTCATATCTCAACTCTAGCCGTTCTAGAAGTAATGTTTCTGAGATACAGGAAAACGAATTTTCCGATTTGCGAGCCTAGCTATTGTGTAATTGTGGAAAAGTTGTGGATACACAGCCACAAAGTCCTGATCTTAGCCCCATTGAACCCGCGGGGGCATATTTAAAGAAAAGGGTGGGAAACCGGGATCCAAAAAACCGCACACAACTGAAAGTTGCTTTTGCAAAAAAATGGCACAATATTACGATTGAATATTTAAAAAAGCTGGTCAATTCCATGAAACCACGCCTACAACATGTCTTAGATGCCAAGGGAGGGCATATCAAATACTAAAAGTGTAACAATTAATTATAAATTTAAGTTATGAACAACTAAAAAGTATTTTTTGTAAACAGTTTCTTGACAAAATGAAAAATGTTTTCGTTGTTTATTAATTTTCTTGTCATTCAGCATCATTTAGCCACTTAACATTAAAAAAATTTGAGAAATATGAATGACTTTTATTTTTTGAATCAGTCAAAAAATGTAGTCAATAAAAGTTGTTCTTCACAAACTGCACGTATTAACATTACAAGGAACACAAACAAACACACAGACTCACGCACGCACAAGAACCCGCTCTGCTAACGCCTGCGCTTCGGCTGCAAGACGACTATGTTATGGGAAATTAAATGTTTAGTAGATGAACTTTCTTTATAAAACTTTCAAAATACAAAGCATGCGAAAAAATGACGGTAGCTCAAAGCATTCAACAAAGTTAAGGGCTCAGCAGTAAGATCTTCCCTCTCCTTTGCTATTAGCTCAAGAGGTAAAAGCAAATTATCACCGTTAAAAATTTAGCACGTAGCATGGAAGGAAAAGCTCAGAGAATTGAACAAAGACAATAAGGCAAACAAAGTCATATACTACTAGACCCACGACATAGGCAAACGGCAAACCCCCACTGTACGTAAAACAAGAACCACAAGCAAAACAAGAACCAGTTCAACCATGAACGTCGAAATGTTAAGTAACAGATTTCAGGAAATTAGACTTAAAAACAAGTAAGAAAACTCTACTCGAGACTGCTCGACTAGGGGATACCCTAAACCCTGCGAAGAATATGTATGACAGTATTATGGGAACTTTTATTGCAGACAAACGTTTCTAATCAAACTTGCAGACCGTGTCGGTCATATGTGTGTATTTGCCAAAGCGCAAGTCTCTAGTATTCGATTATCGATTTTTTTAAACAATCTCTATCTTTCGAAAAAATTTCAAGTTTCATACATACGGACAGGGCTAATTCGACTCGGCTTGTCTCCCTGATCAAGAATATATATACATTATGGAGTCTGCCACGCCTTATTCTTATCTTGTCACAAGACGGGAAACCAGTTACCATGATATCAAGTACTCTAAAGGATAGGGAAATTAACTGTTCAAATAATATCAAGAATTATATTAACAACTGTATTCCGATACACAAAATATAACAACTTATTAATTTTTATCGAATTTTACTGAATAAAACAACAAAGTTCATTCAGTAGTTGAAGCACAACTTTAAAAAAAAAAAAAAAAAAAAAAACAAATTGACACATTTGAACGTCGTAATCGATGCAGACTTTGGGATAACACTCTTAAGGGGCCCGTCCACTTGCGAACATGTTGTGTTCGTCGAATGTTCGCATGTGGATGGCGGTGTTCGCGCGAACATTTTGTTCGCCGACCATGTTCGCGAAGAATAGAAATATTTTTATTTTACGCGTGTTCGTGCGAACATGTTCGACAATGGATTGGCATGTTCGCACGAACATCATTTGAGAAAAAATTGCAAAGCAAAAAGAGCAAAGCATTTCTAGAGGAATTCATCGAATCTTTAAAAAATGAGCCATGCTTGTGGCAAAATAAAAATGATAGCTACAAGGACATGAATAAGAGAACGAAATCTTGGGAAACTCTTGTTCTAAAATACAAAGAGCATGATGAAAGCGCAACGGTGAATTTTCCTCGCTGTGCGTACCACTCTTTCATCCACATATTATGCTTTCTTTTATATTTTTCTTCTTTTTCATTTTTTAAGTAAACACTTAGTGCCATTAGGGCAACAATTTTATTTCGCTCCTCAGACATGTTTACGTCTCGAAAAATTTTATAAAATGATGTTCGACGAACAATGTTTGCATAGTTGGTGGGCAAACTGATTATGTTCGGCGAACATGTTCGACAAAAATGTTCGCAAGTGGATGGGCCCCTTTAATAAAAGGAAGGATAATCCACAAGAATAATTTAAGATAAACACTAACATTAGGCTTTCTTTACTCTTTTAAGATTTGACTCTATTTCATTTGACAACAATGGTTATAGTAACAATATCTAAAGTATTCAACTAAGTTATCGCTATACTTTGAAATAAGAAGAAACGCTGAAGAATTAAGGAACCAATTACGAAAATCACATCACATGAGACAAATACTAGAAGCTGACTAAGATACAAAAATGTTCCAACAACTACAGTACATGTTCTTCATTGACATGCTAGGAGTATTAATTTGTTAGGCACCGCGTTTAAAGTTGTAACTGGTACTCCAGACTTCGAGGATTTCGAAACTTTAAAATTTATCCAAAAAGAACTTGAAGAATATAAAATTCACCCAAATAATCATTTATACAAAGATGCAGGAACAAATCAGCAAATTAGTAATTAGAAACAAAGAGGAAAAACACAGAACAGTTATAGGAAATATTGCTCTCAGAATTAAAATTTTCAGGATTAGAAACACTCATATGTTTATCAACTACACTTGCAAAAATTGGAATTCTAACTCTGACTAGACTCTATCGATTTAATAAATATTATTGACACTTCATAAAGATAACTAATACTGATCTAATGGCGGTAGCTCTAAGTTTTAATAAAGACTACTAGCGTAGAATGTATAAACTGCCCTAACCACAACCTTCTGCAAAAAACATTAACGCTGCTCAACTCGATCCAATTATCACGAACAGTCATTGACAACGGTGTTATTATCATCAATGACAGAACAAATATAACCACCGGTCACCCGGTGAAAGGGGCATTCCGACTTTCGACTTTCGACGACGAGATAAAAATAAACAACACAGTGTACAGTAATCACAAGAAACATGCGAGGAAGTCCCGGGATCAACAGTGGCTTTGCTTCCTACAAAATTTATGCATGAAAAACTTTCAACACATAACCCTACTGGAAAAGGGACTATTAAAAAGACCGCATATGTCTTGATTGGCAGTAACTATCTTCCTACTTCTCTGTTTCAATTAAGCTTTACCGTAAGCACCAGAGAGATAGGAGTCAGCGCGAAGTTTTTAAGAAATCCGAGGACGTTTTCCAAGTGGGAAGGAGCTAACAAGATTGACCAATCTGGCTGTATTATTAGAAATTAAATGTTTACTAATTTTTCAACTCTGAACCCATTAAAAATGAGAAATCAGGGTATAGTGTTTTTGTTGAAATGTATGTAACAGGCAGAAGGAGGCGTGGAGACCCCATAAAGTATATATATTCTTGATCAGGGAGACAAGTCAAGCTGATATAGCCATGTCCGTCTGTCTGTCGATCGAGGTTGCTTAAAAAAAACGGTAACAACTATCGTTTCAATGTTATCGATTAAAATGTTATCGGAAGTTAGTTTACAAATTAAATCTGCCACGTCTTTGGAGCTAGAGTAACCAAATTTGGTTTGTTAGTTTTATGTTAATTTTATGTAATTTTGATTTTTGTTAAATTTTTGATGCCGGCTCCAAATACTTCCAAATAATTAAATTGACCTTAGATGCACATAAGGCTAACAAATGAATGAGTTTTCATATTTTTTAAATTGGAAAAAGTTTAATAAAATATGTTGATCATAAGGTGAAAATTTCATTTATATTCATTGATTCACGCAGAAGTTATTAAATAAAACGTTTGGCCAATCGGCAAACACGTGACCAGCCGCGCAAAGCAAACAGTCTTCTTATACATGTGCACATATTCACATTGAACTGCGTGCATCTAGCAAATTCTGAGAACCGCAAGTTTTAGTATACGTATTTCCAGTAGATGGCGCTATGATTTGAGAATTATCAGCTGTTCAATTGAATCGAAACATGGATGGCGCCATTGGCTTAGCAATTGAAAATGAATTGAATTTAATTTTGTGGGCGTTTATACTAAATGCTAATTATGCAGTATTTTTAAAACCGCAGATAGCACGGGGTTCAGGGTATCTCCTATTCGTGTCGCCCCACTAGAGTTTTCTTACTTGTTATACACTGAATCCATTGAAAATGTAAAATGATAGTTTTGTTAACAAGTATGCCACAGGAATGAGTCGTGGCAGACTTTATAAAGTATATATATATTCGACGAGCTAAGTCGATTTAGCCCTGTCGCCCTGGCGGTATGTATGAACGCGTCGATCTCATAACCTATAGAAAATAAAGACTAAGTTTTTTCTTATTCCCTGTATAGCAATAAAAAATAGAGTTGGTATCAAAAATATTCAGTTATTAAATTATATTTCCGATGACTTTGTAGCTAGAGCCTTCAAATGTTTAGTTTAGTTTTATGTCTATTTTGTGCAATTTTGATTTTTATACCCTGAACCCATTGAAAATGGGAAATCAGGGTATAATGTTTTTGTTGGAAGGCGTATGTATGTAACAGGCAGAAGGAGGCGTGGCAGACCCCACAAAGTATATATATTCTTGATCAGGGAGACAAGCCGAGTCGATTTAGCCCTGTCCGTCTGTCTGTCTGTCTGTCCGTCTGTCCGTATGTATGAACGCGTCGATCTCAGGACTTACAATAGCTAGAGACTTCAATTTTTTTTTGTAGGTCCCTGTATAGGGCGCGCATATCGAGTTTGTTTCAGAAATTCGATAACTGTTATCGTTTTATTGTTATCGATTAAAAACGAAAATCTAAATTAAGCTAAAAAATTCTATTTAATTCATCTTTCTAGTTAGAGTCTTCAAATTTTGCATTTAGTGTTATTTGGGTCTTACGCAATTTCGGTTTTTGTTAAATTTTGGGTGCCACGCCCCCTTCGCCTCAAATTTGTAACTCCCGTATATCAAATACTAGAGACTTGTGCTTTGGCACATACATACATATGAATGACATGATCACGCCCAACAAGTTTGATCAAAATCGTTACTCTAGAAAAAAAGTTATTAAACATTTAATTTCCAATAGCATTGCCATGCCAAGCAGCCAAAGAACAGCTGACGCACCGACTGGCGTGTGTGTGTGCGTGCGCCTGTGCGTGCGTGTATATGTTTGGCTTGTAATGAACATATTTGTATATTCTTATGTATATTAAAGAAAAGGAGATTGCTTTTAATTGCGGTTCTTCGCAGGGTTCAGGGTAACCCCTAGTCGAGCGGTCTCGACAAGAGTTTTCTTACTTGTTTTTTATATTTTGGATATCGGTTCCAAATTTTTCCAATTATTTAAATTGGAGGTATTTGCAAAACAGTAAACATACGATTGATTCAGTTTGAATTTTTCTAAAATGGAAAAAGATTAATAACATATGTATATCATATGCTGATAATTTCATTAACATATGTACATTAAATCATATATAGTTTTCTTATACGTGTAAACACACCCACATAGAGCTGCATGCATCTTGCAATTCTAAGAACCGCAAGTTTTAGTGTATGTCTACTAGATGGCGGTATGGTCTGCGAATGAGCAGCTCTATCGAATCGAAAACTATGTGGCGCTTCTGGCTTAAAAAAAGAAAATTTAATTTAATTTTGTACAAGTTTATGCTAAATAAAAGAAAATTTAAAAAAAGAAAATTTAATTTAATTTTGTACAAGTTTATGCTAAATACAAGCTTTGCAGCATTTTTAAAAATGCAGACCGATCGGGGTTCAGGAAATCCGCTAGTCGGCACCCCTAACCAGAGTTTTCTTACTTTTTATATGGTTAAATAAACTCATGCATTTTCACAAAACCTGATTTCCCATTTTTAATTGGTTGAGGGTATAAAAAGTTATTACACATTTAATTTCCAATAATAATCTGAGTATATTATTGGAAATTAAATGTGTAATAACTTTTTATACCCTCAACCAAATAAAAATGGGATAATAAATAATAAAATAAAACAAGTAAGAGTGCTCTAGTCGAGACTGCTCGACAAAGACATCCCCTGAACCCTGCGAAGAACTGCGATTCCTAAGAGCCGCTAACATTCTCCGTTACTTTTATATGTATGTACATATGTCTGCTGCAAGACGCCGATAATATGAGATATTAAATGTTTAATAACTTTTTCTAGTCGAACGATTTTGATCAAATTTGTGGAGCGTGATCATGACATTCATATGTATGTATGTGCCAAAGCACAAGTCTCTAGTACTTGAAATACGTGATTTAGCAATTTGAGGCGAAGGGGCAATTTGAGGGCGTGGCATCCAAAATTTAACAAAAACCGACATTGCAGAAATAACACTTAATGCAAAATTTGAAGACTCTAGCTAGAAAGATGAATTAAATATAATTTTATAACTAAAAGAAGATATCGGTTTTTAATCGATAACATTAAAACGATGATAGTTATCGAATATTTGAAACAAACTCGATCGAATCGTGATATACAAGAACTTCCAAAAAAAAATTTGAAGTCTCTAGCTCTTATATCTTCTGAGATCGACGCGTTCAAAGATGCGGACAGACAGACGGACAGGGCTAAATCGACTCGGCTTCTCTCCCTGATCAAGAATATATATACTTTATGGGGTCTGCCACGCCTCCTTCTGCCTGTTACATACATTTTCACAAAACCATTATACCCTTTTTTCCATTTTCAATGGGTTCAGGGTATAAACAGTATATTTTGTGGTTTAAATTATTAATTTACCTCAAAACAGGCAAGTTCGCCTAAGTAGTTGGTTCCATATTTTGGACCTGGAGGCATTTTTGCATCAAATTTTGTCAGTATGAATTTTTTATTGAAAGCAAAAAGTGGACGTTTAGAGCGTTAAAGCAAGCAAGATAGTTATATGTTAAAAACAGTATACACACTTTAATTTCGTGAATGATTGTAATAAACATCGGTAACATAATTGAGCGTTATCGGCAGTAGATGGACTTTCATGCATCTTACTGTAACGTTTTCCATCTTTTTATGGAGTAATTGCTTACCTGAATGGTACGTGAGTAATGTGCTGTAGTGACAATGAATAAATTGCGATGGCCACAGCACGTTCTCCACCAGACTGTATATATTTATCCAGAGTCTGCAGTTTTCCGTCCTTTCTATATTTGACCATTATATGAATACCATAGGAATCAAAATCGCTCTAAAAATAAAATAGAACAAATGAATTTCATGAATAACATTATAACAACAAGTGAGGATCCTTGATGACAATCAAAATTTCTTTATAAATTTTTTTTGGAAAACAATTAGAAATAAACTTATATACCAGAACCTTGATAATTCAATGGCTCTTCAAGTATACAATTCGAAAAAAAAATTGAATATTAAATTATTACTAATTGAGGATTTTTTATAAGCTGGTGAAAAAATGTCCTTTTTTGGTCAATAGAATAGACGAACTGGGACTAATTAATTTTTGGGAAAAAATTAGCCTATTGTAAAATATAAAGTTTAGTTTGTTTAAATATTTAATAGAATTGATTACTGCCTCCTTTGGCGAAAATACCTTTATATACAGTCCTTTATGAAATCTATCTCAGGGAAATGATATAATATGGTGACCAAGTCAGGATATGAATGTTTGATAGGAGTTTAACCTGTTGGCAAATCCATGAGAACGGTCAGAAAAGATCATATGGCTTCGGAAATACAGACTTCAAATAACTTTTGAATAGCTTACCGAGCTATAAGAATTAAATTTATAGTTCCATTGAACGGAAGGGCATCCTGCTGTAATACTTTTATACCCTGAACCCATTGAAAATGGGAAATCAGGGTATAATGTTTTTGTTGAAAGGCGTATGTATGTAACAGGCAGAAGGAGGCGTGGCAGACCCCTTAAAGTATATATATTCTTGATCAGGATGACAAGCCGAGTTGATATAGCCATGTCCGTCTGTCCGTATGTATGAACGCGTCGTTCTCAAAACCTAGAGACTTGAAATTTTTTATGTAGGTTTCTGTATATCACGAAAAGATCGAGTTTGTTTCAGAAATTCGATAACTGTTATCGTTTTTTGTTATCGATTAAAAACGAAAATCTAAATTAAGCTAAAATATTCTATCAATTCATCTTTATAGCTAGAGTCTTCAAATTTTGCACTTAGTGTTATTTGAGCCTTACGCAATTTCGGTTTTTGTTAAATTTTGGAAGCCACGCCCCCTTCGCCTCAAATTTGTAACTCCCGTATATCAAATACTAGAGACTTGTGCTTTGGCACATACATACATATCTATGACATGATCACGCCCAGTTTGATCAAAATCGTTACTCTAAAAAAAAGTTATTAAACATTTAATTTCCCATAGCATTGCCATGCAAAGCACCCAAAGAACAGCTGACGCACCGACTGGCGTTTGTGTGTGCGTGTGGCTGTGTGTGTGTGTGTGTGTGTATATGTGTTGCTTGTAATGAACATATATATACTTATGTATATTAAAGAAACGGAGATTGCTTGGAATTGCGGTTCTTCGCAGGGTTCAGGGTATACCCTAGTCGAGCGGTCTCGACTAGAGTTTTCTTACTTGTTTTTATTTATTTTTATTTATTTGTTTATTAAATATAATTGACAAATGCGAGTGTCAACTTAAACACAAACTAAACAATTTTCGACTCTTATGCTTAAATTCATGCACAACTACATGAGGAGGCCAAAATTTGGCGTCACAAATTGTTGTGAAAAATTCAGTTGGCACGTTGATTTTAAAAGAAGCAATTTCACGAGGTGTCGCAAAATTGAACTTCGATATAGAGACTTTAGCTTTTGATTTACTGGAAATAAAACCAGAAACAGCTTCACATATTGTGTCAGATGAAAGCCTGGATAAGAAAACTTGCTTTCGAGGAGAAACGACAGATAAAGTAGATAGGGTAAGTGTAGGAGAAATGGCCAGATTGTTGTTCGTAGTTTGAGCAACAGATGGGGATGAAGGAGTTGGAATCAGTATAGCCTCTGGGATATCTAATATTGGTGTCCCTGACGCACTGCAAGAAGGTGGGAAGAGTCAGAACAAGGTGTAGAAGGAGCTAATAAATTTGGAGACACTGGAATAGAAGGTGGTCCCAACTGAGAAGCAGTTGACGTCTCAGTCTGCTAAAATTCAAAATCATATTGATTTAATAATTTATCACCAGCATCTAGTTCATCAGACAGCTGTTTCGATACATTATTAATTTTTAAAAATTGAACCAGCACCGAGTTATACATTTTGGAAAAATTTTTGTTTTTGCAAACAAAGTGGAGAAGACCAACGTAAGCCGCCACAACCAACTTTAGCAGTGGACATGACCTTATCGTAGTCGCGCCCTGTAAGGCCAGCACATTTACTGTGCATCATATTCTCACACAACTTTGGTTGTGAAAGAAAACTCTAGTCGAGACCGCTCGACTAGGGTATACCCTGAACCCTGCGAAGAACCGCTATTCCAAGCAATCTCCGTTTCTTTAATATACATAAGATATATATTTTCATTACAAACAAAACATACACACACACATACACAGGCGCAAGCACTCACAAGCGCAAGTCGTTGCGTCAACTGTTCTTTGGCTGCTGTTTGCATGGCAATGTTATGGGAAATTAAATGTTTAATAACTTTTTTCTAGACGAACGATTTTGATCAAACTTGGGCGTGATCATGTTATCCATATATGTATGTGCCAAAGCACAAGTCTCTAGTATTTGATATACGGGAGTTATAAATTTGAGGCGAAGGGGGCGTGGCATCCAAAATTTAACAAAAACCGAAATTGCGTAAGGTCCAAATAACACAAAATTCCAAATTTAAAGACTCTAGCCAGAAAGATGAATTAGATAGAATTTTATAGATTAATTTAGATTTTCGTTATAAAACGATAACAGTTATCGAATTTCTGAAACAAACTCGATCTTTTCGTGATATACAGGAACCTACATAAAAAATTTAAAGTCTCTAGCTATTGTAGGTTCTGGGAACGACGCGTTCATAAATATGGACAGACGGACGGCCAGACGGACATGGCTATATCAACTCGGCTTGTCATCCTGATCAAGAATATATATACTTTATGGGGTCTGCCACGCCTCCTTCTGCCTGTTACATACATACGCCTTTCAACAAAAACATTATACCTTGATTTCCCATTTTCAATGGGTTCAGGGTATAAAAATAAGTGCGTTGAAAGAGCGTCTCACAACAACAAGACGGGAAATTATATAAAAATAAAGAAAGAACAAGCGCAAAGCAAAGAGAGAATTGTGTTGAGAGAATCAACTCACAACAATGAAACAGCTGATATAGAGCACGAGCGAAAAAGCAAATGCCAAACACCCACACCAACAAATGTAAGGGAATAAAAGAAAGAGAAGAGCAATGAAAATAAAAATCATAACGAAAGTAAAAATAAAATTACCGACGCTGCACAAATTACAAGCCACAAGCACTTCTCAAAAGCAAATACAAATCTCCGCGGATTACACCACTGCACAATTGCACAACTGTGATAAACGGCAACAATAAATCAACAGTGAATAAATATTAATATTTAATCAAAAACAAGTAAGAAAACTCTAGTCGAGACCGCTCGACAAGGGTATACCCTAAACCCTATGAAGAACCGTTATTCCAAACATTCTTTGTTTCTTTTATATACACATGCAAATGTACGTTCATTACAAGCAAAATATACACGCACACGCACACACACACGCTAGTCGGTGCGTCAGCTGTTCTTTGGCTGCTTTGCATGGCAATGCTATGGGAAATTAAATGTTTAATAACTTTTTTTCTAGAGTAACGATTTTGATCAAACTTGTTGGGCGTGATCATGTGATCCATATGTATGTATGTGCCATATGTATGTGCCATATGTATGTATGTGATCCATATGTATGTATGTGCATTTACTGTGCATCATATTCTCACACAACTTTGGTTGTGAAAGAAAACTCTAGTCGAGACCGCTCGACTAGGGTATACCCTGAACCCTGCGAAGAACCGCTATTCCAAGCAATCTCCGTTTCTTTAATATACATAAGATATATATTTTCATTACAAACAAAACATACACACACACATACACAGGCGCAAGCACTCACAAGCGCAAGTCGTTGCGTCAACTGTTCTTTGGCTGCTGTTTGCATGGCAATGTTATGGGAAATTAAATGTTTAATAACTTTTTTTCTAGACGAACGATTTTGATCAAACTTGGGCGTGATCATGTTATCCATATATGTATGTGCCAAAGCACAAGTCTCTAGTATTTGATATACGGGAGTTATAAATTTGAGGCGAAGGGGCCGTGGCATCCAAAATTTAACAAAAACCGAAACTGTGTAATGCTCACATAACACTAAATGCAAAATTTGAAGACTCTAGCTATAAAGATGAATTATATAGAATTATATAACGGAGCATCGATTTCGTTTTTAATCGATAACATTAAAATTAAGACAGTTATCGATTTTTTTAACAAACTCGATCTTTTCGTGCTATACAGGAACCTACATAAAAAATTTCAAGTCTCTAGCTCTTATAGGTTCTGAGAACGACGCGTTCATACATACGGACAGACAGACGGACAGACGGACGGACGGACAGACGGACAGGGCTAAATCGACTCGGCTACTCTCCCTGATCAAGAATATATATACTTTATGGGGTCTGCCACGCCTCCTTCTCCCTGTTACATACATTTCAACAAAAACATTATACCCTGATTTTCCCATTTTCAATGGGTTCAGGGTATAATAAAAGACAAAAGCCACCGAGGAAAAAAAGCACGTCTAGAACTTTCGAACTGAGAACTCTCTCTGTTACTCCAACTTCTCGGCTATGATGGCAAGTTAAATACTGTTCAACTGTGAGCGACTGTATGTTTAAAATGTTAAGTAGAACTTCTAATAATTATCTGCTTTAGGCTAATTCACTTGTGGCTTAAAAGAAATTGGATACCTCTTCTTTTCTAGATAGAACCACTTCTCCAACATACGATAAAGAGTCCATAAATTCACTGAACTTATTGTTTATTGTCTCAATTAGTTTGACGAGTTCTGGTTCCCACTTGTTAAATAAAGTTGTCATTTCAGCATCTACATTTCTTTCTTCATTAGATTTGGCTTCTATAACTTTCCTTAATTCCTCGACCTCGGTTTGGCGGTGCCGAAAATCTGCAATTGCCTGCAATAAAGTAAATTATTTAAATTGATTTCAATCTTGAGTTAAAAACTTATTAAATCAATATTACCTCTGAATTTAAATTTTTCATGCAATCTAATCTAGCTTGAAATTCTACAATTGTTTCATTAATCTGTTCTATGTTAAGACTTGTTAACTGATCAAAATCATTTTTAAAAGGAAAATCATCATTTGAGGGAAGCTTGCCATTGCATAGATACCGTAATTCCGAAGTTTTTGAATCGATTTCTTTTATTTTACTTTGGAGTAGTCCCGTCAATTTGTTAACTAACATCTAGAAATACAAATAATTAAGGACACATGTGTTTATTTTTAAGAACAATTTACTTACAGAAGCTTTCATAAACTGATCTTCCTTCTCCTTTAGCGTATTTATTTGAAATTCATGTTGCTGCATATGGCCCGTTACATTTATTTGACTAACTTTCTTTACTTTCATTAATTTATCTGTAAGCTCAAGAGACTTATGAAAGCAGTGCTCGATTTCGAATATTTTTCTTACATTCAGTAATACAGTTTTCTGAAATGTTTGTTTGATATTATCCAATGCTAAAAAAGAAACAAAACTGCAATAAAATTATTTAATTACATATTTTTCTTCAGATACTTACAAGCAACTGATTTCTTGATATTGCTCACTTTTGATTGGAGCTTGTTTATTTCATCAGTCAAATTATTAAAATGTGACAATTTTTGTTCAATTTTTTTTTTTTCATCTCCTTCTTGGCGAAGAACTATTTGCAAGCGGTCAAATTTATTATCGATGTCTCTTAAAGTGTTTCTTATTTGATCCTTTTCTAATATACACTTCCCATGTCTGAAATAGTTTTATAAGTACATAATTATTTTGGAATATATATAACTGTCAACTAAACTTAGTCGGGCGCCTCGACAAGGAGATACTCTGCACTCCGAGCTATCTGCGTTTTTACACCCTGAACCCATTAAAAATGGGAAATCAGGGTATAATGGTTTTGTTGACATGTATGTAACAGGCAGAGGGAGGCGTGGCAGACCCCATAAAGTATATATATTCTTGATCAGGATGACCAGCCGAGTTGATATAGCCGTGCCCGTCTGTCCATCCGTCCGTATGTATGAGCGCGTCGTTCTCAAAACCTATAAGAACTAGAGATTTCAATTTTTTTATGTAGGTTCCTGTATATCACGAAAAGATCGAGTTTGTTTCAGAAATTCGATAACTGTTATCGTTTTTTGTTATCGATTAAAAACGAAAATCTAAATTAAGCTATAAAATTCTATCTAATTCATCTTTCTAGCTAGAGTCTTCAAATTTTGTATTTAGTGTTATGTAAGCCTTACGCAATTTCGTTTTTGTTAAATTTTCGATGCCACTCCCCCTTCGCCTCAAATTTGTAACTCCCGTATATCAAATACTAGAGACTTGTACTTTGGCACATGCATGCATATGGATGACACGCCCAACAAGTTTGATCGAAATCGTTGCTCTAGAAAAAAAGTTATTAAACATTTAATTTACCATAAAATTGCCATTAAAAGCAGCCAAAGAACAGCTGATGCAACGACTTGCGCTTGTGTGTGCGTGTGTCTGTGGGTGTGTGTGAGTGTGTTGGTTGTACTGTACGTGCATATGCATATGTATATAAAAGAAACGAAGAATTCTTGGAATAGCGGATCTTCGCAGGGTTCAGGGTATACCCTAGTCGAGAGGTCTCGACTAGAGTTTTCTTACTTGTTACGCTTGTTGTTGGGGAATCGATAGAGGCCACCAGTCCCTTAACAACTAATTTTTAAGCTTCTAAACTGTAGGAGATATAATCTCATATTAATTGCCACGACCCGTGGACGTATATATATTCGCCATGACTTTTCGATCTTGGGATGTTAACCTGAATAAATAAGTTAACTGTGAGCGCCCACTGAACCAAGCTGAGAAAGGGTGTTCCAGCAGCGTTCGCGTAACAGCGGCTGGGTCAGCGTTATCAGAACGCTCTAAGTCCCGCAACTTTGTTGCACAACGTCCGCTGGGCAACTTAGTACCCCACACATAGCACAAGCTTGCAGATTCTTCGGCGCGGCTCGTAAGAGCCCGCGTCGACTGCGGCAGCGCCGACGGAAACTTTGAGTTAGGTGTCAAGCGTTTCAAGCATTGCAATTTAAGTCCATAATTGAATCCAAAAGTGGCCCTAAATAAAGCATTCGCATATCCTCGCTTAGACCCACGACTTTCATTCAAAACGGTCGGGAACTACTCTATTTAATTTATATACCAAGTTTCAAGTCTCTGGCAGTAATAGTGCTCAACGTATAACAGAATTAGTAAAATTATCTTAAAAGGTTCGTAACAGTAACCCACGTGCCAAATTTGGGTGTTCTAGATTTAAAACTGTAGAAGATACAGTTTACCCGATTTGCCGCACCTAATGGGCGTAGATATATCCGCCATCGCTTTTTGAGCTTGGGTTGTCGACGTGAGTGTACATTCCAAATCTTAACCCTATAGCCCTTCTAGAATATATGTTTCTGAGATACAGGAAAATGCATTTTCTGACTTGCCACGCCCCTAGTGGGCGTATAGAGAAACACTTTATCTGACCGGGGTATACACGAGTATATATTCCAAATTTCAAGTCTTTAGCTTCAATAGCGTAGAAATGGTTTGCCTTCACGCGGATAGACGGACGGACATCATGACGGACATAACACAAAACCAATATACTTATTTCACTTCGTAAATAAGTATAATATATTTCTGTTTTGTTACAATAATAAAGGATGAAAAACTGAATAGAATACTTGTATATTCGGCAGTGTATATAATATAGGAAGGTTAAGGCACAAAATAAGT
This sequence comes from Drosophila paranaensis, assembly GCA_035047545.1. Taxonomy (NCBI): domain Eukaryota; kingdom Metazoa; phylum Arthropoda; class Insecta; order Diptera; family Drosophilidae; genus Drosophila; species Drosophila paranaensis. The sequence continues at coordinate 981,081 of JAWNPL010000043.1, forward strand.
ATTTTTATTGTCCACAGATATGTTAATATAATATATATTATTGTTGTTAAAATTATTAATGAATAATTATTATTATGAAAAGAAAATTCTGTTTATCTTACCTTTCTTTAAGAGAATTAATTTGTTTTATATCAAGACTTAAAAGCTGATTTTTTTTTTTTATTGTACTTTCAGTTAGCATTAAGTCCGTACGGTAACGAGATGCCATCACAGAATACTTTTTATTGCCTATTAAAAAAATAATAATACACACTTTTAATTTAATACAAATATTCGGGATTTAGCGCTCGACTTTAAAATACATTTAATAAAGAATTTGTATACACTGAATCCATTAAAAATGGGAAATCATGATATGGTGTTGAGGAAGTGTAAAAGGCAGAAGGAGGTGCCCCATGTGAGATCCTCCCTATGTGAGCTGAACTCTCACAATTTTTATGTTGGACCTATTCATTATTCCTGTCTTAATGTTATCGATTAAAAACAAAACCGAAGTGCAATTATGAAAGTATACATCCTATTATTATATTATATCTCATACGTCTTTTATGCCAGTCTCCTAAAACTTATCTAACTGTTAACTTCTGTCCAAAGGGGCTAAGATGGGTACGACAATAAAAAACCTTAAACCTATCTAACTGTCTCCTAAAACTTATATAACTGTTAAATTCTGTCCAAAGGGGCTAAGATGGGTACGTCAATAAAAAACAAGTAAGAACGTTACAGTTGGGCGCTACCGACTCCGAAATACTTATTCATGTCCCCGCGCCCATACGGTCATCTGGCACACTTTAAAATAAATATTAAGTTCCTAGGGTTGCTCAAATTGGCTTTCGATTAAAAATCGGAAGATCCCGGAAGAAGTCATCGAAATTTCAATGGGGATCTAAGCTTAGAACCTTTGACTACCAAAGACACGCACCGCCAAGCAATGCAAAAATGAGAGATGCCCTTTGGCGAGAGTAGAGGTGTGGGTTCGAACCGAGGTGTGGTCATATCGAAATTTCTTTTATTTATTTATTTTGTGTTACTAAAATATTCTTTTGAATACTTATATAAAATTTGAAAAATCAATAGAGTAGCTCAAAGATCAGTCAATTTGTGGCGAGTTTACAGCTCAAAAACTGCATATTTCTGTGTATAATTTTTGGCATGTTCGTAGAGTGGATGGTCAGGAATATAACTGTAAAATTTGGATACTCACATTCAAAAAATGCGAAAATTACGCGGTATTTTTTACGCTTCTAGCACTTAAACTGTATGTGATATTAAGTTCATATTATTTGCTACGACCCCTGTGGACGTATATACATTCGCCATGACTTTTCGATCTTGGTATTTTAGCCTGATTATATAAACCAAGTCTCAAGTCTCTAACAGCAATAGTGCTCAAAATATATCAGAATTTGAGAAATCACAAAATATTCAGATCCGATACGAGCCAAATTTGGGCGTTCTAGCTTTAAAACTGTAGAATACACAGTTTCATCCGATTTCACTTCGTGAGCATCGCTGACAAAGAAAATAAATTTAAAACAAAAGGCATCACAACCATTCCGAAATTAAATTTTAAATCTAACGAAGTAATTTTAAAATATCATGATCACCTATGCAACTTCATTTCCAGCTGTCATTTTAGAGCGTCCTTAGTACTCATGTATAAGTTAACTGTAAACACCTAGCGACTCAAGAACGGGAAGAATGTTCTCAGAACGTTCTCACCAAAACAACTGAACCAGTGTTATCAATGAGTCAAGTTCAACGACGCCAACGACCTGCAAACTCAAGTCAGCGTCCCGCAACTACGTTGCACAACATCCGCGTGTTAATACGATCATTTAAAAATTCAAATCTCTAGGTTTTATGGTATCGATTAAAATCTAAATGAAAATGTGAGTTTTTTATACAGCAATTGTTATCGAATTTTTAATACGAACTGCGGTTGCTATACTTACATATACTGAGATTTACGCGTTCATATATACTGACAGACGGACAAGGCTAATTCGACTCAGTTCGTCTCTCTACTAAATTGATTAAGGCTGGCGGCAGAGTGCCGGCGAGAAGAGAGAGAGACTGCGAGTGTTCTATACTTTATATAAAATTTTAAGGCAGTTTAAAAAAACATTTTTTAATGACACCCGAATGTCAATAACAACGTTAGACTACAAAGGGGGTCAAAAGTATTTACCCATTTTTCTTATTTTTAAACTTTCAACTGAAGCAAATTGTTGTTGTTTTTGCAGTAATTGTTAATAAATTTCCTTGAATGCTGAAAAATTTTCGCCAACCCCAACACTGATACAGCATACATAGACATAGTAATTACGTCCGTTAGATTTTAATTAATAATTCATTTCATTTTGTAATTTTACTTATACACTTTATAATTTAAGTCACTATTAGCTTTTTATACCCTGAACCCATTGAAAATGGGAATTCAGGGTATAATATTTTTGTTGAAATGTATGTAACAGGGAGAAGGAGGCGTGGCAGACCCCATAAAGTACATATATTCTTGATCAGGGAGACAAGTCGAGCTGATATAGCCATGTCCGTCTGTCCGTATGTATGAACGCGTCTTTCTCAGAACCTATAAGAGCTAGAGACTGAAATTTTTATGTAGGTCCGTGAATAGCACGAAAAGATCAAGTTTATTAAAAAGAGTTCTGAGATCGACGCGTTCATACATACGGACAAACGGACAGGGCTAAATTGACTCGACTTGTCTCCCTGATCAAGAATCTATGTACTTTATGTTAAATACATTTCAACAAAAACATTATACCCTGATTTCCCATTTTCAATGAGTTCAGGGTATAAACAAGTAAGAAAACTCTAGTCGGCGGTCCCGACTAAGAGATACCCTAAACCCCGCGCTATCTGCATTAAAATACTGCATAATTAGCATTTCGTATAAACGCACAGAAAACTAAATTCAATTCATTTCAATTGTTTAGCTAATAGCGTCATCTATGGTTCGATTGAATAGCGCCATCCAAGTTTCGAACCAACTGAGCAGCTGATAATTCGCAAATCATAGCGCCATCTATTGGAAATATGTACACTAAAACTTGCGGGTTTTAGAACTTGCTAGATGCACGCAGCTCAATGTGTATGTGTGTATGTGTGCACATGTATAGAAAAACAGTTTGCTTTGCTTTGCTGGTCACGTGTTTGGCCGATTGGCAAAATGTTTTGTTTAATAACTTCTGCGCGAATTAATGGATTTGAATGAAATTTTCAGCTTATGTTCAACATATTTTATTACATTTTTTCCAATTTTTAAAAATGTAAACCCATTCATTTACTGGCTTTGAGTGCAACTAACCTCAATTTAAATATTTGGGGAAATTTGGAGCCGGTATCCAAAATTTAACAAAAATCAAAATTAGAGAAAATAAATATAAAACTTACAAAAAAATTTGGGGACTATAGCTATAAAGACGTGGGAGATATAATTTTATAACTAACATTCGATAATGTTTTTAATCGATAACAATTAAATTAAAATAGTTATCGACTTTTTTTAACAAACTCGATCTTTTCGTGCTATTCACGGACCTACATAAAAAATTTCAAGTCTCTAGCTCTTATAGGTTCTGAGAACGACGCGTTCATACATACGGACAGACAGACGGACAGACGGACAGACGGACAGACGGACATGGCTATATCAACTCGGCTTGTCATCCTGATCAAGAATATATATACTTTATGGGGTCTGCCACGCCTCCTTCTGCCTGTTACATACATACGCCCTCCAACAAAAACATTATACCCTGATTTTCCCATTTTCAATGGGTTCAGGGTATAAAAAAGAGGGAAAAGAAAAAACAATAAAACAAATCCTGCCTTTTCTATTAACCGGCAGCTGAGGAGTTGTTAGTGCTCAAGAGTGACTCTGAACTTGAGGAGTAGTAGCAGGATTCGGAAATTTAAGAGGGACAAGCGCGAAAAGCAATATGGCATTATCTAGCGATCAGTTATAGAATCCGCAGTTGCATGCGCATTGGCGGCTCAAGAAAAGCTCGTCGATAACAAGATCAGTGACTTAGTAGAAAATCTTTCCATAGCTAATGTAAACGCTCCTAGGGTGGAGGCTTACAAAGATGCCGAAATAGTACCAGGAGTTACTTGCGTAGAGACGCTTGATCTTGTAAAATCCTTACCAGAATTCGATGGGAAGACAGAAACGTACGTATCGTGGAGCAAGCGGCACATGCTGCATATAAAGTTCACGAACAATTTTCCTCATTCGATATTCCATCAAACTTTCGTGCAATAATAAATAGACTCGACTTTACATACGCGGACAAAAGACCCATCTATGTGAATGAACAAGAGATGTCGACACTCCGACAGGGAAATTTGACTCTGATAGAGTACTACGACGAAGTACAAAAAAAACTGAACCTACTACTAAACAAGACCATCATGACATATGAAAAACCCGTAGCATCCGAAATAAATCTCAAATACAGAGCAGACGCTTTGCGAATCTTTATTTCCGGAAGAAAAAAGTCACTCAGCGATGTCCTCAAGGCCAGCTGACCTTCCATCTGCCATCTAGCGCAGGAGGTTGAGGCCAACCACGACCGGTATATGTTTGCTACTAGCTGTGCTAGAGGCACTGAAGATATGCCCCGATACACCAGATATGAGACCTACCCCACAGGTAAAGAACCCCCATTTCAATAGAAGGACAGAGACAGTAGGGCATAAGAACGATCAGGCACAACCCATGGATGTCGATACATCATCTCGTTTTCGGCAACCGACACAATTCCAACAACAGAACGCCATGACTCAGAGACAACCGTACAATAATTCATGGCAGGCTCAACAACATGACTCAGAGACATCCGTTCAACAACTTCGGGGAAACTCAAGTAAGCAGCCAGAACAGACTGGGATATGCGCAGAAGAGACAAAATGACAGTAGCGCTAGGCTTACAGGATCAAAACAACAGAGAATAAACTTCATCAAATCAGAGGACGACATACAGAATCAGAAGGATTATGAATACAGAACCGAAGCTGAGGACGAAGTTGACGATGTAGATGACGAATCGGTAGGATATGACCAGATAAATTTTTTAGAGGTAACTCCCTGCTGCCGTTCATTGAGAGAATAGTGGCAAGTAGAATGATTAACCCTCTAACGCTCATAAGTGTCTTGAGACACTTATTATACCCTGAACCCATTGAAAATGGGAAAATCAGGGTATAATATTTTTGTTGAAATGTATGTAACAGGGAGAAGGAGGCGTGGCAGACCCCATAAAGTACATATATTCTTGATCAGGGAGACAAGCCGAGTCGATTTAGCCCTGTCCGTCTGTCCGTCCGGCTGTCCGCCTGTCCGTTCGTCTGTCCGTATGTATGAACGCGTCGTTCTCAGAACCTATAAGAGCTAGAGACTTGAATTTTTTTATGTAGGTTCCTGTATAGCACGAAAAGATCGAGGTTGTTTAAAAAAAATCGATAACTGTCTTAGTTTTAATGTTATCGATTAAAAACGAAATCGATGCTCCGTTATATAATTATATATAATTCATCTTTATAGCTAGAGTCTTCAAATTTTGCATTTCGTGTTATGTGAGCATTACACAATTTCGGTTTTTGCTAAATTTTGGATGCCACGCCCCCTTCGCCTCAAATTTGTAAGTCCCGTATTTCAAATACTACAGACTTGTGCTTTGGTACATACATACATATATACGACATGATCACGCCCAATAAGTTTGATCAAAATCGTTACTCTAGAAAAAAAGATATTAAACATTTAATTTCCCATAGCATTGCCATGCAAAGCAGCCAAAGAACAGCTGACGCACCGACTGGCGTGTGTGTGTGCGTGCGCCTGTGCGTGTATGTTTTGCTTGTAATGAACGTACATATGCATGTGTATATAAAAGAAACAAAGAATGCTTGGAATAACGGTTCTTCATAGGGTTTAGGGTATACCCTTGTCGAGCGGTCTCGACTAGAGTGATGGCAAACCGGGTACGATTCAAATTATCCGATTTAACTGATGAACAGTTGTTGGAATTGTTTGAGAGTGTCCCTTCCGATGCAGAGTTATCCGAGTCAATTTTGACAATTTTGAAACCTCTTTGCCTCTAATGGTATATTTGCGAGCAAAGGGTATTTATAGCCTTGGCACAGTGCGTGAGTTATGCAACCAATTAAAGTCGCACAAACAAATTGTACAAAAAGCCAAAGCTGGACAAACAAATAAGCTTATGCATGGAAATGTTGATAACGACGAGATCAGCATAATCATGCAGAGGTACTTGAACCAGGATCAAATTTCAAAAGCATAAACAACGGAAGCGTCGCCGACGCTCCCGTTGCAAATGCTAGATCAGCAATTTATGAAACAAACGAAATGGGCATTGGCATATGCCAAAGCAAATTATATTTTTAGTCTTAAGATTCAATTGTAACCGGACAGAAGTCCAAGTTCTAAAACTAATAAAGAAACTCACGATATCTAAAGATATCTAATGAGAAAAAAATATCGTTTGATTCAACAAACTTAATCAAATTTAAATCTAAATTTAAATAAATAATAAAGATATCTAAAGAAATCTAGTGAATAAAATTCGTTCTTTCAACGAATATAATTGGCGCAGTCGAAATCGGACAAATACGTTCAGAATTAACCAAAGTTAATCCGCGAGAAATTTTTTTAATTTAAACCACAATGGAAGCAGAGATGGATAATTTAAGAGCAGTATTGCTTCAACAGGAAGGAGAGTTGAACCTATTAAGGCAACAAAATCAACAACAACTGCAACAACAACAGCAGCAACAACATCAACAACAACCAATCCAGTGGCTGTCAAACAAAGATATCATCCAGCAGTTTCGCCAGCTAAGGCAGCTCGACGACCAACATGATGTGTTGGCTTTTATAAAATCTGTGGAGTTCCTCATGACATTATGCCAGGGAGACGCATTGCTGATCCAGTTTGGCACTAGCATCGTCGCTAATGAAAAGGTGTCGGGAACAGCAGCAAATTTCATCAGACAATTGGGGATGGAGCCTAGCTGGGACCAAATGAAGACCAAACTGATGGAGCAAATGCGACCCAGGATGACCTACGAGGACGTATTCGATAGATGCAGATTCATCAAAGTGAGTAGTTTAAGAGATTTGTTCCAGGAGTTTGAGAAAGCAAAGTGCGAAATAAATAAAATATGTATGTTCGACGAATCCAAACCAGCCATGTATGAAAATGATAAAGTAGATAGAGATTTGTTAAACATGCTAATGAATAAAATAGACACTCCATTCAGGATTCATGTCGATCAGGGCATATCTATGCATGCTTTACAAACGAATTATTCAAATATTAAAGCACTGGACGATCCCAGAGCTATTTTACAGAGGTATAGAAAAAATTCGAACAATACCTATAACAAACAGGGTAACACTAACACTAACACCAACACTAACGCTAACACTAACACTAGCACCACTCATAAAAACGCAGCCCAAAATAATCAGTTTGCTAGTAATAATAACAATACCAAACAGAATCAGGGTGGCCGGCCAAACACCAATAATAACGCCGGCCCACCTCAGAGTGACCAAGTCAACCAACAGTCGTATAACAGGTCACAACCCACTCAAAACCCAAATTTTAAACCTAACTATAACAACAAGGGTAACAGCTCAAGACAGACAAGAATGTCTCGTATGAGCGTTGACACTCAAAAGAATGATCCCACACCCATGGAGATTGGGACTTTAGAAGAAAATCAGGCAGAAGAAGAAGAGGAAGAACAGGTAAATTTTTTGATTCCTTGCCTAGAGCAACCTTACTCATAATAGTGTGGACAATAGGAAAAGAAAAAATTAAATGCTTAGTCGACACTGGTGCGACGACAAGCATCTTAATATCAAGAATTCTCGAATTTCAATACCCCAAAACAGAACTCACCAAACCATGCTCTTATAAAACTCTTAACGGCATTAATGTCGTGAAATACACCGTAACAACACCACTTCCAAAAGAGATACCCTACTCGGGGACACTACAGTGGAAACTTATAGATTTCTCAAACAAAAATTTCTCGGCAATAATAGGCCAAAATTTCTTAAAAGCCTTCAATGCTCAAATCAACAACACAGAGCGATATGTACAATTACTCGATGGAAAATTTTATTTTTTGAATTACGAATACCCAGAAGCAATGCACAATGCTTGTGCTCTGCAACCCGTGAACAGAGAAGAAATACGAGATCGCTTCAACCTCGCTCATTTAAATGACGAGGAACGTCGAGCCGTCGAAACCCTATTCGCGGAATTTGACGACTTATTTTTTCAAGAGGGGAACAAACCAGATTTCCCACGAAATAATTACCACAGTGGATAGGCCTTTATATTCTAAAATATATAGATATCCCCAAATACATGCAAAAGAAATAAATAGACAGATAAAGGAAATGCTTGAGCAGAACATAATAAAGATGCTTGAGCAGAACAAATAAAGAGTAACTCACCCTACAACAGTCCCTTATGGATCGTCGAGAAAAAACTCGATAATTCAGGGTCAAAAAAGTTCAGAATCGTCATCGATTACCGTAAATTAAACGAATTCACGGTCGATGACAGATTTCCAATCCCTAATCTAAACTCTCTATTGGATAAATTAGGTAGATCCCAATATTTCACAACCCTCGATCTGGCGAAGGGTTTTCACCAAATTCTCGTAAGAGAGGAAGGCAGACCAAAAACGGAATTTTCAACACCGTCAGGTCACTATGAATTTGTCAGAATGCCGTTCGGACTAAAAAATGCTCCATCGACATTCCAGAGGCTCATGAATGAAGTCTTGAAAGATCATATTAATGACAACTGTGTCGTCTACATGGACGACATATTAATTTTTAGCACTTCCCTTCAGGAATATATGACCACCCTAAGGAAAATATTTAGAACCTTGAAGGAGGAAAATTTGAAAATTCAAGTAGATAAGTGTGACTTTCTTAAGAAAGAAACACAATTTCTTGGCCACATCCTGACCACTCACGGTATTAGACCGAACCCAGACAAAGTAAATATTATACAAAATTTAAAATTACCCAAAACGGCAAAACAGATTAAATCATTCCTGGGAATGACAGGATTTTACAGAAAGTTCGTTAGGGATTATGCAAAAATAGCATTCTCCATGTCAAGGTATCTGAAGAAAAACGAGACGATCAACACTGACGACCCAAGCTATATAGCTGCATTCGAAAAGTTGAAGACACTAGTTACAAACAGTCCAGTCCTACGATACCCAAATTTTTCCAAGAAATTCACTGTCACTACAGACGCCAGTAATTTCGCGGTGGGAGCAGTGCTATCTCAAGAGAGCCACCCAATCGCATATGCATCTCGAACATTAAATCAACATGAATGCAACTACTCGACTATAGAGAAAGAGCTTCTAGCCATAGTGTGGGCCGTAAAGTACTTTCGACCGTATGTTTATGGTAGAGAATTCGACCTCGAGAGCGATCACCAACCATTAAAATGGCTGATGGCTAAATATACGGGCAAAGATATAAGCCCAAGACTGCAGAGATGGCTCATTAATCTAGGGGAGTACAATTTCCATATAGAATACATAAAAGGAAAAAATAATAATATTGCTGATTTTTTGAGTAGGATTAAAGAAGACGAAATTAACCTAATGGAGGTCGAATCAACAGACGAAGAAGACAACAAATCCCTGACTGAAACGGTTCACTCTAGAGAAGAGGATCAGGGTTTTAACATGTCCATACTAGAAACGGCAGTCAACAGATTCAAAACACAAATAATTTTCACAGAAAAGAAACCCAACACCATAGTACAAGTGTTTGGCAGAAAGAGAATTTATATTAGCAAAAAAGACTTGGAAAACAACCAAGCAGTAAACATCCTCAGACGAGAAATAACAGCAGGAAAGATGGGAGTTTTTTCACACCTAAGCGACCTTGAATTTTACCAATTTCAAAAAATATTGACAAGGAATACACTTCCAATCCAAAAGTAAGGTTCGTAAAATGTACCAGGTTCGCTACAGACATAGAGTCTGAAGATGAGTTGCACACCCAAATAGCTCTGTTTCATAAAAATGAGAGTGGCCATTGCGGGATAGTTGCTACCTATCAGAAACTTAAACTTAAAATTTACCATCCCAATCTAAAAACACATATCCACAGAATAATAAATAATTGCGACGTTTGCAGTGGTGGGAAATATGATAGGAAACCCATTAAAAACAACTTCCATCTAACAGAAACACCAAAAACCTGCAACGAGATAATACATGTGGACACATATGTGAATTCAAAACAATCTTTCATAATATTCATTGATAAATTCTCAAAACACGCCACTTGCTTGCCACTGACCGATAGAAATAGTATCACAATAGTAGAACACATTCAACAGTTCTTGTCCATTAAAGGGAAAGTCCAGAAATTTGTCTTCGACAACGAATTCAATAGCTTGAACGTCAGGGAATTCCTGGAAAAAGAAGGCATAGAATACCACTCAACAAAGCCAAATAGTCATACTGGCAATAGCGATGTCGACAGACTTAATAATACATTGACAGAGAAAATTCGTACACTAAATATAGAAGAGAAAAGACCTATAACTGAACAAATGGCCAGAGCTGTATACTTTTACAACAATACACACCACACCACCACAAAATCTACACCGTTCGAAGTGCAAAACCATAAAGTCGATCACAAAGAATTATATGACAGAATGTCAGCACAAAAAGCTGAAAAAATAGCAAAGCTAAACAATAACAGGGAAACTTACATAGAAACCAGAACAGAAGGATATATAAAAAATTACAAAAACTTAAGACACAAGGAAGAACCCAAATTTAGGAAAACAAAATTACAAAACATCCATACAACAATCATTAATAGACCTACAAAATTTTCAGATAACGTTGACACTTTTCATCATGTGCCTGTTACCAACACTGTCGACGGCAATGATCAACATAACCCCGATCCAGGCTGAAACCGGATACATATCGCTGGGGGAAAGTACGGTGGAGCTGGTTAGCGAGTTCAAGATGGTCCTACATATAATAAGTCCAAAAGAAATATTACAATTAACCAACATAATCCAGAATAATACGAAAATTCTGGTTAAGATAGGCATAGGCTAGATACAGAGATAGAAACTATAAAAATCAAAATAAGATCCATAACGCCAAATTCGCTAGCAAGACAAAAACGCGGCCTTATCAACGCAATGGGAAAAACTCAGAAGTGGCTCACCGGTCTCATGGATGATGACGATAGGGAAATCGTTATGAATCATCTCCTTAATAACCAAGAAAACCAAAATAACATAATTAACAATATTAACAAACAAGTAAAAATAAATAACGACTTACAAAATTCTATTAACACACTTAAAGAAGTAATATTGGATGACAGGGAAAAAATAACTAAAACTCTTAACAACATTGAGACATATAATACCATGCTCAGAACAGACATAATGTATCATGACCAGCTGTTGAAGTTGCAATTTTTGCATGCTAAAGTAGACACCATCTTGGACACAATAGCGTCAGCTAAATATAACCTCTTTCACCCCTCAATACTAACGAACGAAGAGTTTATACTCTATAATATAGATTTGTACAAAATTAAATTAATTCGCATGGGAGTCATGACCTATGACACTAATATAATCATAGCAATCAAAATACCAACTAACATAATAACTACCACAGTATTCTTAATAACCCCACTAACTAATCAGAAGAACAAAAGAATCGACATGAGTCCCGAAAGAGTAATAACAAGTAAGAGTGCTCTAGTCGAGACTGCTCGACAAAGAGATCCCCTGAACCCTGCGAAGAACTGCGATTCCTAAGAGCCGCTAACATTCTCCGTTACTTTTATATGTATGTACATATGTAGCAAGCAATAGATACACACACACAGACGCACGCACAAGAACACACACAGACTCACGCACCAACACACAATCTGCTAACTGTGCATTATGACTCATCAGCTTCGCTGCTGCTGCAAGACGCCGATAATATGAGATATTAAATGTTTAATAATGTTTTTTCTAGCCGAACGATTTTGATCAAATTTGTGGGGCGTGATCACGACATTCATATGTGTGTATGTGCCAAAGCACAAGTCTCTAGTACTTGAAATACGTGATTTAGCAATTTGAGGCGAAGGGGCAATTTGAGGGCGTGGCATCCAAAATTTAACAAAAACCGAAATTGCAGAAGGCTCAAATAAAACTAAATGCAAAATTTGAAGACTCTAGCTAGAAAGATGAATTAAATAGAATTTTATAACTAAATGAAGATATCGGTTTTTAATCGATAACATTAAAACGATTATAGTTATCGAATATTTGAAACAAACTCGATTGAATCGTACTATACACGAACTTCCAAAAAAAATTTGAAGTCTCTAGCTCTTATATCTTCTGAGATCGACGCGTTCAAACATACGGACAGACGGACAGACAGACAGACGGACAGGGCTAAATCGACTCGGCTTCTCTCCCTGATCAAGAATATATATACTTTATGGGGTCTGCCACGCCTCCTTCTGCCTGTTACATACATTTTCACAAAACCATTATACCCTTTTTTCCCATTTTCAATGGGTTCAGGGTATAAAAATAGAGAACAAAACTTATACATACGAGGAACAGAAAACAATAAATGAACTCAAGCTTAGCTCTAACTGTATAATTAAAAGAAATTGTAAAATGATAGAAGATGTAGAATTTACGACAAAATTAATAAACGAAGGTACATTGTTAATTAATGCACAAGATAATGAAATTCAATACAATTGCAACAATACCACCAATAGCGAAATATTAAGAGGAAACTTCCTCATAGAATTCACAAATTGCACAGTCCTCATAGATGAAACATACTACAAAAATAGCCAAGAAATGTATATACAATCATTTACCAATGAAGAAGAGGAGCAAAACTCTTTTAACTTCACCGAAAAGCAGACGTTTAAAGAAATCGTATTAAAAGAAATAGAAAACACAAAAACAATTAAAGAAATAAAAATACAAACAATAGTTTCCAACAGTTTTAGCATAGTATCAATTACTCTTGTACTCCTCTTCATAGGAATATATTCCTATAAGAAATGTAAAAGAGGAATCAAGGAGAATCCCTCATCAAAGGGGGGAGGAGTTATGAAACCAATTAGAGTCGAACAAACAAATAACATAATTGTACAAAAAGCCAAAGCTGGACAAACAAATAAGCTTATGCATGGAAATGTTGAGAACGAGATCAGCATAATCATGCAGAGGTACTTGAACCAGGATCAAATTTCAAAAGCATAAACAACGGAAGCGTCGCCGTCGCTCCCGTTGCAAATGCTCGATCAGCAATTTATGAAACAAACGAAATGGGCATTTGCATATGCCAAAGCAAATTATATTTTTAGTCTTAAGATTCAATTGTAACCGGACAGAAGTCCAAGTTCTAAAACTAATAAAGAAACTCACGATATCTAAAGATATCTAATGAGAAAAAAATATCGTTTGATTCAACAAACTTAATCAAATTTAAATCTAAATTTAAATAAATAATAAAGATATCTAGTGAATAAAATTCGTTCTTTCAACGAATATAATTCGTGCGAATCGAATCCCCAATTGCAAGCTACCTGACGATACAATCATTAACAAAAAGCCGAGAGGTTTTTCAACTGAGTTCGTAGGCACGTCATACGGGGTAGAAGTCAGTAATGTCCTTGGAAGGACAACAAGGCCGTTCGCTTATTGTCAACTTACGTAGGTGTTAAACCGTTTGCTACGGAAAGTTTAAGTGAAAGAACACTTAAGACTGACCGTTATGACATTAAGAAAAAGTAACATATTGAAATTGACTGTCCGCAAATAATTCGGGAATATAACGCACATATGGGCGGCGTTGATCTCATGGATGGACTTATGGGCCATTATCACATCTAAGCTAAAACCAAAGATGGTGCTACTCGAATTTTTTATCATTGTATTGATATGGCAGCAACAAATGCTTATATTCTTTATAGGCGAATTCAAAAACAAAACGCAATTGATGGAATTTCCCGATTTTCGCGCGTCAATCGATGAAGGATTGGTGGCTTTTATAAATAAAGCCCACGCAGGTCGTCCAGTCAGTACCGTATCTCTACAGGACCAGATGCAGTCACCATCTTTGCGAACAGATCGGTCACCTTTTGCACAATCCCCACGAGCCCGACCATTACAGCTTGAGCTTAAACTTGAAAAAAAAAAAACTTTACATACAATAGCAGAATTACGTTTTGAACAAGTCAACCACTTCCCAAGTTGGTTGGATTGGGACAATAAGAGACGGTACATGCTGTGTAAATCATCACAAATGCAATGCATTTGTGAAAAATGTAATTTACATTTATGCTGCACATCAACAAAAAATTGTTTTAAAACATATCATATGAATAAACAAGTAAGAAAACTCTAGTCGAGACCGCTCGACAAGGGTATACCCTAAACCCTATGAAGAACCGTTATTCCAAACATTCTTTGTTTCTTTTATATACACATGCATATGTACGTTCATTACAAGCAAAATATACACGCACACGCACACACACACGCCAGTCGGTGCGTCAGCTGTTATTTGGCTGCTGCTTGCATGGCAATGCTATGGGAAATTAAATGTTTAATAACTTTTTTTCTAGACGAACGATTTTGATCAAACTTGTTGGGCGTCATCATGTGATCCATATGTATGTATGTGCCAAAGCACAAGTCTCTAGTATTTGATATACGGGAGTTACAAATTTGAGGCGAAGGGGGCGTGGCATCCAAAATTTAACAAAAACCGAAATTGTGTAATGCTCACATAACACTAAATGCAAAATTTGAAGACTCTAGCTATAAAGATGAATTATATAGAATTATATAACGGAGCATCGATTTCGTTTTTAATCGATAACATTAAAATTAAGACAGTTATCGATTTTTTTTAATAAACTCGATCTTTTCGTGCTATACAGGAACCTACATAAAAAAATTTCAAGTCTCTAGCTCTTATAGGTTCTGAGAACGACGCGTTCATACATACGGACAGACAGACGGACAGACGGACGGACGGACAGACGGACAGGGCTAAATCGACTCGGCTACTCTCCCTGATCAAGAATATATATACTTTATGGGGTCTGCCACGCCTCCTTCTCCCTGTTACATACATACGCCTTCCAACAAAAACATTATACCCTGATTTTCCCATTTTCAATGGGTTCAGGGTATAAAAAAAAAGTTTAGTAAACAGTTTTCTTAAAAACTCATCAAATTATGGGAATAACGTAGACTGCATAAAACAAGTAAGAAAACTCTACTCGAGATCGCTCGACTAGGGGATACCCTGAACCTTGCGAACCGCTATTATATGTATAAGTTAACACATAAATACCATAGCAACTAAGCAACAATACATGAATGATGCTGACACCCCAAATTGTGAGTTCAGTGCTCTGCACTGGCAACAATCAGCAGCGATCGCATGACACTTCTATGCTGGAGTGCTGCGGCGCTGAGAATGCTGAGTCGGCATACGGACTGTGGTCCGATGGCGCAACGCATTGTTTTTGCTAAGTAGAATTATGTTTTGCATTTGTCTTTAGCTTTAGTTCGCTTTTCAATAAAGAAGACACAAGTCACTTGAATTGTACTCCGGCACACTGCCGTCATATTTGTACTTATTAAACATATTATTGTACCACAAGGGCAATAATCACCAAAGGGGACGAAGTCAAGTCCTCCAACATAATCCTCCTAACAATCGTATACCTCAGTGTCTTACCTCGGATCTACTTCCTCACGGAAGCGCCGCCAGATCTGGATTACGCAATCAACAGCTAAGCGGGATTACCCACGACTACTGGATCACCACACATAAATAACTGGCGCCCAAACGTCCCAACACCCACCAAGTACATAGGCAATAACGCAAAAACATGTAAGTTTGTCAAGTGAACCCAAATAACAAATTTAAGAAAAAAGAAAAAAACACAAGAATTGAAGTTGTGAAAAAATACATATTTTGCCAAGAAAAACAAGTGCATACTTTTACTCAAAATAAAAATAATAATTGCATACTTTTATAAGAAAACAAGTGCATACTTTTACCCAAAATAAAAATAAAAGATAATTGCATACTTTTATCCACATTAAAATAAAAAACCATTGCATGCTTTAACCAAAAATAAAAACCATTGCATACCTGTAATGCAGGTTTTATTATAAATAAACAACTGCTACTAAGACAATTATATGCCCAATGCGAGAAATTTGTCATACAAGTATCGAGGTTGACAAATCAGCTGGAACACCTAGAGGGAAGTTAAAACTGAGTACAACAGTGACGATAGTATAGGCGAAGAACAAGTTGGTTGGTGCCCAGAAGATCAGGTAGCTAACACAATGGACCCTTCACAAATCCAAGCTCTCATTGACAATGCTGTTAGATCGGTACTGTCACAACAACAGTCCCAAATAAATTCAATAACTCAAGAAATACAAAGGTTGCAAGTGAAATCGCCAACAGTCGTCTCTTACCAAAAAATAACTGTTGTTTCTGTGGTAAAATGTGACATAAAACTCGACATAATAATATCAGTACCAGACTTCTCTGGTGCACAAGACCAATATGTTGCTTGGAGACAAGCAGCAATTGATGCGTATTAACTTTTCAAGCCCTTCGACGGTAGCAGCGAACACTACTAAGCAGTAGCCATTCTTAGAAACAAGGTCACAGGGCCTGCTGGAGCCTTACTTATCTCCTACAACACGGTGCTAAATTTCGACGCCATCCTGGCTAGACTAGATTGCACCTATGCCGACCGAACATCCTTAAGCCTAAAGGCTGCTGTCGAAGGAATTGACAGAGAGGAAGAGTACGATCAAGCCGACTCTGTCCATTTTTTAGGGAACGGTAACCGTTCATCGAACGACGGATGGCTGGGAGAACATTAAAAATGCTAATCGATACTGGCACGGCAAAAAAACTATGTTAAGCCCGTAAAGGAGCTGAAAACCATATTGCCGGTCGCAAAACCCTTCTCGGTGAATTCGATCCACGGGTCCACTGAAATAAAGGAGAAATGTCTGATAAACATTTTTAATCACACTGCCCCCTTTTTATACCCTGAACCCATTGAAAATGGGAAAATCAGGGTATAATGTTTTTGTTGAAATGTATGTAACAGGGAGAAGGAGGCGTGGCAGACCCCATAAAGTATATATATTCTTGATCAGGGAGAGTAGCCGAGTCGATTTAGCCCTGTCCGTCTGTCCGTCCGTCCGTCCGTCCGTCCGTATGTGTGAACGCGTCGATCTCAGAACCTATAAGAGCTAGCGACTTGAAATTTTTTATGTAGGTTCCTGTATACAGTGCGCAGATCGAGTTTGTTAAAAAAAATCGATAACTGTCTTAATTTTAATGTTATCGATTAAAAACCGATATCTTCACTTAGTTATAAAATTCTATTTAATTCATCTTTATAGTTAGAGTCTTAAAATTTTGCAATTAGTGTTATGTAAGCCTTACACAATTTCGGTTTTTGTTAAATTTTGGGTGCCACGCCCCCTTCGCCTCAAATTTGTAACTCCCGCATATCAAATACTAGAGACTTGTGCTTTGGCACATACATACATATAGATGACATGATCACGCCCAACAAGTTTGATCAAAATCGTTACTCTAGAAAAAAAGTTATTAAACATTTAATTTCCCATAGCATTGCCATGCAAAGCAGCCAAAGAACAGCTGACGTAACGACTTGCGCTTGTGTGTGTGCGTTCGCCTGTGTATGTGTGTGTATGCTTTGCTTGCAATGGACGTACATATGCATGTGTACATAAAAGAAACAAATAATGCTTGGAATAGCGGTTCTTCGCAGGGTTCAGGGGATCTCTTAGTCGAGCGGTCTCGACTAGAGTTTTCTTACTTGTTATACCCTGAACCCATTGAAAATGGGAAAATCAGGGTATAATGTTTTTGTTGGAGGGCGTATGTATGTAACAGGCAGAAGGAGGCGTGGCAGACCCCATAAAGTATATATATTCTTGATCAGGATGACAAGCCGAGTTGATATAGCCATGTCCGTCTGTCCGTCTGTCTGTCCGTATGTATGAACGCGTCGTTCTCAGAACCTATAAGAGCTAGAGACTTGAAATTTTTTATGTTTCGATCGAGTTTGTTAAAAAAAGTCGATAACTATTTTAATTTAATTGTTATCGATTAAAAACATTATCGAATGTTAGTTATAAAATTATATCTCCCACGTCTTTATAGCTAGAGACCCCAAATTTTTTTGTAAGTTTTATATTTATTTTCTCTAATTTTGATTTTTGTTAAATTTTGGATACCGGCTCCAAATTTCCCCAAATATTTAAATTGAGGTTAGTTGCACTCAAAGCCAGTAAATGAATGGGTTTACATTTTTAAAAATTGGAAAAAATGTAATAAAATATGTTGAACATAGGCTGAAAATTTCATTCAAATCCATTAATTCGCGCAGAAGTTATTAAACAAAACGTTTGGCCAATCGGCCAAACACGTGACCAGCAAAACAAAGCAAACTGTTTTCCTATACATGTGCACACATACACACATACACATTGAGCTGCGTGCATTTAGCAAGTTCTAAAACCCGCAAGTTTTAGTGTACATATTTCCAATAGATGGCGCTATGATTTGCGAATTATCAGCTGCTCAGTTGGTTCGAAACTTGGATGGCGCTATTCAATCGAACCATAGATGACGCTATTAGCTAAACAATTGAAATGAATTGAATTTAGTTTTCTGTGCGTTTATACGAAATGCTAATTATGCAGTATTTTAACGCAGATAGCGCGGGGTTTAGGGTATCTCCTAGTCGGGACCGCCGACTAGAGTTTTCTTACTTGTTTCTATTTGACACACTTAGTTCGTTCGATGTCATTATTAGATTCGACTTGTCAACACAAGCCGGGGTACAGTTGAACCTTGCAAAGAGTCTACTAGAGTATCAGGGTACTTCTGAAGAAATTCAATACCAGAAGTGCACTAATGTAAATTTCCCCGATGTAAACGACATCGTAGTTCTTATCTCTGTCAAAAAGGAGTTCAGGAACATGATACTTAAGAGGAAAAAGGCCTTTTCAACAACAAAAGAAGCACTCCCTTTCAACACATCTGTCACCGCCACAATCCGCACAGTTGACAACGAGCCAATATATGCCAGAAGTTACCCAAGTCTAATGGGCGTGGCTAACTTCATAAACAGTGAAGTCAAGCAACTACTAAAAGACGGCATCATTAGACCATCAAGGTCGCCTTACAACAGCCCAACATGGGTTGTTGACAAAAAAGGCACAGACGCCTATGGTAACGCAAACAAAAGATTAGTCATCGACTTCAGGAAACTGAACGAGGAGACTATACCTGACCGTTACCCAATGCCCAGCATTCCCATGATTCTAGCGAACCTGGGAAACTCTAAATACTTCACTACCCTTGATCTAAAGTCAGGGTATCACCAAATATACCTTGCAGAACATGACCGAGAAAAAACCGCATTCTCTGTTTGCGGTGGCAAATATGAATTCTGCCGACTGCCATTTGGACTTAAGAATGCTGGCAGCATCTTCCAAAGGGCAATCGATGATGTTCTAAGGGAGCAAATTGGGAAAATTTGTTACGTCTACGTAGACGATGTCATAGTTTTCTCAAAAAACGAAGTAGACCATGTCAGGCACATTGACACGGTACTCAAGTGCCTGATTGAAGCCAATATGAGGGTGAGCCAGGAGAAAACCAACTTTTTTAAAGAAAGCATAGAATATCTTGGTTTCATCGTAAGCAAAGACGGCACCAGATCCGACCCAAAGAAGGTCAAGGCCATTCAAGAGTACCCCGAACCCAAAAGCGTCTACAGTGTCAGATCTTTCCTGGGTCTGACAAGCTATTACAGAGTCTTCATAAAAGACTTTGCATCCATAGCTCGTCCAATAAGCGACATTCTAAAAGGAGAAAATGGTTCGGTGAGTAAGCATAGGTCAAAGAAAATAGCAGTCGAGTTCAATGAAACCCAGCGCAACGCGTTTCAAAGCCTGCGCAACATCTTGGCGTCAGAAGACGTAATTTTGATGTACCCAGATTTTAAAAAAGCTTTTGACCTAGCCACTGACGCCTCAGCAAACGGAATTGGCGCAGTCCTATACCAAGAAGGCAGACCAATTACCATGATTTCTCGTACCCTAAAAAGTGCAGAACTGAACTACGCAACTAACGAAAGGGAGTTACTAGCTATCGTATGGGCTTTAGGTAAATTGCAAAACTACCTATATGGCTCCAGAGAAATTAACATTTTCACTGACCACCAGCCTCTCACCTTTGCAGTAGCAGACAAAAATACCAACGCAAAAATAAAAAGATGGAAAGCCTACACCGACCAATACAACGCCAAAGTTTGCTACAAGCCTGGCAAAGAAAAATTTGTAGCAGATGCATTGTCCAGACAAAATCTCAATGCCCTACAAAATGAGCCTCACTCAGACGCTGCAACCGTTCACAGCGAACTTTCACTGACCTACACGGTCGCGGCCACGGACAAACCATTAAACTGCATCAGAAACCAGATCATTCTGGAAGAATCACGTTTCCCGTTGAAACGCATCATGGTTTTATTCCGCAACAAAACTCGCCACCTGATTAGCTTTACCGCTAAGAGCAGCATTTTAGAAACTATCAAAGAAGTTGTAAATACGGAGGTCGTGAACGCGATCCATTGTAACCTCCCCACATTAGCAAGCTTCCAATACGAACTAATTGCTCATTTTCCTTCTACAAAATTTCGGTTTTGTAAAAATCTTATACAAGACATAACGGGTAAAAGCGATCAGTTGGAAATAATAAATAGCGAGCACAACAGGGCGCACAGAGCAGCCCAAGAAAATGTCAAACAAATCTTGCGCGACTACTACTTTCCGAAAATGAGCAGATTAGTCCACGAATTAGTCTCAAATTGCAAAGTTTGCACGCAAGCAAAGTATGACAGACATACCAAGAAACAGCAGCTTGGCGAGACGCCGATTCCGCAATACACCGGCGAAATGTTGCACATAGACATATTCTCAACCGACAAAAAACAGTTTTTGACTTGCGTCGACAAGTTTTCCAAATTCGCCTTGGTACAACCAATAATATCAAGAACAATTGTCGACATTAAAGGTCCCCTGTTGCAAATATTGAATACGTTTCCTAACATTAAAACAATATATTGCGATAATATAACCTCCATTCAACTCAGAGACCATAACATCCATGTTGAAAAACCAATACAACATCGATATTGTAAACGCTCCGCCTTTACACAGTTCATCAAATGGCCAAGTGGAACGATTCCACAGTGCGCTAGTTGAGATCGCTAGGTGCCTAAAAATTGACAAAAAAAATCGAGGACACAGTTGAACTAATACTGAGAGCAACAGTAGAATACAATAAATTGCTACACTCGGTCATTTGCGAAAAACCAGTTGAAATTCTTCATGAGGGACCCGAAAAGCGCAGTTCAGATATTACGTCCAAACTGGCAAAAGCCCAACAAAACTCCATAGAAAGGTTTAACGTAAACAGGCAAAACAGCGTATTTGAGGTAGGAGAAGAAGTATTCCTCAAAAATAACAAGAGGTTAAGAAACAAGCACCTTCGTAGCTCTTACCATCCTTGCAATAGCAAATGGTCGAATCACCGACTTCTCGCATGCCAACTACATCCCGGTAATAGACGGTGAAGTATTGGTGTTCGAACACCGTGACTACTTAAGACACACTAGTAACTATTCTGAATTCGTTAACATAATAGAAGAAACAGAAAAATTATCCGATTTGTTCCCACAATCACATATGCGCAAACTGCTTGATGTTGATTCCGACCACTTGAAAGCACTGCTGTCCGTCCTTAAGATACACCATAGAATGGCTAGGAGTTTAGACTTCCTAGGCAGAGCCAAGAAGGTAGTGGCAGGTACACCAGATGCCTCTGATTTCTTAAAAATCAGGTTAACAGAAGCACAATTAATCGAGTCAAATTCCAGACAAATAGCCATAAATTCCGAGACACAGAAGCAAATAAACATAATACCGTAAACCAAATAATAAAAGCTCAAAAAAAAAAAATTTACCGACACTCCACACTTGTATGAGACGCTTTTGGCTAGAAACAGAATGCTAACCATCGAAATTCAAAATTTAATCCTCACAATAACCTTGGCAAAATCTGGTATAGTAAATCCCACAATATTAAATCACGCAGATTTGAATTCATTTGTCAAACAGGACACTCCAATAGTTAGTTTAATAGAAGCCTCAAAGATTTAGAGTTCTACAGTCCGACGATATAATTCACATACTAATAGCCTTCCCAAGGGTCGAAGCCAGATGCAAGAAAATCACCATCTATCCCGTGTCTCACAATCACACTTATACTACGTCTCGACGAGAACTCACTGGCCGAATGCGAAAAGGATACCTTTGCAGTCACTGAGTGCATTCAGACCGCACACAATAGCTTTTGCGAACGATCTCGGCGCGAGTCCTGCGCGACATTACTCTACGCGGGAAGCATGCCTCAATGTCATACTCAACCTAGTCACCTAAAGGAAGTAATGCCCGTCGATCATGGCATGATCATCATCAATGAGGCGACTGCCCGCGTACGCACAGATGATAGCCCCGAAGTAATCGCAAAAGGAACACATTTAGTAACGTTTGAACGAGTAGCTATCATCAACGGAACAGAATTTGTAAACGAGCGAAAAGCAATGGATAAAATTCCCGGCATCGTAAGGTCTCCACTTCTAAGGATCATCGGGCATGACTCGACTCTGAGTATCCAACTACTACACCGAATGAGCAACGAAAACTTACGCTCCATCCAAGAGGTGAAGGAAGACATCGATAATGCTGGATCGCCCAAATTATGGTTCGCTGGCGGAGCAATACTAAATGTGGGACTCTTTGCCTCACTCATCCTTGTCCAGGCAATAAGGAAGAGACGACTACTGGATCACCACACATAATAACTTATATGTGTGTACAATCCAAGCAACACTCACACACACATAGGCGCTCTCACACACAAGCGCAAGTCGGTGCGTCAGCTGTTCTTTGCCTGCTATTTGTATGCCAATGTTGGGCGTGATCATGTCATCCATATGTATGTATGTGCCAAAGCACAAGTCTCTAGTATTTGATATACGGGAGTTACAAATTTGAGGGGAAGGGGCGTGGCACCCAAAATTTAACAAAAACCGAAATTGAGTAAGGCTCAAATAACACTAAATGCAAAATTTGAAGATGAATTAGATAGAATTTGATAGCTTAATTTAGATTTTCATTTTTAATCGATAACAATAAAACGATAACAGTTATCGAATTTCTGAAACAAACTCGATCTTTTCGTGCTATACAGGAACCTACATAAAAAATTTCAAGTCTCTAGCTCTTATAGGTTCTGAGAACGACGCGTTCATACATACGGACATGGCTATATCAACTCGGCTTATCATCCTGATCAAGAATATATATACTTTATGGGGTCTGCCACGCCTCCTTCTGCCTGTTACATACATACACATTTAAAAAAAAAAAAACATTATACCTTGATTTCCCATTTTCAATGGGTTCAGGGTATAAAAAGCAATTTTATCGACTTCAGAGCGACGAATTCTTCGTCGAGCATCAAATTACCACAGTTCAGCTTCGAAAATCCATTTAAAACTACAAGTGCTAATATTAATATTGTAAGGAGAGTTATTATTTAAGCTTAACATATAAACATCTAAAAATATTTAAACTACAAAAAACCCACCACTTAATACCCAACGCAAGGAATCTCGTCAAATTTTTGCTCGTGATCATATGACTTGGCAAGAGAAATGACATTCCGTGGTGTTTTCAGCATAAAAACAGCTTAACTTAGATGGACCTGATGGCTTTTCATATTATTCACGGATATTCGATAAAGAAGAACACTTTCTGTCTCGGCACCATAGCCGGGAGAAAGGTGTTATGGTATGGGGTATGAGATATATTGTGGCTCTTATAGGTTCTGAGATCGATGCGTTCAAATATACGAACAGACAGGCGGACAGACGGACATGGCTATATCAACTCGACTTGTCTTCCTGATCAAGAATTTATATACTTTATGAGATCTTGCACGCCTCCTTCTGGCTGTCACATACATTTCAACAAAAACATTACATGCTGATTTCCCATTTTCAATGGGTTCAGGGTATAAAAATATGGTTATTTTGAAGAAGTTTCTGTTTTGTTACATTAATAGAGGATGAAGTACTGAATAGACAAAATGTGGTATATAGGTATAAGTTTGAGTCAAATACTATTCAGTTTCAAATAGCTGTCCCTATTCAAGTGCATGTCAGTTTATAAATAAATAAATAAATAAATAAATATATATATATATATATATATATATATATATATATATATATATATATATATATATATATATATATATATATATATATATATATATATATATATATATATATATATATATATATATATATATATATATATATATATATATATATATATATATATATATATATATATATATATACATATATAATAATAACATAATCAATTACTCACCCCCAAAATATACTCGAATTGATTTTGGAACGCATGCAGAACATTTACTAACTTCATCTGTGCCTATGGGAATATTATGAATTTGATAAGTTCCACATAACTTATTTATCAGAGGTATTGGCCCAGAAACGAGATCAACAAGGTACGCAGTGAATCCAATTTGTCTGTCATAGAATATATTATTATAGAAATAATAAAATAATATAGTCTAAATGAAGAAAGCAAGTAAGTAATTTTCTAACAATATAGCTCTTTTTAAAACACAATAATACACACAATTTCCACTCACGCTTTAACTTTTAAATGTTCATAATAGTTTCTAATCAAAGTCTTTATAGTTCTAGCGGATAGAGCTTTTAAAGTTCGTTCTAATTATAAATGTAAATTCTCTTAGGGCCTCTAAGTGATTCCGTCTGCATTTAACGTAGATTTGCAAGTTAAATTTAACCATTTTCAGTTGATTAATTGATTGATTTAATATAGTTGTATTTTAATAATGCTTACGTGATTTCTGTTATTGGAATAGTAGGCCTAAACAAACATTTTTCTGCTGGTGCGCAGTAGATAACATTTACAGATAATTTTTGATTTACACATAATTCATTAATAAGATCAGACATATCATTTTTTTCTTCACATGCAAAAGCCAATAAATCGCGCTGCCTGACAACGTTTTCTAAATACATGGCTGCTTCTTCGGTTTTTATAGTCAACTGAAAGAAAGATCATAATAAAAATTGACTTAAATTATTAATAAAACCAAGAAAACTTTCTTTTTAAAAACAATCGTATACATACTTCAAATATCATTGGATCATAAATATTACATGAAAATTTATACTTATTTTTGGCTACCCAGCTCATAGCTTTGATTATGTTCGGATTTCGAGCACGCAACTCCTAAAAATTATTAAAAATATATGCAATATATATATATATATATATATATACACTGCCATGCACTTGAATAGGGACAGCATTTTGAAATCGAATTTACAAATATGTGACTCAAATAAACTTATTAAACCGATATACCATATTTTTTTCTATTCAGTATTTCATCCTCTATTAATGTACCTAAACAAAAACTTCTTTAAAATAACTATATTTTTATAAAAAAAAAAAAAATTCTGTGAGTTCTTCATAAATTGCATACTTTTTTACGTGCACTTGAATAGGGACAGAAGTGATTTCACCATTATGCATACAACTTAATGTTATGAAATTAATTTGTTTTCAACTTATCAACATTTTAAATATAAAACAAGTAAGAGTGCTCTAGTCGAGACTGCTCGACAAAGAGATCCCCTGAACCCTGCGAAGAACTGCGATTCCTAAGAGCCGCTAACATTCTCCGTTACTTTTATATGTATGTACATATGTAGCAAGCAATACATACACACACACAGACGCACGCACAAGAACACACACACAGACGCACGCACCAACACACAATCTGCTAACTGTGCATTATGACTCATCAGCTTCGCTGCTGCTGCAAGACGCCGATAATATGAGATATTAAATGTTTAATAATGTTTTTTCTAGCCGAACGATTTTGATCAAATTTGTGGGGCGTGATCATGACATTCATATGTGTGTATGTGCCAAAGCACAAGTCTCTAGTACTTGAAATACGTGATTTAGCAATTTGAGGCGAAGGGGCAATTTGAGGGCGTGGCATCCAAAATTTAACAAAAACCGAAATTGCAGAAGGCTCAAATAACACTAAATGCTAAATTTGAAGACTCTAGCTAGAAAGATGAATTAAATAGAATTTTATAACTAAATGAAGATATCGGTTTTTAATCGATAACATTAAAACGATTATAGTTATCGAATATTTGAAACAAACTCGATCGAATCGTACTATACACGAACTTCCAAAAAAAATTTGAAGTCTCTAGCTTTTATATCTTCGGAGATCGACGCGTTCAAACATACGGACAGACGGACAGACGGACAGACGGACAGACAGACAGACGGACAGACGGACAGGGCTAAATCGACTCGGCTTCTCTCCCTGATCAAGAATATATATACTTTGTGGCGTCTGCCACGCCTCCTTCTGCCTGTTACATACATTTTCACAAAACCATTATACCCTTTTTTCCCATTTTCAATGGGTTCAGGGTATAAAAATACTTTGGGCCGCAGTAAAATACGTATTGGTGGAGAAAAAGGAACAAAATTTGCATACAAGGAGTGCAACCTTACGTACATGGAAATTTAAAAAAAAAATTGGAAAAAACAACAGTTTGGTATACTATTTTTTTAAAAACTCATCAAATTATGGGAAAAATATAAAAGACTGCATAAAAAAAGAAATTTCATCTACTTCTGAGTGACGAATTCTTCGAGGAGCATCAAATTAACATAGTCCAGCATCGAAAATCCATTCAAAACAACAACTAAGTGCTAGTATCGATATTGTAAAGAGAGTTATTCGTAAAGCTGAACATCTAAAAATATTGAAACTATAAAAAAACACCACTTAATACCCAACGCAAGGAATCTGATCAAGTTTTTGCTCGTGATCATGTGACTTGGCAACAGGAATGGCATTCCGTGGTGTTTTCAGAAGAAAAACGGTTTAACTTAGGTGGAACTGGAACTGGAAATGAATGAAACGCATTACAAAGACTTGCTAGAGGAAGCGTTTTCTGAGCTAAATAATATCTTTAAGACTATTTACATGGACTTTCCAAAAGGATAATGCCCAAATTCATACTTTCCGAGTGGCTAAAACATGAATCCTGCCGCAAAACGTGGTTTTATGGAATGTCCTCCATATTCTCCGGATCTCAACATTGTTCAGAATGTATGAAGATGGATGACAAAAAATGATTTACGATTCTGGTTGGCAATTCGAAGACATACAGGCATTAAAAGATGCCATCGACACAGCCGGGATGGGATTTATGAAGTTATTTCGAAAAAAATAGTCTGCAAACACTATTAACCACTACTAAATTAATTGAATTAATTAAATAAGCCTTAAAAATTAATATAATGTATATATCTTTTGTTAAACATCAATTTTTATCTCTTGTCCCTATTCAAGTGCACGTAAAAAAGTATGCAATTTATGAAGAACTCACAGAATTTTTTTTTATAAAAATATGGTTATTTTAAAGAAATTTTTGTTTAGTTATATTAATAGAGGATGAAATACTGAATAGAAAAAAAATATGGTATATCGGTTTAATAAGTTTATTTGAGTCAAATACTTGTATATTCGATTTCAAAATGCTGTCCCTATTCAAGTGCATGGCAGTGTGTATATATAAATATATATGTAATTAAATTTATTATCATACTTCTATCTTTTGAGATTTCATGTTCTCTAAGCGATCGATTTTGTGACAGAGTGCTGTAATTTCAGGAATTTTTTCGTCATTTAGCTTTGTTTCAAGTTCTCTGCGCTTATTATAGTGGCTCATTGTCGTCTCGCGAGTTTTTATTATTAAGTTTTTTTTTGTCTCCAATTCATTTAAAACATCAGACTTTGTTACATTAAATATCTGTAATTCGTGTTCTTTGGTTTCCAATAAATAATTTATTTTATCCACGTCATTTATACTCTTGGTTGACTGTTGGATGCTCCTCTACAATATATAGAAAGAAAAAATCACAGCACTTTTCTTAATTAGATATTTCTTACCTCTAGATCATATTTACTATCATTAACACTCTTTTTTGCAGCCTCTATCTGAGAGCTTAAATTATTCATAGATTCCATGATTTGATTTATTTGTCTATTCTGAAACAAAGTACAATCGTTTAAATGTGAATAAAAATATATTTTTAAACATGACCTAACTTGTTCAGTAGCTTTTTTCCGTAAGTCTGCATTTCTTTTTGATATTTCTTCTTGAGCTCTTTTTTCATTTTCAAACGCTTTCTTTGAAACTTGATAATCTTCATTTGCTCTATCCAATTGACTTTTATAATTATCAATCTTTGATTCGGAGCTTATCAATTCAGTCCACAGTTTTTTCGCTTTATAAATGTTTAACTTCTGTAATATTTCTTGGCGCTCCTTGTATTGATCTACTGAAACCTGTAGCCTGTATTGCAAAATTTTTCAATATTTAAAATGCTAATTATGTGGGTATGGCACATTAAACTCTTACTGTTTCAATCGTTTTTCCTCTTGCAGAAGTTTATCATTTTGTTTCTCTCGGTCTATTTGAGCACTCTGCTGTTTCATTCGCATTTCTTTAAGATCAGTGAAGCTTCTTATTAACTGATTGTCGCATGCGGACGACATGGTGTTGATTAGAAGCTCTTGCGGATTCATTTTTGAAAAGTCCTACAATTTTAAAATATATATAAAAAGGAGTAAGATAAAAAATATACACATTAACATTAGATTTTAAGATCTTTATGATAAATTTTTGATCAAATATAACATTTCGAGGCTGCTCGACTAGAAGACCACGGGATCTCTGACAAAATCCAATAGTGGTAAACACATTAAATTACGATTTACCCTAACAACCAAAAGAATGGTGGTCAGATATAACTGATGAGCTCAGGAAAACCACAATATTGGCTCGAGAGTTGAACCTCAGTGAGTGAACATATGACTGAAAAAGTCAATGCAAAAGGAATAATTTGCTTGTTGGGAAAAAAAAGGTTTTTTTTAATTAACAATTTATTTAATTTATTTAACTAGTACTAAACTTATACTGTTAAGTTTAATAAACTAATAATGCATTGAAATTGTGTGCGCTTATCGAACTTGATTGTTCATTTAATATGAAATGTAGGGCTAACAAGTAAGAAAACTCTAGTCGAGACCGCTCGACTAGGGTATACCCTGAACCCTGCGAAGAGCCGCAATTCCAAACAATCTCCGTTTCTTTAATATACATAAGTATATATATGTTCATTAAAAGCAACACATATACACACACATACTCAGGCGCAAGCACAAGCGCAAGTCGGTGCGTCAGCTGTTCTTTGGCTGCTTTGCATGGCAATGTTACGGGAAATTAAATGTTTAATAACTTTTCTAGAGAAACGATTTTAATCAAACTTGTTGGGCGTGATCATGTCATCCATATGTATGTATGTGCCAAAGCACAAGTCTCTAATATTTGATATACGGGAGTTACAAATTTGAGGCGAAGAGGTCGTGGCACCCAAAATTTAACAAAAACCGAAATTGCGTAAGGCCGAAATAAAAATAAATGCGAAATTTGAAGACTCTAGCTAGAAAGATGTATTAGATAGAATTTAATAGCTTAATTTAGATTTTCGTTTTTAATCGATAACAATAAAACGATAACAGTTATCGAATTTCTGAATCAAACTCGATATTTTCGTGCTATACAGGAATCTACATAAAAAATTTCAAATCTCTAGGTTTTGAGAACGACGCGTTCATACATACGGACAGACGGACATGGCCATATCAACTCGGCATCCTGATCAAGAATATATAAACTTTATGGGGTCTGCCACGCCTCCTTCTGCCTGTTACATACATTTTAACAAAAACATTATACCCTGAATTCCCATTTTCAATGGGTTCAGGGTATAAAAATGCGCTTTACGCAGACACCTGAGTTCCCGGTGTAGCCAGAACTACCTTGGCAAGCGTAATTAAATGTGACAGTTTAAGCTTGATATCAATATTAAATATATCGTAAATGTAAGATACACACATGCGACTCAAGCATACTTTGCGTACTTTGAGTAATACCATACACAAAGTATGTAAGTATGCATCAGTCGCTCAAAGACCTTTATCTTCATTTCACTTAAGCGTTCGCTCGTGGTCTGACCGAAACGATTGAGAAACGAAAAAAACGGTTGTAGTCCAAGCGCGAGCAAGCTGAGCGAACCCCGTTTTTTTCCGTCACTCGCTAGCATTTTTGTCAAATACTCAGTAAAGACTCTTATTCGAAGACTACGCAACATGCTCAACTATTATTTGCGATCTGCAGTGATAAGCTGATACTTTTATATGTCGCGAGCGATGTGTTATCGGGTATGCTCAGTCAGCTTGCCATTATTTTGTAGCGTGATACATTGCATCTTAGAAGAAAAGTTTATTAATCTATTATATTACTTTATATTATCAAACCTTGGTATACTTTTCTCTGACATGTCTTAGAGATATACAAATTATTTTTGGGTCCTGAAAATAGATTATTAAATTTAAAGACTTAAGAACTTCAGGTTGCCAAGCCAAAGAAATTTTTTACGTATACTCGTGTCCAGCATACGCAGCACCAGTTTATCATATTTTTGATAAGTCATACCATTTAGCTATTATCGATACCGCGAAACCTAAAGATTTCAATATATAAGTTTACGTAAGCAAAGTCAAAAGCAGTTCAACGCCCTGCAACACGCGCTCCGCCAAAAATGCTGACCTACGGTCTTCATTGCATCCGCTCCAAGCAGCAAAACAATTCTTAAGAATTATGGTTACGAGAGAAACACGCCCAACCGCTGGTGCAACCGCTGGCGCAACCGCTGGCGCATCCGCTGTAGTCGATATTTAAGCCACCCAATAATGTAATAGT
Organism: Drosophila paranaensis; assembly: GCA_035047545.1. Lineage (NCBI taxonomy): Eukaryota > Metazoa > Arthropoda > Insecta > Diptera > Drosophilidae > Drosophila > Drosophila paranaensis. Next base: position 1,012,351 of record JAWNPL010000043.1, read on the forward strand.
TTTTAGTTTCATTTTTGTATTCAAATAAACAAGTCGCTTTGCTGCGACAAATTAAACGAAACAAATCGTTTTTTAACTGGCGCCCGAGCAGGGACCAACGCGTACAATAGAATACCCAGTTTCTAAGTGCGTAATCGGTATAACAATATAGCCCCAAAGTGTTCATACGTTTTTACCGTCGCTGGTTCAAATAATTCTCGCAGTGAAACTCCCATAAATTCATTTGTGGCTGTGAAATTATTAAAATTAGGCACGACAATTAAACAATTATTAAGTGCCAAAACAAACAGCGCGACAATAAAACAATTATTAAGCGCCAAACAACAAAAAATAATTAAAGCACAACAATAACTCAATTATTACGTGCCAAGCAGCAACCGTCAAGGCTATAAGACCCGCTCCTAGCCAACCACTGGAAGAAGTGAAGGCCCCGAAACCTGAGTAGGACATCACGACACCAATAAGGAGACTTTCGACCTTCCGCAGAGGATGACCATAGCTGCTATTATATTGTAAGTTAAAATAAGAAAAAGTAATCAAAAATAGAATTAAAAGAGAGAAAAACAAGTAAGAACGTTGCTGTCGGACGCAACCGACAGCGAAATACTATTTCACGCCCCAACAGCACACAAGGGCATCTATCACATTACATTTTTTAAAATTTAACCTTAAATCCCCACTGTCGCCGCTCAAATTAGCTGCAGATTAAAACTTTTCATTGGAGGTAGCCAGACAGTTTCAATTAGAATCGAAGCTTAGAGATGCCACCTCTCTCGATTTATCTCGATTGCCTTACCTTAGCAAGAACACGCACCTAAATCGAGAGATGTGGCATCTCTCCAAATAAGAGAGGTGGCAACTCTCAAAATGAGAGAGGTGGCAACTCTGAAAATGTGATATACATAAGTTCGTGGGCTCGAACCCCGGTGCGGTCATGTTGATATTTTTGTTACATTTTCTTTATTTAGTTATTTTGTATTAATAAAATATTCTTTTCTAACACATATATATAATTTGGCAAATCAAAAGACAAGGTCAAAGGTCACAACGTCATTATGTGGCGCGTTATTGGCTCAGAAGCTGCAGATGTTTCAGTTTTGATTTGCCACGCCCCCAGTGGCCGTAGACAAATAATATTTGGCATGTGCATAGAGTGGGCGTTTAAGAAGATAACTGTAAAGTTTGGATGCTTACATTCGAAAAATGCGAAAATTACAGGGTATTTTTCTGTATGTCACGCCCCTTTTGGGGCGTAACAATAATTTTTGGGGAATCGATAGAGGAGGCCCCTAGTAACCTAGCATCCAATTTTGAAGCTTCTAGCACTAAAACTGTGGGAGATATAAGCTGATATTTGTTGCCACGCCCCCTGAAGGCGTAGATATATCCGCCATACCTTTTCGATTGTGGGATATTAACCCGAGTATATATACCAAGTCTCAAGTCTCTAGCATCAATAGTGCTCAAAATATAACGAAACTAGTGAAATCACTATGTATTCAGATCCGATTTACCACGCCCCTAGTAGGCGTGGCCATAAAATTTTGTGGGCGATCTTTATAGGATCGTAACAGTAACCCACGTGCCAAATTTGGGCGTTGTAGCTTTAAAACTGTAGAAGATACAGTTTAACCCGATTTTCCACGCCCCCAATGGGCGTAGATATATCCGCCATAGCTTTTTGATTTTGGGATGTCGACATGAATGTTCAGTTAAAATCTCAACACTCTAGCCCTTCTAGAAGTAGTGTTTCTGAGATACAGGAAAATGCATTTTACGATTTGCCACGCCCCTAGTGGGCGTATCGGGAAAATCTTGACACTTTATCAGACGAGGGTATACACGAGTATATATTTCAAATTTCAAGTCTCTAGCTTCAATAGCGTCGAAATGGTTTGCGTTCATATGGACAGACGGACAGACGGACGGACAGCGTGACGGACATTGCACAAACCCAATATACTATATCACTACGTGAAATACTATAATTATAATTACAGTTAATCATGGCAAACCCAAGTAACTTAATAAGACCATCATTGTTGTCTGATGATGCGTCATCCTCCAGACCAACACCCCCCAATAACGCCCAAATGAATATAGACCAACTAACACAATTAATTTCGAAAATTGTCATCGAGACTCTAGCAAAAAACAATACAGCCGAATCACCCAAACCAAGCCCTTTCGACGCCCCAGACGTATCAATCAGACCCGAATATAGTAATAGAATATCTGAATTAGACAAGGTTCCAGATATAGTCAAAGGCTTAAGAGAATTCAATGGAAATTCAGCTGAGTTTAGCTCCTGGAAGAAGAGTGTTGACAGAATAATGGAAATTTATACCGGACAGGAAGGTAGCCCTAGGTATTTCGGCATCCTTCACACAATAAGAAACAAAATAACCGGACTAGCAGATACAGCATTAGAATCTTACAACGTACCACTCGACTGGAGTGCCATTACTAAATGCCTGACTTTACATTACGCTGATAAGAGGGATATTACAACCCTAGAATATCAGATGACTGGACTGACTCAAGGTAATCAATCTGTTGAAGAATTCCATTCAGACGTTTATAAACATTTATCACTTATTCTTAACAAAGTGGGTTGTATGAATGTGACCAGAGAATCTGAGCGATTACTGACTAAAGTATATCGTGATAAGGCACTTGACACCTTCGTAAGAGGTCTCCAAGGTGATCTTCCTAGACTTCTAGGAATTAAAGAACCCGCCGACTTGCCACAAGCCCTTCATTTATGCCTCAAGTTAGAAAATCAAAAGTATGTCGCCTCCCAAGCCAACCAAAAAGGCCGTATGCAATCATTCCGAGCTCCTCCAATAACACAAAATAACATTCCACGTCAACCAATTCAATCTTATAGGCCAAACCCCAGTTTTCAACAAAATAAAATAACACCTTATGGACAGCAGTTCAAGCAACAGCCAAGTTACACCTTCCCAATAGCACATCCTCGTCCGTCCGGACAACAATTCTTTCAACAGTCAAACTACAGTTATCCTGTAGCACCCCCTCGTCCGTCTGAACCAAAACCTTACCCTCGTCCCGAACCTATGGACGTAGATAAGTCTATACAAACGAAGCAGGTTAATTATGTCAATCGCCCAAATTTCGATATGGAAAAACGACCTCCATACAACACAGGGCCAGAACTAAAAAAAACCACGAAATTATAATACAGAAACAGCCGAAGAGAACGAAAATCAAACTCACATAGAAGAACAAAGACAGGCAGAATTGGAACAATACGGTAACGAACACTATGCAGACGTAGAAAATCTAGCCGAAAACTCACCACACGAGTACGAATACTCGGCTGAAGATTACCAAGTTGGACATTCAGACATACATTTTTTAGAATAAAGTCCTCCTCACTTCCATACTTTGAATGCAAGCTTGGAGGAGGAAAGACCCTGAAAATTTTAATTGACGCTGGCTCGAACAATAATTATATCAAACCAAATTTAGTAAGAAACCCAAAAGAAAATATAGAACCATTCGATGCAATCTCTGTAGGAGGTAACATAAAAATAACACAGCACATAGAAGCAAATCTGTTTGACATTAAAGACGTAAGAATTAAATTCTTTCTACTGCCGACTCTAAAATCATTCGATGCCATTCTAGGAAACGATAGTCTTAAGCAGCTAAATGCAGTAATCTTTTCTAACGACAACATTATGACTCTAAAAAACAAATACAATATTCCTATCAAAGAAAAACGAATACAAGCAGTTAATAATTTAAATATTAGAACTGAACACATGTCTAAAGAACAATTCACTAGCATTACAAACTTAACAAAGAAATTCTCGAGTTTATTTTCAAAACCCAATGACAGATTATCATTTGCCACCTGTGTCCAAGCAGAAATAAGAACCACCTCAGACGCTCCAATTTATACGAAATATTACCCTTATCCCATGTCTTTACAACGAGAAGTAGAAGCACAAATACAAAAACTGTTAGACGACGACATAATACGGCCCTCTCGTTCTCCATATAACTCTCCTGTAATAATAGTACCAAAAAAGTTAGACGCATCTGGCGAAAGGAAATATAGATTAATCATTGACTATAGGAAGTTAAATTCCATAACCATCGCCGATCGGTATCCCATACCAGAAATAAACGAGGTATTAGCACAGCTAGGAGACAACAAAATATTCTCCGTACTTGATTTGAAAAGCGGATTTCATCAGATCCTATTAAAAGAAAAGGACATAGAGAAAACTGCCTTCTCCATAAAAAATGGAAAATATGAGTTTAAACGACTCCCCTTTGGTTTGAAAAACGCGCCATCCATATTTCAAAGAGCCTTAGATGACATACTAAGGCAACACAGGAAAAATCTGCTCTGTTTACAAAGATGACATAGTCGTGTTCAGCAAAGATGAAAAATCCCATCTAGATCACCTCGAAACAATATTCCATACGCTCCACGAAGCTAACATAAAATGCCAAATAGACAAATGCGAATTTTTTAAAACTATAGTAGAATTTTTAGGTTTTGTTATTTCAGATAAAGGCATAGAAACTAACAAAAAAAAAGGTAGAAGCAATTGCCAACTATCCACCACCAAACACGCTTAAACAACTTCGGTTATTTCTCGGCCTATCCGGCTACTATCGCCGTTTCATCAAAGATTATGCAAAATTAGCAAAACCTCTCACCTCGTTGTTACGTGGTGAGGACGGCAGAATATCAAAGCAAGCTTCAAATAAGATATCCATAAAATTAGATTCAGTTGCCCTAGAGGCATTTAATAAATTGAAAATTTCATTAATATCAGACGATGTTATTCTCAAATATCTCGACTTCAAAAAAGAATTTCACCTGACTACCGATGCATCGAATCACGCAATCGGTGCAGTTCTCTGCCACGACGGACACCCTATTTCTTTCATATCTAGAACATTGTGTAAAGCAGAAGAAAATTACGCAACAAATGAAAAAGAAATGTTAGCTATCGTTTGGGCTCTAAAGTCCCTCAAGAATTACCTTTACGGAAATTCAAAAGTCAAAATATTCACAGACCACCAACCTCTTACACATTCCCTTAGTAGTTGGCATGGGAACGCCAAAATTAAAATGTGGAAGGCAATCTTAGAAGAATACGACTACCAGCTAGTTTACAAGCCAGGTAAAGAAAATATAGTCGCCGATGCATTGTCCAGAACCCCTAACCAATTAAATAACCAAATAAATTCAATGACAGTCACCATTCATAGTGCAGATAGTTCAAGCCATCATTTGATACCAAGCCTTGAAGCCCCTATCAACGTTTATAAGAATAAAATCATAATTGCAAAGGAAAACAAAGAAACTTACGAACTTAGCATTCCGTTCCCCACCTTCCATAGACACTACATAGCGAGAGAATAATTTTCAGAAACCGACCTTATCAGCTTACTAAAAAAGTACTTAAACCCATCCGTCATAAACGGAATTCTCACAACTGAAGACATCATGGCCAAGCTACAGAATATCTAACCGTCTCACTTCAATACTTTCAAGATACGATTTTCGCATAACAGAATTATAGATTTAGAAAAAGACTCGGATCAAGAGGAAGAAATATTAAAAACACACAATAGAGCACGTAGAAACGCATACGAAAACCAAAAACAGATCGCGGAAAAGTATTACTTCCCAAGAATGAACGCCAAAATTACAAACATAGTAAAACAATGTAGGGTTTGCAAAGAAGAAAAATACGATAGACGACCAACAAACCCAAGTCTGAAGGAAACACCGATACCCGAGTATCCAGGCCATATCATTCATATAGACATTTATTCTACCGAAAAGCACCTCGTGCTCACTCCAATAGACAAATTCTCAAAGCTTGCGCAAGGTAGAATTATAAAATCTAAAGCTATAGAAGATATCAGACAACCATTACACGAAATACTTTTCTACTATGGAGTACCAAAATTTGTAGTAGTAGATAAGTAAAAAAAAAAATCACTTAATTCGGCTTCCATCTCTTTCATGATGAAAGATCAGCTCAACATTGAAGTTTTCAAAGTACCACCATATAAGAGTTCAGTAAACGGACAGATAGAACGACTACACTCCACTTTATCAGAAATAATGAGATTTCTTAAAAGAGAAGGCAAAGATAGAAACTTCGCAGATCTCCTGCAGAGAGCTATTTACGAGTATAACAATTCCATACATTCAGTCACTAAACAACGCCCACTAGATATTTTCTTTGGCAGAAAGATTACAACAGACCCCGAACAATTCGAACAAGCACGCAAAGATAACATAACAAAGCTAAAAGAACAGCAGACCAAAGACCTAAAATATCACAACCAATCTAGAAACCCTATACTAACCTACAAAACTGGATAATTGACGTAAAAATCAACACACGACTAGGATCTAAACTTTCCCCCAGATACAAAAAAGAAATAGTTAAAGAAGACAACGGCACAACCATAAAAACAGAGTCAGGAAAAATAGTACATAAAAGCAATATTAAAAATTACTTTTCTCTACAGGATACTGAGAGTAATCCCAATACAGGCACGAGTGGAAATGACTAATTATACAAATAGACACATACTCACCCTTCATGACCAACGCCATCCAAAAACATTTGTACCCTACTAACAATTTAAATACTAACATACAAATACAAATCCGTTTGATTAAAGAGGAAATAACAAACATAAAATACGCCATACAATGGGGTAAACTAAACATAGTAAACAGCATTCTCTTAAATGATAAAGATTTAGACCTATAATTAAAGACAATACAATTGTAAACTTACAATTCAAAGAAATTTTCAAATATAAAAACACAATGTTAGATTAAGAAACAGCTGTAAAATTTATAACATGAAAATTTGTAATCAACAAGTAAGAAAACTCTAGTCGAGACCGCTCGACTAGGGTATACCCTGAACCCTGCGAAGAACCGCAATTCCAAACAATCTCCGTTTCTTTAATATACATAAGTTTATATATATGTTCATTACAAACAACACATACACACACACATACACAGGCGCAAGCACTCACAAGCGCAAATCGTTGCGTCAGCTGTTCTTTGGCTGCTGTTTGCATGGCAACGCTATGGGAAATTAAATGCTTAATAACTTTTTTTCTAGAGTAACGATTTTGATCAAACTTGTTGGGCGTGATCACGTCATCCATATATATGTATGTGCCAAAGCACAAGTCTCTAGTATTTGATATGCGGGAGTTACAAATTGGAGGCGAAGGGGGCGTGGCACCCAAAATTTAACAAAAACCGAAATTGCGTAAGACCCAAATAACACTAAATGCAAAATTTGAAGACTCTAGCTATAAAGATGAATTAGATAGAATTTTATAGCTTAATTTAGATTTTCGTTTTTAATCGATAACAATAAACCGATAACAGTTATCGAATTTCTGAAACAAACTCGATATGCGCGCCCTATACAGGGACCTACAAAAAAATTTGAAGTCTCTAGCTATTGTAAGTTCTGAGATCGACGCGTTCATACATACGGACAGACGGACAGACGGACAGACAGACAGACAGACGGACAGGGCTAAATCGACTCGGCTTGTCTCCCTGATCAAGAATATATATACTTTATGGGGTCTGCCACGCCTCCTTCTGCCTGTTACATACATACGCCTTCCAACAAAAACATTATACCCTGATTACCCATTTTCAATGGGTTCAGGGTATAAAAAGATGTAATAGATTTAAGAGAAAACAATTGTATACCCAAATTAATGTTAGGGAAAGATGCAAAATGCGACTACAGCAACGCAGACCACATCGAAAGCTTAGAAGAAATCCAAGAAGACATCGTACTACTTAACAACTTCCAAGGTAGAATAAAGTGAGAGGACACTGATCAAATAGTCCAAGAAGAAACACAAATCTTCAATTCACCAACATCCCGTTTTTCTGACACTTGAGGACAACTGTTAAATTGAGGGTGGAAGAGTTAACGTAAGCAAAGTCAAAAGCAGTTCAACGCCCTGCAATACGCGCTCCGCCAAAAATGCTGACCTACGGTCTGCATTGCATCCGCTCCAAGCAGCAAAACAATTCTTAAGAATTATGGTTACGAGAGAAACACGCGCAACCGCTGGCGCAACCGCTGGCGCATCCGCTGTAGTCGATATTTAAACCACCCAATAATGTAATAGTTTTTAGTTTCATTTTTGTATTCAAATAAACAAGTCGCTTTGCTGCGACAAATTAAACGAAACAAATCGTTTTTTAACTTTTATATATATATATATATATATATATATATATATATATATATATATATATATATATATATATATATATATATATATATATATATATATATATATATATATATATATATATATATATATTTATTAGGGTGCTTACTTGTTGTATTTAGGGTAAAAAATTTGAATAAAATAAATAACATTTTAAATTTATTTCAATAGTTGACTCGAGTCGAGTTACCAACTAGGAAATAAGTATAGCTTCGAGACTTAGGTTGCAAAAAAAAAATAGAACTTACCTGTACACGATCCTGTGGCAAAAACTGACACAAATTGCTGACTTGAATGTTATATGCAGCAATAAAAGACAAATACTTTGCTTTCGACAATTCCTTCGCATTCACAAAAAAACGAGATTCTCCATTCCGATATATTGTTCGCTTAAATGCTTCTATAGATTCATTATTTCTTCCAAAAATCGTGATAATAATTGTTGCAGCTCTTTTATCACTTTGGATGTAATCAGCGATACTAGAAGACCGATCCAACAACTGTGGGTCACCTCCCAACCCTAGTACAATAGCTGATACAATAGTCGACTTTCCTGTTCCATTGGGCCCCGTTAACACATTAAAGTATTCTTTCGGATAGAACGTAATTTCAGAATACGACCTGAAATAAAATATATATGACTTAAGTTTGGACTAAGAATATTTTTAAACAAATAAATTGGGACTAGTAGCAATGAATAGTATAAAGTAACGATCCCCTCAGACCTATCAGATTCCACCCTCAAGCCGCCGTGGTTAACTTTTTATACCCTGAACCCATTGAAAATGGGAATTCAGGGTATAATGTTTTTGTTGGAAGGCGTATGTATGTAACAGGCAGAAGGAGGCGTGGCAGACCCCATAAAGTATATATATTCTTGATCAGGATGACAAGCCGAGTCGATTTAGCCCTGTCCGTCTGTCCGTCCGTCCGTCTGTCCGTCTGTCCGTATGTATGAACGCGTCGATCTCAGAACTTACAATAGCTAGAGACTTCAAATTTTTTTTGTAGGTCCCTGTATAGGGCGCGCATATCGAGTTTGTTTCAGAAATTCGATAACTGTTATCGTTTTATTGTTATCGATTAAAAACGAAAATCTAAATTAAGCTATAAAATTCTATCTAATTCATCTTTCTAGCTAGAGTCTTCAAATTTTGCATTTCGTGTTACTTAGGCCTTACGCAATTTCGGTTTTTGTTAAATTTTGGATGCCACGCCCCCTTCGCCTCAAATTTGTAACTCCCGTATATCAAATACTAGAGACTTGTGCTTTGGCACATATATACATATGGATGACATGATCACACCCAACAAGTTTGATTAAAATCGTTACTCTAGAAAAAAAGTTATTAAGCATTTAATTTCCCATAACATTGCCATGCAAGCAGCAGCCAAAGAACAGCTGACGCACCGACTTGCGCTTGTGTGTGCTTGCGCCTGTGTATGTGTGTGTGTATGTTTTGTTTGTAATGAACATATATATACTTATGTATATTAAAGAAACGGAGATTGCTTGGAATTGCGGTTCTTCGCAGGGTTCAGTGTATACCCTAGTCGAGCGGTCTCGACTAGAGTTTCTTACTTGTTATACCCTGAACCCATTGAAAATGGGAAAATCAGGGTATAATGTTTTTGTTGAAATGTATGTAACAGGGAGAAGGAGGCGTGGCAGACCATAAAGTATATATATTCTTGATCAGGGAGACAAGCCGAGTCGATTTAGCCCTGTCCGTCTGTCCGTCCGTCCGTCTGTCCGTCTGTCTGTCCGTATGTATGAACGCGTCGTTCTCAGAACCTATAAGATCTAGAGACTTGAAATTTTTTATGTAGGTTCCTGTATAGCACGAAAAGATCGAGTTTGTTAAAAAAAATCGATAACTGTCTTAATTTTAATGTTATCGATTAAAAACGAAATCGATGCTCCGTTATATAATTCTATATAATTCATCTCTATAGCTAGAGTCTTCAAATTTTGCATTTAGTGTTATGTAAGCCTTACACAATTTCGGTTTTTGTTAAATTTTGGATGCCACGCCCCGTTCGCCTCAAATTTGTAAGTCCCGTATTTCAAATACTACAGACTTGTGCTTTGGCACATACATACATATCATCAAAATCGTTACTCTAGAAAAAAAGTTATTAAACATTTAATTTCCCATAGCATTGCCATGCAAAGCAGCCAAAGAACAGCTGACGCGCCGACTGGCGTGTGTGTGTGAGTGCGCCTGTGCGTGTATGTTTTGCTTCTAATGAACGTACATATGCATGTGTATATAAAAGAAACAAAGATTGCTTGGAATTGCGGCTCTTCGCAGGGTTCAGGGTATACCCTTGTCGAGCGGTCTCGACTAGAGTTTTCTTACTTGTTAATTAATAAATAATTCGAACGAATGTGTGGGCCACATTGGACAGAAAATTCAGTTTTAAACAAGTACGAAGCATGTAGTCAGTGTCCGACTAGGAGATCGCCATTGCGCCGTTTTTAAGCAGAAAAGTAATAGAAACAAGTAAGAGTGCTCTAGTCGAGACTGCTCGACAAAGAGATCACCTGAACCCTGCGAAGAACTGCGATTCCTAAGAGCCGCTAACATTCTCCGTTACTTTTATATGTATGTACATATGTAGCAAGCAATACATACACACACAGACGCAGGCACAAGCACACAATCTGCTAACTGTGCATTATGACTCATCAGCTTCGCCGACAATATGAGATATTAAATGTTTAATAACTTTTTTTCTAGTCGAACGATTTTGATCAAATTTGTGGGGCGTGATCATGACATTCACATGTGTGTATGTGCCAAAGCACAAGTCTCTAGTACTTGAAATACGTGATTTAGCAATTTGAGGCGAAGGGGCAATTTGAGGGCGTGGCATCCAAAATTAAAAAAAAATCGAAATTGCAGAAGGCTCAAATAACACTAAATGCAAAATTTTGAAGACTCTAGCTAGAAAGATGAATTAAATAGAATTTTATAACTAAATGAAGATATCGGTTTTTAATCGATAACATTAAAACGATTATAGTTATCGAATATTTGAAACAAACTCGATCGAATCGTACTATGCACGAACTTCCAAAAAAAATTTGAAGTCTCTAGCTCTTATATCTTCTGAGATCGACGCGTTCATACATACGGACAGACGGACGGACGGACAGACGGACAGACAGACAGACGGACAGGGCTAAATCGACTCGGCTTCTCTCCCTGATCAAGAATACATATACTTTGTGGGGTCTGCCACGCCTCCTTCTGCCTGTTACATACATTTTCACAAAACCATTATACCCTTTTTTCCCATTTTCAATGGGTTCAGGGTATAATTAGCTTCAATTTTTTAAATTCCACTTCAAATTTTGCATTTAGTGTTATTTGAGCCTTCAGCAATTTCGGTAATTGGTAAAACACGTATTTCAATTACTAGAGACTTGTGCTTTGGCATATACAGTATATATATTCCTATATAGTATATATATTCTTGATCAGGATGACAAGCCGAGTTGATATAGCCCTGTCCGTCTGTCTGTCTGTCCGTCTGTCCGTATGTATGAACGCGTCGTTCTCAGAACCTACAATAGCTAGAGACTTGAAATTTTTATGTAGGTTCCTGTATAGCACGAAAAGATCGAGTTTGTTTCAGAAATTCGATAACTGTTATCGTTTTATTGTTATCGAATAAAAACGATCATCTAAATTAAGCTATAAAATTCTATCTAATTCATCTTTCTAGCTAGAGTCTTCAAATTTTGCATTTAGTGTTATTTGGACCTTATGCAATTTCGGTTTTTGGTAAATTTTGGATGCCACGCCCCCTTCGCCTCAAATTTGTAACTCCCGTATATCAAATACTCGAGACTTGTGCTTAGGCACATACACACATATGAATGACATGATCACGCCCAACAAGTTTGATCAAAATCGTTCGTCTACGAAAAAAAGTTATTGCAGACTGACCTCAGTTGTTGAGTCCAAATGCACATTAAGCAGACTGTGTGGTTATGCGTGCGTCTGTGTTGCTTGCTACATACATATGTATAAAAGTACCGAAGAATGTTAGCGGTTCTTAGGTTCAGGAAATCTCTTAGTCGAGCAGTTTCGACTAGAGCACTCTTGTTTTATATTTTATACCCTGAACCCATTGAAAATGGGAAATCAGGGTATAATGGTTTGTTAAAATGTATGTAATGGGCAGAAGGAGGCGTGGCAGACCCCACAAAGTCTATCCGTAAAATATCGACTTTGTATGGAGCACTTACACTGTACAAGTTGGTGTACGAATTTTCAATCATACCCACTGTACTCAGAAATGCAAGATAATTTAACGAGTTATGTTATTTGCCTCTATAACGATTATTAGATTTATTATCATCAAAATATGGCAAACATAATTTCGAAAAACATGCATATGCTTATTTACATATGTACATACTTACAAATAGGCGAAAATGTACTTACACAAAATCTTTACAGTAAACGGATTTAATTTTCCCAATCATCTTTGTTGAATTGGATACGTTTTAAGATTAACGAGGACGGTAATAATTTTGAGGGGGAAGTACTTTAATATTTTATATTTTAATAGTGCATTAATAGTGAACACTTCAGAACAGCGCGCCAATTACGACGGTAACCAACAATATGCGTTATAGCAAGAGCAGCGTTGATTTAAGTTTGCTATTTATGTCATTCGTAAATTCAATGTTAAATAAACATAAGTATTCCTTAACAATAATACTTCTTGAAGAAAGAAATATTTTGTTTTTAAGCCCGCGGTTAATATCTGTAAATAAGGTTCTAATATAAAGTCAAGATATCAAACATTTTAAGCATATAATTTTCGAATGAAATGGAAAGTTCGTATATAATGTACTTCAATTGGCGACACCACGGGACGACTCGACCAAGCATTTTACCACTAACCAAATAACACACAGATATAACATGCGGAACAATGAAATTCAACGAACGGACAAAGTTTTAATTTGCTCCCCGATGACAGCACTTTCACCGTTTCACTTTACTTTTTGTTGCGAACAGCGGGTACTATATGAAATGAAAACATGTGCTCTGCGAGCGCTCGTTCGGTAATGATCCACTTGTATGCAAAGCCCTTCCATGCAAACATGTATGCTTATTTTCTGATCTCTTCTCTCTCAAATATATATATATATATATATATATATATATATATATATATATATATATATATATATATATATATATATATATATATATATATATATATATATATATATATATATATATATATATATATATATATATTATGTACTAAAAAAGGCCAACATTATATTATATTTGCGAACCAATGCGACAAAGATCGGCCCAGAGGATCTGCCGAGACCAAGCGGGGCTGTTTCAAAGAACAGAGTCATGTTTCTTGGTTACCGATCCCATTGAGACGCCGCCGAGGCAGCAGTAGTCCAGGGAACTGAGTCAGTAAATGAGGCATTAGCGGTTATGAATGCCATAGACGTACCAATTGGAGAGGACAACGATTTTAACACCGGACCAATATTGCTGCTAGAGCAGTCAAACGTGCTGAGAGAGGCAATTAGGACATCGTTTTTAGACGTACAATATGAACAAATAAAGCCCATTGAATATGAGATAAAAATTTAATTGATGCCAGTATTCTGCCGCCCCGCCGCCTGTCTCAGTGTCAATAACACGTTGGGCGCTTTTGTTAGAAAACTATAACTATACACCGTTCGGGAGTGAACATGCCCCACGTTGACGCCCTGAGTCAATTAGATACCGTAGCCCATGTTGATGATGTGGAGTTAGATTTTCAACTGCAGTTGACACAGAATCGTGATCCTGACGTTGTTAAGTTGCGTAATGATCTGGAAGATCATTATGTCCGGGGTTTGAGCTGATAGACGGTGTCGCGTACCGGCGATCGCCCAATGGTGTGCCGCAGTTATATGTATGTCCCCGCAGAAATGAAAAGTGGCTCCTTCCCGATGTGAACCATACCTCTGACATTTGAAATGAGGCAAATGGCAAATGGCGTAGTAAAACTCGAGTCCATGTGAATCGAGGGCGATTCCTTGTCAGGACGGTCACGTTGTAAGGTATTTTAATTAATCGATATTTAGAATAAGTATATTGTGAACAACTAGCTTTAGTATTTTTAGTATTTAAGATCTGCCGTACAAATGTGGATGATCGAGAAAACGGAGAAAGGGCACACTCTTATTGTTTTGCCGCCTCTTTGGTGACCGTTGCCAACCTAATCACATATGATTAAAATATAATCGTGAAAATTAAAGCCATGACGTTATTTATCTGCCGTTTAATAATAAGCTGACAGGTTCACATTATTTGTCACGACCCCTGTGGGCGTAGATATATCCGCCATAATTTTTCTATTTTGTGATGTTAACCCGAGTATATAAGTTAACTGTGAGCTCCCAACGACCCGATCAGAGAAAGGGTATTCAGCACACGCTGCGCGCTGCCCGCTCGCGCTGACTCAACGTTATCAGCGGTCAGCGAGCCGGGTAAACAAGAGTGTCAAATTCGGCAAGCTCCATTGATCAGCAACTTTGCTGGGAGAACTTGCAGTTATGTGGCGTAACAAACGCCACGGGAATACGACACTCTTACGCTGCGTTTCAACGAAAGCTACCCGAGGTTGACGTTGTAATTGAACATTAACAACGACAGTTCGGTCGAATAAACTGTAACATTAAATCTCGCTCAATTCCTTTGTCTTGTGTTTGGCCAGGGCATTGTTCTAAAAATAATTGGCGCCCAACCACGGTGACTCGCGTCGCGGGTGATATTAAATACAAATAATAATTTGTACTACTTAGATACAATACTTAATACGAATGTGAAAAAAAAACAACAAACAACGTTGCAGTCGGACGCAACCAACAGCGAAATACTTTTTCACGTCCCAGGGGCATCCCATAGGGGCATCCATCACATTATATTTTTATACCCTGAACCCATTGAAAATGGGAAAATCAGGGTATAATGTTTTTGTTGAAATGTATGTAACAGGGAGAAGGAGGCGTGGCAGACCCCATAAAGTATATATATTCTTGATCAGGGAGAGTAGCCGAGTCGATTTAGCCCTGTCCGTCTGTCCGTCCGTCCGTCCGTCCGTCCGTCCGTCCGTCCGTCCGTCCGTCCGTCCGTCCGTCCGTCCGTCTGTCCGTATGTATGAACGCGTCGTTCTCAGAACCTATAAGAGCTAGAGACCTGGAATTTTTTATGTAGGTTCCTGTATAGCACGAAAAGATCGAGTTTGTTAAAAAAAATCGATAACTGTCTTAATTTTAATGTTATCGATTAAAAACCGATATCTTCATTTAGTTATAAAATTCTATTTAATTCATCTTCATAGTTAGAGTCTTTTAATTTTGCATTTAGTGTTATGTGAGCCTTACGCAATTTCGGTTTTTGTTAAATTTTGGATGCCACGCCCCCTTCGCCTCAAATTTGTAACTCCCGTATATCAAATACTAGAGACTTGTGCTTTGGTACATACATACATATGGATGACATGATCACGCCCAACAAGTTTGATCAAAATCGTTACTCTAGAAAAACAGTTATTAAACATTAAATTTCCCATAGCATTCCCATACAAAGCAGCCAAAGAACAGCTGACGCACCGACTGGCGTGTGTGTGTGCGTTCGTCTGTGTATGTGTGTGTATGCTTTGCTTGCAATGGACATACATATGCATGTGTACATAAAAAAAACAAATAATGTTTGGAATAGCGGTTCTTCGCAGGGTTCAGGGGATCTCTTAGTCGAGCGGTCTCGACTAGAGTTTTCTTACTTGTTATACCCTGAACCCATTGAAAATGGGAAAATCAGGGTATAATGTTTTTGTTGGAGGGCGTATGTATGTAACAGGCAGAAGGAGGCGTGGCAGACCCCATAAAGTATATATATTCTTGATCAGGATGACAAGCCGAGTTGATATAGCCATGTCCGTCTGTCTGTCCGTATGTATGAACGCGTCGTTCTCAGAACCTATAAGAGCTAGAGACTTGAAATTTTTTATGTAGGTCCGTGAATAGCACGAAAAGATCGAGTTTGTTAAAAAAAGTCGATAACTATTTTAATTTAATTGTTATCGATTAAAAACATTATCGAATGTTAGTTATAACATTATATCTCCCACGTCTTTATAGCTAGAGACCCCAAATTTTTTTGTAAGTTTTATATTTATTTTTTCTAATTTTGATTTTTGTTAAATTTTGGATACCGGCTCCAAATTTCCCCAAATATTTAAATTGAGGTTAGTTGCACTCAAAGCCAGTAAATGAATGGGTTTACATTTTTAAAAATTGGAAAAAATGTAATAAAATATGTTGAACATAAGCTGAAAATTTCATTCAAATCCATTAATTCGCGCAGAAGTTATTAAACAAAACGTTTGGCCAATCGGCCAAACACGTGACCAGCAAAGCAAAGCAAACTGTTTTCCTATACATGTGCACACATACACACATACACATTGAGCTGCGTGCATCTAGCAAGTTCTAAAACCCGCAAGTTTTAGTGTACATATTTCCAATAGATGGCGCTATGATTTGCGAATTATCAGCTGCTCAGTTGGTTCGAAACTTGGATGCCGCTATTCAATCGAACCATAGATGACGCTATTAGCTAAACAATTGAAATGAATTGAATTTAGTTTTCTGTGCGTTTATACGAACTACTAATTATGCAGTATTTTAACGCAGATAGCGCGGGGTTTAGGGTATCTCCTAGTCGTGACCGCCGACTAGAGTTTTCTTACTTGTTTATAAATTAACCTTAAATCCCCATTGTCACCGCTCAAATTAGCTACCGACTACAAATTTTCATTGGAGGTGGCCCTCCTTACCCCTTAGCAAAAACACGCACCTAAATTGAGGGAGACGGCACCTCTCAAAATGAAAGAAGTGGCAAATCTGAAAATGAGATAGAAGTTTGTTGGCGAGCACGAATGTTGATGTTTTATATTTTATCTTTATTTAGTTATTTTGTGTTAATAAAATATTCTTTTCAATACATATATAAAATTTGCAAATCAAAAGACAAGGTCAAAGCTCACAAAGTCATTATGTGGCGCGTTATTGGCTCAGAAGCTGCAGATGTTTCAGTTTTGATTTGCCACGCCCCCAGTGGCCGTAGACATATATTTTTTGGCGTGTTCATAGAGTAAGCGTTCAGGTTTTGATGCTTACATTCGAAAGATACGAAAATTACAGGGTATTTTTTGCAAGTCACGCCCCTTTTGGGGCGTAACAATTTTTGGGGAATCGATAGAGAAGGCCCCCAGTAACTTAGCATCCAATTTTGAAGCTTCTAGCACTAAAACTGTGGGAGATATAAGTTGATATTAGTTTCCACGCCCCCTGTGGGCGGAGATATATCCGCCATAGCTTTTCGATTGTGGGATGTTAACCCGAGTATATATACCAAGTCTCAAGTCTCTTCGCTCAATAGTGCTCAAAATATAACGAAACTAGTGAAATCATTATGTATTCAGATCCGATTTGCCACGCCGCAAGTAGGCGTGGCTATAACATTTTTTGAGCGATCTTTATAGTATCGTAACAGTAACCCACGTGCCAAATATAAGCGTTTTAGCTTTAAAACTAGAAGATACAGTTTGACCCGATTTGCAACGCACCCAATGGGCGTAGATTTATCCGCCATAGCTTTTTATACCCTGAACCCATTGAAAATGGGAAATCAGGGTATAATGGTTTTGTGACAATGTATGTAATAGGCAGAAGGAGGCGTGGCAGACCCTATAAAGTATATATATTCTTGATCAGGGAGACAAGCCGAGTCGATTTAGCCCTGTCCGTCTGCCTGTCTGTCTGTCTGTCCGTCTGTCGGTCTGTCCGTCCGTCTCTCCGTCTGTCCGTATGTTTGAACGTGTCGATCTCAGAAGATATAAGAGCTAGAGACTTCAAATTTTTTTTGGAAGTTCGTGTATATCATGATTCGATCAAGTTTGTTTCAAATAATCGATAACTATCACCGTTTTAATGCTATCGATTAAAAACCGATATCTTCATTTAGTTATAAAATTCTATTTAATTCATCTTTATAGTTAGAGTCTTCAAATTTTGTATTTAGTGTTATTTGAGCCTAACACAATTTCGGGTGTCACGCCCCCTTCGCACCAAATTTGTAACTCCCGTATATAAAATATTAGAGACTTGTGCTTTGGCACATACATACATATGGATGACATGATCACGCCCAACAAGTTTGATCAAAATCGTTGCTCTAGAAAAAAAGTTAATAAACATTTAATTTCCCATGGCATTGCCATGCAAATAGCAGCCTAAGAACAGCTGACGCACCGACTGGCTTTTGTGTGTGCGTTCGCCTGTGTATGTGTGTGTATGTTTTGCTTGTAATGAACGTACATATGCATGTGTATATAAAAGAAACAAAGAATACTTGGAATAGCGGTTTTTCGCAGGGTTCTGGAGATCTCTTAGTCGAGCGGTCTCGAGTAGAGTTTTCTTACTTGTTGATTTTGGGATGTCAACGTGAGTGTTCAGTCCAAATCTCAAGTATCTAGCCCTTCTAGAAGTAGTGTTTCTGAGATACAGGAAAATGCGTTTTCCGATTTGCCACGCCCCTAGTGGGCGTATCGGGAAAATCTTGACACTTTATCAGACGAGGGTATACACGAGTATATATTCCAAATTTCAAGTCTAGCTTCAATAGCGTAGAAATGGTTTGCGTTCATACGGACAGACGGACGGAAAGCATGACGGACATTGCACAAAACCAATATACTTTTTACACCTCGAGAAGAAGTCTAAAAAGGCAACAACTCCAAGACTATGACAACAACGGAACGGAGCAGCATCGCAGCGACAACACCAGCACTATAGATAAGGAGGTATCATGTCAGTGAGCCTTTCATTGAAATACTTAAGATCAAATAGTTTTTGTAATTATAAAATAACAATTGCGCGAGAAAATTATTGAGATTCCTGTGCCTGTGCTAAAGCTTTCCTCTTTTGTTTCCGGGGTCAAAGACTTATGAATTATAGAATGCGACTAAATAGTGACAGTAGCACTGACTGAGTTTTAGCTTCTTAACTTCAAGGTCATTGTCAGTTGGTTGAGAACAAACCCAGTTGTAAGGAAAATATGGACGGAGATCAGTTTCACACGTACATTGAATCAGCTTTGGCAGCCCAAGCTGAAGAATTAAGTAAAAGAGAACAGCAACTCAGAGCAGAGCTAGGGCAAAAGATTTAAGAGTTGTCAGGGCAACTAAACTAACCTGCCCGAATTTCTCGGCACACAAGACATATACGTGGCTTGAAGACAGGCGGCTCACGCCTCATACAAGATTTTTGAGAATTATGTAGTTAGCTCACGCCATTATCAGGCCATCATTATCATTCGAAACAAAGTAAGAGGCCCTGCAATCGTGGTCTTAGCCTCACTTCATACAGCCCTTAACTTTGAAGTAATCATAGCTCGCCTCGATTTCACGTACGGCGATAAGAGACCCATCCATGTTATAGAACAGGAAATGAGTACCCTCATGCAGGGATACATGACTATATTCGAATACTACGATGAGGTAGAAAAGATGCTCACCTTATTAACCAACAAAGTAAACATGTCCTACGATAAGGAGTTGGCAAAAAATCATGTGTGAAAAATTCAGAGGAGACTCTACGCGTATTTATATCTAGTCTAAAGAAAAGCTTGACTGACGTTCTATTCGCGGCTCAACCCTCGGATTTGCCGTCTGCCTTGCCACTGGCCCAGGAGGTGGAAGCCATCCATGAACGATACGCATTTGCGACGAGATATGCTAGAGGTCAAGAAGAGCGAGCAAGAAACGAATCAAGAAACCAGTCTCGCAGTAGCTATCAAGCCATGAGCAAAATGTTATTGCTCAGCCTAACCGAGGCAAAAGCCCAGCGTTTAAAAGACGGAAAGGTCAACAGCAAACTGAGGCAGCTAACCCCAGGTCAAGCAGTTCGTTGAGCGCATGTCCGATCAGAGGCGTCAGAGGGTAAACCATGTGTCAGATAAATCAGACCAAGCCGGCTGACGAGAAAAACGTGGCTGACATCGAAGATGGATCAGACTACGAGAGCGAAGGTGTCAACCGCCTTTTTGACAGCGTAAATTTTTAGGGCAAGGTCCCAGCTGTCGTTCCTACGGCGAAGAGTAGCGGGGGTAAGTCTTAAATTACTAATCGACACGGGTGCATCCAAAAATTATATGAAGCCTTTCAAACAGCTCAAAGGTCGAATCCCAGCTTGTCATACAGTCCATTGTAGCGTGTTGTACGTTAAATAAGCATATGCCCATCGTATTGTAGTGTATACAATATCTGGTGTCACTCATATACACAGTGGCACTTTGTCGCTGTGTTTACGTAACACATCCGCACATAAGCCGTCATATGATCCAGCGTGAGATCTGCAGCATAAGCATTTGTACCTTTATGTATATGCCGTCTGCATATACAAATTATGTAATGGTGTTGATTTGATAAACTTCGGTTATGAAGATTATGTTGGGGAGTTGACTTCCTCCCTTGATCTACTGGCCGTTGGGTACAGTGGTCTTATAAAAAGATAAATGCAATTGTTTTAACGGCCTGTGCCGGAGTAAATACGACTTATTCCAATGAGTGTCAACGTAAAACTAAAACTTAAACTCAAAGTCAAAGCTAAAGCTAGAAGCAAAAACGGCCAGAGTCATAGTCGGCAGTGCCGACTCTGCACAAAGCTCAACGTAACTGATAGCACTTCAACTTGCGGATTGCGCAAGTATCTTGTTACCGTCCCTTCTCTGCAGTGGGTGCATTGCACTGATTTGTCAGCGGAATGCGAGTGCGAGGGTAGCTTAATATTAAAGGGTCTAGCGTGCGAGGGTTACTTGTAAACTATTCCCCCACCAAGTTCGAGAGTGTCCTCGGTCACGTTGTATTTGCTGATGGCTTTTTGGTAGCTCCATCGTTGATTGTGTTCGCTTAAAAATATGATAGATGATGATAAAACAATTGCATGCGATGCTCAAGGTGATACCAAAGGTTAGTCAGCTTGTATATGTACCGGTCGACTCCAGTTCTTCCTTAAAGTTCTGGATGGTTTGTAAGTTCTTGTTATTCATCCTGTGGAGTTGTGGCATGCTTAATATTGGGTCATGGCTGATGATATTTAGAAGAGGTGACCCAGCAATGCCTGACGTCTTATTCACCATCTCGCGCCAGTTGACATATTTAGTGCCATGGACGACTGCAGAGAGCCGGAAAATGACGAGATGTATCCCATTTGTTGCGATTTCTGGGCCGCCGCCTGTAATGACTTTCGCTGAGCTCTCGTTGATAATAATGATGCCTTCATCCACTTCTGTGATGGGCTTCAAATGGCTTGGCTGTGTGCGGCAAAACGCTGTGCTACCGGCGTGGAGTGTACGGGCGCAAGTATTTTGTGTGGCTAGTTTGCAGATCGCAGCGTAGGTGGTTGTGACGCATTCGTTGACTGCTAATACGTCGTCGTTGCATTCGGCAATGGTATCCTCTTCTAGTTATATTGCGACGTGTTGATATGAGATAGGGAATATTGTGATCTTGCAGATGGACTTGATTCTAGGGTATGCTATTAGTATGTGGACAACATTTTCGGACTGAAGGATTTTAATTTTTGCCGTTTCGATTAGGCTGACTATGGGTATTTCTAAAGGATGTTCATCTAAAATTGTCTTTAAATCGTTATGATCGAAAATGGTAGGATTTATAATATCAGACTTAGCCAAAGTTATTGTTAGTATCAAATTTTGGATTTGGGTTATTAACATTCTGTTTCGTGCTAACAACGCCTCATATAAATACGGGGTATCGACAAAGTCCTTCTTTTTAGCCTTAATTATTTCGTTTACCGTCGCGATAATTTTATTAATCTGTTTCTGAGTTTCTGTGTTTATCTCTATCTGCCTGTTATTTTCATTAGCCAGTTGTGATCCGGACCATTTAATTTTTTCGTAATCGGACGCATCTGGAGTGCCAGCTATTACTTTGAGCGCAGTGCCTAAAAATCTAAGCTTCTTGCCATTCTGTGGTGTATTTTTATTACGGACAAAAAATTTTGTATATGTTCTATGTCTATGTCTAAAAGCTTTCGCATATGCGATTGGGGAAACAATTCTGCCAATTTTGCTGTCTCATCTGCAATATTCGTAAACTCGGTTAAGTTACAGGAGTGCCTAAGGAAATCTCTCTCATACCAACACCTTCCCATCTTCTATTGGTAGCTAGAATGGGAGTAGTCGATGATCCGACTATGTGCTGTCCCTAATAATAAGAAGATCGCAAGGCTAATCCTGTAAGAGGAGCGGAGAGAAAAACGGGAGGTGAAAAAGAATTGTAGTGCATTTTATTTCTATTTTTAGCTAATGTTGAAAAGTGTGGATAATTCTTACTTGAGGTTGTCCTTGAGGACCACCCTCCCCTTAATGAGAACTGAGGTCCCCAAATCTGCTTCTATTACTTCTTCCGTAAATAATGGGGTCAGCTTGTTATCTAGGCTTCTGTTATTTTTTACGAGAACTTTTTCGCCTACCTCAAAGATTCAGTGCTGTCTATCCGGGTTACACCTTGCAAGATTGTCTTGCTGCGCTTTGGCGATTTTGTCTTTGATGGCTTGCCTAAATTCGGTAGGTGTTGCATATATTATCTCTATAGGCTTTTGGTTTGTGACTGAATGTATGGTTCGGTTGTAAGCTACCGTTGGCCTCATAATAGGTTCTGTCGTGTCGGAGGACATCTTGTCCATTCTAAAAGCCCTCGCAATGTCCCCTAGAGTGCTGTGGAAACGTTCTACTTGCTGTAAATGGGGGTGCATTGACAACATCTATGTTATAGCCATTTTTAAGAAGTGATGTGATAGTTTCCGAGTTAAAGGAAGCTTCGTTGTCACAATATATTGTTTTCACATCTGGGAAAAAATTCATCAATTGGATAATGGGTATTTTTATGTCCACTATTGCGCGCGACGACAGTGGTTGTACCACGGCAAATTTTTAAAATTTGTCGACACAGGTAAGGAAAAGTTTCTTGTCAGTGGAGTATATGTCTATATGTAGCTTTTCGCCAACATATGATGGTATTGGGGTCACCCCCATTTCCTGTTTTTTTGGGTGCCTGTCATACTTTGTTCTGGTGCATGCTTTGCAGTTTATGACGGTCTCATGTGCCATTTTAGACATATTCGGAAAGTAATATTCACGGAGAATTTGTTTTACATTTTCTTGCGCTGCCCTGTGGGCTCTGTTGTGTTCGATTGCGATTATTTCTAACTGGTCATTTTTGTTAGTTATGTCTTCCACCATGTTCTTACAGGGCCAGAATTTTGTAGCAGGGTAATTTAATACCAATTCGTGTTGAACACAGGCTAATGTCGGCAAATCACAATGAATTGCATTTACAGCGTCTGCGACAATGAGTGGTTTCAGTGTTTTGAAAAGACTATTCTTATCTGTGAAGTGAATAATGTGACGGATCTTTTTACCAAAAAGTATAAGGCCTTGTCACCATTCGAACCGTGCTTCTTCTAAAACAATTTGGTTTTTGAAGCAGTTAAGTGGTTTAATGAGAGTACGCTAAGAACAGTAGCAGCGTCATATTGGGGTTCATTTTCTAAGGCATTCACGTTTTGCCTTGATAGGGCATCCGCAACTAAATTTTCCTTCCCTGGTTTGTAGAACACTTTCGCATTGTGTTCGTCAATAAAGGATTTTCATCTTTTGATCTTGGCGTTAGTATTTCTGTCCGAGACAGAGAAGGTAAGGGGTTGGTGATCAGTGAAGATATTAATCTCCCTTGTGCCATATAGATAGTTTTGCAACTTGCCTAATGACCATATGATGGCCAATAGCTTTCTTTCGTTAGTGGCATAGTGTGCCTCGCCTTGTTTTAAAGCTCGTGAAATCATGGTGATCGGTCTACCCCCTTGGGATAGAACTGCGTCGATGCCATCCATTGAGGCATCAGTGGTCAGGTCAAAAGGCTGTTTGAAATGTGGATACATGAGCATGACATCTTCTGATGCCAAAATGTTTCGCAGATTTTCAAATGTATTGCGTTGGGTTTGGTTGAATTCAATTTCGACTTTTTTGGATCTGTGTTTACTGACAGAGCCATTTTCTCCTTTAAGATTGTTAGTTAAGGGCCTCGCTATTGATGCGAAATTTCTGATAAACCCTCCATAGTAACTAACGAGGCCGAGAAATGACCGGAGACTAAACAAATTTTTTGGCTAGGGGTACTCTTGTATAGATTTGACCTTCTCGGGGTCAGTCTTGGCACCGACTCTAGCAACTATAAATCCTAAAAATTCTACGCTCTCTTTGAAGAATTTCGTTTTTTCCTGAGCTAATCTCATGTTGGCTTCACACAGACATTTTAATACCGTGTCGATATGGCGAACATGATCGGCTTCATTTTCGGAAAATATTATTACATCGTCTACATATACATAATCATATTTTCCCTATTTGTTCCCTCAAAACATCGTCAATGGCTCTTTGAAAGATGCTTCCTGCATTTTTAAGCCCAAAGGCAATCGGCAGAATTCGTATTTGCCACCATTTATTGAAAATGAGGTTTTTTCGCGGTCTTGCTCCGCTAAGCAGATCTGGTGGTACCCTGACCTTAAGTCTAGAGTTGTGAAACATTTTGCCTTGCCTAGATTCACCAGAATCATCGGAATACTCCGCATGGGATATATGTCGGCAATAGTTCGCTCGTTTAGCTTTCTAAAGTCGATTACCAGTCTCTTTTTCTTGTTCCCATTGGCGTCTGCTCCTTTTTTGTCAACAACCCATACGAGGCTGTTATACGGGGATCTTGATGGTTGTATGATGCCATCTTTGAGTAGTTGCTTGATTTCATCGTTTACAAAGTCAGCAACTCCCTAGGGTATGGGTACAGTTTCGAATATGTCGGTTCGTTATCTATGATACGGATGGTAGCCACAATTGAGGTATTAAATGGCAGCGCCTCGTTAGAGATTGAGAATGCCTTTGTTCTTTTTAATATCATATCCTTGAACTCCTTTTTAATGGAGAGGGGTACGATTATGTCATTGACGTTTGTGAAGTTAACATTGCAGTGTGGTACTGAAGTTTCTCAGTTTTATTTTTATAACTGATCGTGTTGTTTTGCAAATTTAGCGCCGCCTCCGCCTGCGTTAGCAGATCGAAGCCTATGATGGCGTCAAATGTTTAACACAAAAAAGGGGACACCTGCCCGAAAATTTTCATAAGGCACTTGTCTTTGATTTTGCTGGAGCCGTGCACTGAGCTCACTTTGAAAGGCGTTTCGACGGGCGTAACATTTGGGAGCTCCTTTACGGGCTTTATGTAATTTTTCGCCGCCCCGGTGTCTATCAAAATTTTCAATATTCTCCCAGCCAGCTGTCGTTTGATATACGGCAGCTGGGAGCGTTCGCTAAAAAATTTAATGAGTCAGTGTTATCTATTGATTCATTATCATCGTCTATGTCAGCTTCAATGGCTGTTGCTGCCTTGTTATAGTTTTGTTCTGTTCGTTAGCGGCTTCTTGAACATTATTCAAGTGTTGACGCCAAAATATGGGCTTTTTTCGTGGCCCCGTTCATCCCTGTAATTGTATTTTATCTGGTGTGACAGTTTTTATTAGTCTCACCTGTTTGAGCACTTTCTTCTAAAGCCTTGGCATACGAGGCCAAAGCCAAGGCGGATGGCAAGACCCTGGGTTGTGCTGGGAACACAACGGATCGCAACGATTTTTTAAGACCTGATATGAATGCATGTAGTGCGTCGGATCTAACCTCTTCATTGATTATGGTAGCTTGATCTGCCTCGTGGATCATAACCACTTTGTTGGTTACAAGAGTCAGTTTTCGTTCGACCTCGTCGTAGTACTGCATGATGCTTAAGTTACCCTGCCTACACATATCTAACGATTGTCTCAGTATACGAAGCGATGTCTTGTCAGCGTAAGTGCAGTCTAGCCTCGCTACGATTGCATCAAAATTTAGCACTGCGTTATAGGATACTAAGAGTGCTCTATTATTTCTAATTGTAGTCACGGCTTGGTAATGAGTGCTACTGCCGTTAAACGGCTTGAAGAGTTCATATGCGTCTACAGCTAATTGCCTCCAGGCAACATATTCGTCGGCGCTGCCGTCAAATTCGGGGATTAACTTGATGATATGTCGCATCTTACTTCTGGGTTGACAGTGATTCTTTGGTATACCTCAACCTGAGGTGCCTCGACTCTTAATCTGTTGACTTGTTCCCTTACTTTATTTAACTGAGTATTAACCCTCGCCTCTTGTTATGCCAATGCTTGGCTAACAGCGCTTTGTATCAAAGCCTGCACCTGATTCGGATCCATTATATTTTCACTTTGCACTCGATTATTATCAGTATCTAAATCCCACTCTGTTTCACCTTCACTTTCGCACTCGGTTTTTATTTTCCTAACAGCATCAA
>JAWNPL010000044.1:0-42763 GCA_035047545.1 Drosophila paranaensis
AATACATATATATATATATAATTATATGAATGACATATAGCTTATATAGTATCGAGATAAAGCTGAAAGCCTTAGGTTATTTATTATTTAACTATAATCGATATACAGTCTCTGAAGATCAAATTCCCATCTATGAATCACATATTTAGCTATGCCAAAAAGTGCAGAAAAATCTTTATGAAATGCAATTTTATTAGGGTATTTTTAGTAATTACATGTATTGTTCATTGACTATATTGTTTATAGACTATATGGCTTGAATTAGCCTAAGCTCTCTTTGCCAAACCTGCAAACATGGAAATCTGACTTCAAAGTTATAGCAAAGTGAGTGTCTGGGAGCCATTGAACTACTAAGTTATTTGTTTTAGCCGAACAGAGAAGCTCTCCATGTTTATACTTATTTATTTAATTAATTTAATTTAATTTAATTTATTTTAATTTAATCTATTTTAATTTAATTTAATTTAATTTAATTTTATTTCATTTAAATATTTTTTTATTTGGAAATTAATTTGTTAGTTGTTAATCTCGAGTTTGCCATAATTTAAATTTATCTGATTTAAATGTATGACAAAGAATCAATTCTGTAAGCGTCGCAGCTAGTCAGCTCCCTTCACAATTATAAAAGTGCTTTTAAGCTCTCTTATCTTCTGTTTTGGGTTGTCGCGCACTCATGCAATTTTCTGCTGCGCTCCCTACCTAATCCCTTACTTTCTAGTCTTCGCCTCTGTCACTTTGTCTAAAATTCTCTTCAAGTGCAGCAGCTAACGCCTCGATCACAGCTCGCAAATCACTTGAATTTGCATTTGCAGTTGCATTGGTAAGAGCGGAACCGACATCTACCTCTGCTCGCTCTCTCAATGCTCGCTCACTGTCCGCCTACTGCAGCTGAGCGAATAAAGCTGAAAGCCATTCCAAAATTGAAACCAAAGGCGAGCAGTTGTGCGTTCTAGTGGTTATTCCACGAATGAAGAAGCCTTAAATTAATTTGATATTTAGAGTCTAATGACAATATTAAAAAATATATTTTAGTAACAATAAATATTTATTTAAATTAAATAAAGCATCTAGTTATAATTAGTTAGATATTTGACTTTGAATGTAATCAAAAAGAAAACAGAAAGACAAACTGACTAAACAAACTTCAGTTCAACTTTGAGAAGTTGTTCAAACCAATTTGCATGTGAAATCTATATCAGATCAGCCCTATAAACTGATAGGAACCTTCGAGTCGGAGAAGGGACCCCAACTGTATTTCATCGATGCCCAGGGCGCATCGCAGTCGCTCAACTTTTCCGGCCACGGTGCAGGCAACGCAATATGCATGAGCATCTTCCATATGATGTGGAAGCCGGACCTCTCCATCGATGACGGACAGCGCATAATACGCACGTGTATCGCTGAGATTCAGACTCGTTTGGTAACCAACTTGCGTAACTTCGAGGTCGTTGTACTGGACAAAGACGGCGTTCGCCATCTCCCATCAGTCCACAGCCAACCCGTAAGCCGTGAACTTCCAACAAGTGTACCTCCCGCGCCAAAAAACTGACAAAACTCGATGTTATTGATCGATTTGTAAATTTTATTCATATATATATATATATATTATTCCGTCAAATAAGTGTGCTCGCCACCTGTAACTTTGTCGGTGGGATTGCACTTGCTGAACAGCGCCATATGACAGCAATTTCGCAATTAGGCTCTTGAAAGAAAGCTCTTGCCGGGGCTGCCCGACTAGAAGTCACCCAGCCCGAAACTTGTGTAGTTATGAAGGGTGAGCAGCTAGTTCTTTTACATGTTGCAGATCCGCATCTGCATCAATTTTATAATTTAGATATTAAGTTTATCTCGCAGCTCATCCCAGACTTCCCTCTGCAAAGGGCATGAACGGGCTTTTCGACCGTTTCCCAAATCAATTTACAGCCAGCAATTAGTTGTCGCTTTGATGTCGATAATTGCGCAAATTACCTTGAAATTCTGTCCTTGCCACTGTCGCGCTATAAAAGCCGCGAACTCTGTGCTCAGCGCTTCAACACTTGTCCGGACCGAGAGCCTAACAGTAACAGTTATGTCGACAATTCTGAACAAAGGAAGCGTCTACTTCGGAGTGCCATGGTTGGCCTATTTGGCTTTGGGCGGCGTGGACTTGTTTGACAGGAATTACGGCACCCTTCGCTACTGGGCGGCTGTGCTCCTGAATGTGCTCGTGACTGTGGTGTTTCCGATAATTCTCGGTATGACTATGTTCAGCTTCGAACTGCCCCTGGAAAATCTGGTCAACTTCAATATAGCGATCACCTCGCTGTCGGCCTCCGTGAAATTCGTGGTATATGTCGTTCAGCTAAGGAAGATTGTCGAGATTGAGCGGACAGTGGCTGAGCTGGACAGCCGCGTGGACACGGACGAGCAGCGTGCGCATCTGGCCGCAATGACCAGAAAGCTGAACATCATGGTCACAATATATAAATATATTTATGGCATCGTCGTCGTGACCTCGTGTTTATCCTTTCTGTTCAGCAAGGAACGCAGTTTGCCATTCCCAGCCTGGTTTTCCGCCGACTGGACTACTTCGCTGACCGCTTACACGATTGCTGTGTCGCACCAGATTCTCGCGATAGTCGTCCAAATCCTGCAGAACTTTGTGGATGACCTGGTGCCGCCAATGGCCTTCATGATCATCGTTGGCCAGTGCGAGCTACTCGAACTGCGACTCTCGGTGATCGGCTACGACCAGTGCGATCAGCTCGCCAACGAGCGAAAGCTGATCCAGTGCATACGCGATCATCAACAGATCTTCAGGTGAGTCACATCCAATGCTGATTCCTGATAATCACCCAAGTCTTTGCATCTAGTCTACATGAGCTCACCATGGATATCGTCTCGTGGCCACTGTTGGTGCAGTTCGTCGTGATCTCGATCGATGTGGGCACTGCGCTGTGTGCCTTAATTTTCTACGCCGAGGATATGAGCGACAAAGTGTACTTCTGCTCGTTTATTGGGGCCATGAGCATGCAAATTTTTCCCATTTGCTATTACGGCACTTTGGTGGAGTACTCCCTGGGACACTTGCAATACGCTGTCTACTGCAGCAACTGGGTCGATCAGAGCCTCTCCTACCGCAAGAGCGTGCTCATCTTCGCGGAACGCACTCAGAGACTGCCCAAGCAGAATGCCGGCAACTTTATACCAATTCTTCTAACCACCTTCTTGGCCAACTGCAAGGCCGCCTACTCCTTCTGTACACTCCTCGCTGAGACCGGAGCGAAGGAATGAGAGGTTTTAAGTAGTAAAAAGACATTTAAATAATATAAAGAAATTTAAAGATAAAAAATAATTGAAAGCTTGCGAGTTCTTGTAAGTTTCGACTATTTATGCAATTTAAATATATTTAAAGTAGATTTCAAAGCACATTAAAGCTCGCCTAGTCGAATTTCCTCTTTCTCAAACTAATATCAAAGTTTTACATTTTGGTCTGCTTCAAATAAAAAATGATTTTACAACACTGACAATCTCACTGAGCTAGAAATCAATTTTGTATGTTTAATCAATATGTTGATGCACTATATGTTTCTACTTATTAAAATAAATAAAATAAAGTTTTTGTTCAATTTAAAATTTTACCACAATTTATTGATATAATAATACAATTATATATTATAAAATAATGATAATATATTGATATATAAAATAATGATAATATATTGATATATTAATATAATAATTTATTAAAAGCTCGTTGAAAACTATCCTCAATATTTTTTATTGAAAGCTTAATTAAAACTATTTTTATTAAGTTTTATTTTCATTTTTATGCAATATTTCTCACGATCTATATTTTATTTATCACGTTATCAGGCTGATTTATTTCAAAGTCACAGATTAAATTTTCAGTTACATTTTTGGGAAAATATCTAAATTCAATTCAAAGCGATGGCCATGGAAACGATCTTGGGCATTAAGGGCGAGGATTGTGTGCTGCTGGCCTGCGACACAATGCAGGCGAAATCTGTGATCTTTATGAGAGATGGTACAGAAGAGACTCCTCTGATAATATTTTTAATATTTATTGAACGTTTTTAATACTTTCATTGACTGCAGATCAGCCGAAAATTCATCGCCTGTCCGAATTCTCAATTCTGGCCGCAGTAGGCGACGGCGGCGATACGCTGCAGTTCACCGATTACATAGCGAAGCATCTGAAGCTGTATCACATAACGAATGGCTATCACTTGAGTCCGCGTGGCGCAGCCCACTTCACGCGCAAGAATCTGGCCGATTACATCAGAACCAATACCAGATATCAGGTGTCAATGTTGCTGGCTGGCTACGACAGCGTTGAGGGACCCGATCTGCATTTCATCGACTCCTATGGCGCCGCCATGCCCATCAATCATGCTGGCCATGGCCTGGGCAGCTTGTTCTGCGGCAGCATCTTTCAGCGCTACTGGACGGAAGACCTAAAGCAAACGCAGGCCTACAACATACTGAGAATGTGCGTGGCAGAGATCCAGAAGCGCTTGGTCATCAATCTACGCAACTTCGATGTGTTCGTCGTGAACAGAAATGGCACGAGCCAGCTGGAGTCGATCAATCCGGCTTCATTCGATGCCGACATGCTGTGTCTCTCGCTATCTACTAGTATTCAAAGTTATAATAAAAAATCGTTGAGGTAGAAAAACAATGAGAGATCATTACTCGGGCTGTCATAGATTTATGGGGCTTAAAGGGTTTAAGAGAACAGAATGAAAACTATCAAGAAAGCTTTAGGCGAAGGCTACAGGATAAACATCTCTCTAATGATTCTGGTAGATACTCATTAATCTATATAATCATTAACTATTTTTTTGGGCTCTTAGAACTATAAAACAACTTTTACACATAGAGTAAAAACAGTTTCCATTAGATACGCTTAAATCAAATTCACAGAATCGGATACATCTTCAGTTTTTCAACAAGCAATATTTCAGCATTCCCAGCTCCAACCCAACTCAAGTCAGCCTTAGCTACAGCTATTTACATATGCCATTCTCCATCGGCTGCATGAAATGATGTGTGGCCGAATGTCTTTCACATTTAATGCTGCTTAACTCTTATCGATTAAAACTTTTCGTGGTTTTTTCATTCTGTTCTAAACTTTAAGGGATTAGTTTGGATTGAGTGGGCGTGGTGGTATGACAAGCGAACATTCTACGCTTGGCTGCGCTCATGTATTAGCATATGTGGCCTGGCTGGCAGGCGGTATGAGGATTTGTTTGTGCAACAATGGCTAAAGTTGCACATAGAGCAACATCTATATATATATATGTGTGTGTATATATAGAGATAGATGTGTGTGTGTGTGTGTGTGTTGTGGCACATGGTAACGTAAACTATTGCAAATCGGAAGCAGAAAAGCCAACATGTCTCTATTTCCCCATTTGAACACAGCAGTCAGTCAGTCATGCAGTCGGACAGACGGCAAAAACTCATAAAAATGTGCGCAGCTTGCAACAAAATGCAGTGGCAGCAGCAGCGTCTGCGTGTGGCAAGAGCATTGTTGCTGCTGAAGTGGTCGGGCTGCCAGGAATTGGCCGTCAGCGATTTTTTTATTTGTTTGCAGCCGTCGTTGCCATCACTAATTGGCCGCACATGCCAAAGTGTCACTCGGCGAGCAGCGAACCCACTCGCCTGCATAGAAATAGCAAAAATGGAACATGGCTAAAAATGATCTGCAAATAAAGCCAGCGCTGACTGGAGACATAACAAACATATCAGCCAGAGAGCCACGTATGAAACCAGTGTAACTCTAATCGAATAGAAAATACGAAAATCCCAAATGATTTAAGCATACAGCGAATGGATAGAGTGTGGGGGAGAGGAAGAGGGAAGCTGAGTGCATCAAATGAAATGAGATAGATGGATAGATAAGCAAGTGAAAGGTAGATGAGAGGGCATAGATGTTATAGGGAGTTTAGATAATAAAGGTAGTGTAAATATAGTATAGATAGTATAGATTATATAGATAGATAGGGCAGTATAATCAATAATAACATAGAAAGCCTGAGGTCTCATTTAAAAGTATGAGAGGCGGATAGAGAGGCTGATTGAGTCTTGTGCCCAGGCCCATGGATAATGGGAATTACAGAATGGATTTTTATGAGGTATATAACAAAAGTCAGGCCGAGCAGAGTCGATTTAATTCTGTCTGTCCGTCCGTCCATCCGTCTGTTCTTACGTCCTTCTCTCCGTTCGTTTGTCAACCTATCCGCCTATCAAGTGCTAAAACCAATTGAAAACTTCTACATCTATTTCCCCTTACCAGCCTAAGCCCCCTTGATGTATGCCTTAAGAGACAGGCATACGTTGCCTCATCCACTTACAAGTAAACAAATTCGAGTCTGACTGCTTTGAGGTGCTTTAGTTAAATTAATGCGTTTCTCGCACCTTCCGAAAAAGACTGGAAAACTTTTCGTTTCTTACTCAACTGAGCGTTTAGATAATGCGCTTGTAAGACCTGCCAGCCACTATGTCTACTCCCTCTCTCTCTCTCTCTCTCTCTCTCTTACTCACACTCTCTCTCACTCACTCTCTCTGAGTTTAAGCGCGCCATTCGCAGCCAAGACATGCCAGCAATTTGTGACGTTTAAGCAACGCAACTTGGAGGCAGCGACTTCTTGACAGGACATTAACTTGCACATGGATAAGTTCAAGTGGAAGAACTGTCTCTCTCTCTCTCTCTCTCTCTCTCTCTCTCTCTCTCTGTATGTGTCTTTGTGTGTGTCATATGACTGCTCTGATGATGATTCATGATGATGATCTTTGCCTTTGCCATTGCTTGCACTTTTTTGCTGTTGTTGTGCCTCGGCCATTGCCGTTGTCATTTTTCACTGGCAAATGTCGTGCGTAGGGGCTGTGGAATGTATTCTTCAGCTGATAGCAATGTTTGCCTGCCTTGCCTGCCCGCCGGCCTCGTTTTTCGACAGCCTATTAGTTTTTATTATTTGTTGCAATTAGTTTACGGCCTCGACAGGGCCCCTTTTGTCTGACTGCTCGGCTCGGCTCAGCGCGGCTCGGCTTTTATGACACTTTTGTGCGCATTTTTCAACGGAATGAGCGTCATCTGTTGCCGCTGGGCTGCTGTTTTTCTCGCTGCCATTGACAAAAGCCAAACGGCAGCAACAAGGACAATAAGTGCGAGCCGCCTGATATCTATGATAAATTATGGCCAAAAGTCAAAGTCATCAATCAGCGGGCCATGTTTTATTTGCAGCTCGTGGCCATTTGCCATTTACCATTTACCATTTACCATTGGCAGTGCGAACAGCCACGCCTTGGTCAACTGAAAGGCAAAAGACTTGATGCAGCTGATAGTCCAAAAGGATTAAAGTATATATAAATCGCAAGTGCGTTGTGTAACTCAGGTGTCGCACATTTCGATTTAATTTTCATTAAAATTCAGGCATTAAATATGCAAAAGGTAAACTGCGGCAGCGCCGGCGACCCGCTCCGCCTGCACTGCGAGCCTGACCAAAGCCCATTAAAATTCCTTAAAGACCAGGACAGCACTTGCCTTGACTCGACTCCTTTTCATTTTCGAGTGCTTATTAATATTGCAAGGGACCAGAGCCAGGATTTGCGGACATTATGATGCGGTGAATGCGAATTTATGCGACTCATAGCCCCTCGAACAGCCACAAAATGCCGAGCCTCGGTCTGCCTCTCTCTCTCTCTCTCCTTCTTGCTCTGTCGCTCTCTCTCTCTCGTTGCCTTTGGCTTTTTAATTATGCATTTTTATCTGGCAACAGTTGTCGAGTGGGCCAAGAATAAGCATTTCGGCAGCTAGTTTTGCCACTTAGCCATATCAGCTGTGAATCTATTGCATTAACAACTGCTCGACGCCGGCTGTCCCGCGTGGCGTATGCGCAATTTATGAATTGAGCTCTCAGCAGCGTATTGCTTTGATCAGCTCTGAACAGCCCTCGAGTCGAGAGCGCCCTCTCGTCTGTGCCTGGGCCTGGCACTTGTGCGCCAGCCCCACAAGTGCCAAAGCCCAGCCATTGCCAACTGTAGAGCGAAAATCCTTGACATGCATTGATGGTGTCAGTGCCAGCTGTCTGGCACTTACAATTAGCATCATGCCTAGAATAGAATATATTGCCTAGTGGTAGGGTATTCAAGTATTATATATAACAATCTTAATTCTGCTTCCCTTTCACAATGAGTAAACAGCTCAAAGCTGACATTTTTTGTTGCATTGATTTTGCCTCTTCAGACTTTGTATTAACTCAAGGCTTCCTCGTCCCATGCCCTGGACAAGCACTTGGAATCAAGCCTTCAAATGAATTGAAACCTTTTTTTCTTTATTTTCTTCCGTTTTTTTCTTTTGAGCTCAACACCTACGCAATTTACCTCAACTGCGCCATGCCGTGGTCCCTGCTGGCAGCTGGCGCATGTTTTAGATATGCAATGCGGATGCCTTTGGGAAATTAACGGTACGTTTTAACGGCAACGTCAACGCTCGCTTAAATGTCTTTCATTGTGGCAGGGCTTGGGGGAGCGTTGCGCAATCAGCAACATTTGCACATTTTTAAGGTGTGCGTCGTAAACTGAAGATTGAGCAGGAAGAGTGAGAGGCCCTGGCAGGCGGAGAGTTGAGCCGGAATGAAGAACGACAGCCTAAACAGGATTGAAAGGCGTTTCGTATACAGCCTGACATATCGAATGGGATCTTGGCATGAATACAAATTTTGATAGAGCCTGTGAAATATTGACTTTATTATTAAATAAATATATTAAATTATATAAAAATGAAATGAAAATTATTTAAAAATATATATAAATCATAAATAATCATATAATTATTAAAATTATATGCCTGACATTCATATCATATATACTGTTTTTTAATCTTACAGTTTCTACAATGTCTACCTCTCTCTATGCCTTTCCTGTATACATGTATAAAAAACATTAAAGCTCTTGCCATATACTTCATATCTACACTTCTTACTCTGGCTCCACTTACTATAAGTTAAAATCCCATTAAATTCAACTTCAGTAAAATCTTTCCCTTACTCATCAATAATTCCATATTAATTCCACTCACTATTTAATTACGATAAATAGTTTCCTTTAAAGAGAAACCAATCCATTCATTGACCAACTACATATACAGACATATATGTATATGTATGTACATATTTCCAATCAAACCTTGAAGCGCACTTAAATCTGTCATGTAATGTAAAGTTGAAAATGACATCGTGTTTCGAGCGGCCAGAGCCGATAAACAGCCTATAAATCACTCACTTTGATCTCATCGATATTTTCCCATTGTAACAAATTTTATTTCGCTGCATTTTGCTGCGCATAAATCACGCTGTATGTATGTATGTGTGTGTGCCACGAGGGGCGGCGTGTGGTGGTGGGCGTGCATTGTAACACAATCAGGCAACTTGCAACAATGCCAGCTTTAAATACCAGCGGCATAATTTATGATAGTACACAGATTCCACAGGGTCGCATCCAGAGAGCGACCGGAGACAGTTTCGACATCAGCAATGAATACAGGCAGCTCTGGGGGGAGTGTCGAACTTTGAAAGGAGCAGTCGGAATAAGCGAAACATTTATAATGCATAGAATGCTGTAATTAGCTGGCCTCTGCATGCAGTTGAAGCCTTAAAAGTGACAGGAAAAGTCGGAATACAAGAGGAAAGGCCTGTACTGCTGGCAATATTAGGTATCAGAGTTTATAGTGTGGGCTACAAAATATTTTATAAAATTTAATTTTTAAAAATTTGACAAAAGTAAATTAAGAAAAATATCTATATATATTTTATGCAATTTAATTTGCTTAACCGCTGCAACGATTTGAACTTTCCGTCTTAACATCATTGACCGATGCTTCAGCTACATATTTTATCTAGCACCATACACGGGG
Organism: Drosophila paranaensis; assembly: GCA_035047545.1. Taxonomy (NCBI): domain Eukaryota; kingdom Metazoa; phylum Arthropoda; class Insecta; order Diptera; family Drosophilidae; genus Drosophila; species Drosophila paranaensis. Next base: position 9,920 of record JAWNPL010000044.1, read on the forward strand.
CCTGAATATATATATATTCCTATATCCCATATAGAATCCCCTGTAACTAAAGTGAACTTTCTTCTATTGTTTCAATTGCATGTTGCAATCTTCGCAGCAAGTTGGCAGCGCTCCCATTGGCAGCAGTAAATCTATATAATACATACATAGTATATATATCGACTATATGTACAGGAAATATTTTATATACTCCAAGTTTTGCTGCCTTGCGTGTCATGTGTGTGCGTGCGTGTGTGTGTGAATAAAAAAGTAGAAAAAAGTAGAGAAATACAGAATAAAAGTTGCAGTTGAACTTTTCAGCATTTGTCAGAGAGTCAGAGGATTTGTTTGCCTTTGGGGGCCGGCCAAAGCCAAAGCCAAAGCCAACAATTTTGCTGGCTGGTCCGCTGGCTCGGTCGTAGTTTTGTTTTTGTTTGTTTGTTTATTTTACGTTCGCCCCACTATTTGTTTTCTTTCCAATTTTGTAATTTCAAACTTTTTCTATTGATTCCATGGCACGCATGAACACCTTCAGCAACAGCGCCGATGACGACAGCAATTGCCATTACGAGTCCTGCCGATGGATGCGAACGGATGTGAATGCGGGCGATTCGAAGACAGCAACTTGCCAACTTCTTCGATGTGTGCGAGGACAGTGAAGAAGGCGGGTCGGCGCGGGGCGGGGCGAAGGGCAAAGGACGAGCACTCAATTTAAGTTGTGGGCGAATGGGATTGCCAGGCTGCAGCTGCAGCTACAGCAACAGCTCCTTCGTGTTGACCATGCGTGGAAGTGCACAATTTAAAAGAAAACAAAACAAACACGCAGAAGAAAACTTGAAGGATGGAGCGAAACTTTCTAATGCACTTAACACTCTATTTCCCAGCCAAAAACTGTCAATGGCATTTTGCAGCATTTATTAATGTGTCACTCGGATGGAAGTCTTCTCTGCCAGGCCAGACGACAAGTGAAGCATGCCTTAGTAACTTAATTGAATTTTATAAAAATTATATTTGATTAAAGACAAAAATTATTATCACATATTATTATTTATAGTTTAATAACCCCTTGAATCGGTTAGAACATAGGATAAATTCCACATCAATTAACAGAAGGGGTTATCTCCATCTCATTCTGAGAAGCGTGCTGCCAACTCGACTAAAGCCTCCACTACAACCCTGCAGAAGCTTTCAGCCACTTACCAACACTACTTAAACAGCAGGAGATTCTGCTGTTAAACTTCGCTGTTAACTTAACAGTCGCACATGATATATTATCTACATTTCCGACAATTAGCAAGAAATACAAATTGATTTAATTAAAACCAAACTAATTTCGCGAGAGCTCCATCAGCTTTAATCACCTGGCATTAAAGTTCCGTTATAATTTAATATTATGTAATATTCTTATGTTTCGGTTGACTTTTTCAAAGCTTAGCTCGGGAGTGCAATTCTCAGTGAGTGTGTTCATCAAATATTCGAACAAATTATAAAAGCAAAAGTCGCAGCACAAAACGATTACACGTCTCTGACTACCAGCGGCCCCAGTGGAAATCAGCCAAACCAGGAGCCGCCCGCAACCGACTGCAGCGTAATTCCTCGTAATGCTCGTCTCCCCGCCTAATGGCGATTAGGTAAATGAAAACATTGCGTGCGAGCGACATTTCTGTATGTGAGTGTGGCTCGGGCGACGCTTTATTTGCTATATTTCATGCCTGCCTGCACTTATCTCCAATTGTTCATCACACCCACCAGAGACCGGAGAGTTGGGTCAGCTGGCATGGGACTGGGATTACAGTGGGGCTGGCCGAAAATGTCATTTGAGTTGGCTAGCGAGCTTCGATTCGACTTTACGTCCTAATTACTCGCACAACACAAAAACGCCACTTCAATTTGAATTAAAATGAGTGGGCAGCACCACAGCCCCAACCGCAGCCGCAGCTACAGCTACAGCTACAGCCATGACTATGGTGGGTCACAGCTGGCGCCACAGTTTTTAATTACCGCCTACACAAAATTACCGCGCACAGTTGAACCACGAAAAAAATCTATTAATTGCCAACGGTGTGGGGCGGCGCGTCGCCTGTAATGGTTTATAATCGATTTAAGCAACGCCATTATAATGTCCCTACACAAATTGCATTTTTGACTATGACAAATTGGTTTTAGCTAGACAACTTCTCAGATTTATATGTGAGGTTATTAGGGGCAGTTACGGCTGAGATGTGGATGGTCGTTTTCAAACTGAATGTTGCATGAGTGAAGTAGATAACAATGGAACTAAGTCATCATAATATCACAGAAATACTTTAAGATCAGATTTCAGTAAGTATTTAAACTGCGCATATATACATATATATTACAATAGAAAATGGGAAATCAGAGTATTATATAATTTTGTTAAGACACGATAAAGTATATATATAAATATTATTGATCAGAATGAAGATCGGAGCCGATTTAGTCTGATCCGCCTGTCCGTCTCTCCGTCCATCCATATGCCCATCACTTTATATGATCTCAAAACCTACGTGTAAGATCTGGTTATTTAACAATCGATAACTTTTCCCTTTTTAATGTTATCGATTAAGAACCTGCTCGAAAATTAGTTACCAAATTAAATCTCATACTTCTTTGAAGCTAGAATCTCCAAATTTCTCATTTAGTTTTATATTTACTTAATACAATTATAATTTTTTTTATTTTGGATAATGGCTTAAAGCTTAACCAAACTCTTTAAATTAAAGTTCTGTTGCATTTTTACTTAACTAACAAATATTTCAATATAATATGTAGATCATATGCTGAGAGTTTCTGTGAAATCCGTAACGTGAAACAGAAGTTATTAAACAAAACTTGTGGCCAGTATGTGAGACCACGTGTCGAGCAGTGCCAAGCGGCAACAAGCTGCGCCAAATACATATTCATTTACTCATATACATATACATACATATACATATGCACACATACATTCAAAGCCGCGCATTATTGTGTTTGCATTGCCAGCTGCTTTTAGTTTCCGAGTTGCTGGATGGCAGCTATTGATTGTGAAAGTGCAAGTTTGAAATATTAACTTAATTATTTATCGGTTTATACTAGATAGAAAATATGGAGTATATATAACAAGTAAGAGTGCTCTAGTCGAGACTGCTCGACAAAGAGATCCCCTGAACCCTGCGAAGAACTGCGATTCCTAAGAGCCGCCAACACTCTCCGTTACTTTTATATGTATGTACATATGTAGCAAGCAATACATACACACACACAGACGCACGCACAAGAACACACACACAGACGCACGCACCAACACACAATCTGCTAACCGTGCATTATGACTCATCAGCTTCGCTGCTGCGGCAAGACGCCGATAATATGAGATATTAAATGTTTAATAAGTTTTTTTCTAGTCGAACGATTTTGATCAAATTTGTTGGGCGTGATCATGACGTTCATATGTGTGTATGTGCCAAAGCACAAGTCTCTAGTACTTGAAATACGTGATTTAGCAATTTGAGGCGAAGGAGCAATTTGAGGGCGTGGCATCCAAAATCTAACAAAAACCGAAATTGCAGAAGGCTCAAATAACACTAAATGCTAAATTTGAAGACTCTAACTATAAAGATGAATTAAATAAAATTTTTTATAACTAATTAAAGATATCGGTTTTTAATCGTTAACATTAAAACGATGATAGTTATCGAATATTTGAAACAAACTCGATCGAATCGTACTATACACGAACTTCCAAAAAAAATTTGAAGTCTCTAGCTCTTATATCTTCTGAGATCGACGCGTTCAAACATACGGACAGACGGACAGACGGACAGACAGACAGACGGACAGACGGACAGGGCTAAATCGACTCGGCTTCTCTCCCTGATCAAGAATATATATACTTTGTGGGGTCTGCCACGCCTCCTTCTGCCTGTTACATACATTTTCACAAAACCATTATACCCTTTTTTCCCATTTTCAATGGGTTCAGGGTATAAAAACGCAGATCGGAGGGAGTTCAGGAATCTCGAAGTACAAGCTTACTTTATGTTTAATAGGTATGTACATATATCATATATCATATCTTTAATCATCTTACCTTCCCTTGCACGAATAATTCAGCTCTTCATTGGAAACCAATCGATATTCTTGCTCAGGCTGCTGGCTGATGTTTGAGTCTTGTGTGTTGCGGTCGGTTCGCTTTTCACAGTGAACTTCCAATTAGAAGCTGTTGTGTGTTGCAGTTGACCATCAAAATCAGTCCAGTGTAAGAGACATATTCGATTCTCGCACCGCACGCCTGTTGTCGTCTCCCTTTACCTATACCATCGGCGTGGATAGACTGAGGTTAGCTCGTTATTGTTGCCACTGGCTTCGCATCGCCGTCAATTGCAGCTGACTGCACCACAAAATTCAACGCAATTTGTAAAATGAAATCGATTCAATTGATTGTTGACTTCGCCAAACACACACACACACACACACACACACACACACACACGCACACAGATACACACACATGTGGCATTGTGTGTGCCTTATAAAGCAATGGATGGCATCCTGCAGGAAGCAAGCGCCAGCAACGGTGACAGGTGTCTGAGGGGCGAATGTGTTCAATATTGTTGTCCTTTGCCGGCCTTTATTCACGCCGCATCTCTCTCCCACCCCCTATATCTCTCCCTTTCTCTGTGTGTGTGTGCTTTGCACTTTGCTTGATTAAATTTCAATATTTACTAAAATGTCGCTGAACTCTTTTTGACAGCTCTGTAAATTTCATAACCAGAATGGACATAAAATATGGTCAACAGCGTGTAAATTTGAACATGACAAGGACATAAAAGGACATAAGTGAAATAAAGAGAAATCATTCGCTGCGTTTTCTTTTTTTTCTTTTGATACTCAAATGCAATTTGTTATAGTTTGTCACGAGTTGAAGCAATGAATTAGACTTGGGAAGTGAAAGATTTGATTGAGCTGGACTTATCAAAGATTTACAAGACTTTTTTGGATTATGTTTAGTAAGTTTGACTTTATATTCGATTCTCTTTAATAAACAGTAATACATATAGCTCTCGTTCAAATAATATTTGATTTTATTATCAGAATGATAAATATTTTTAAAATTTCAGCTTTCTTTTTCCAATTTTATGTCTCAAATATCTCTAAATAGAAAATCCCACGATCTCACATGAATAATTATGGACTTCAATGATGATGGGTAAGTTGCATACTTAAGGATAGAAAACTCTGACAATATAATTCCCAATTCCAACATAATCCTTTAATCCCCCTCAGGCTGGGCGCTGGTAATAAAAATACTGCAAATCTTGAGGCTACGCTCGATATCAATATACCCACAGAAGATTTGGTCTCCTCCATTCAACTAAGCGATGCTCCAGTTCTATTCGAAGACGGAGCTCAGTTTGAGCCGATTGAGGACTTCTTTAATATGGGCTTGTGTGACGATGAGGATTTCATCAAAGACGTCAACTTTTTCGCTTCCAATGAAGTGGAACAAGATGAAAATGTACTCAAGAATGTCGGCAGCGAGGCCGACAATCCTAAGCAATCGGAATACTTCGACCTGGACTGGGACTTTGGTTTTGGTAGTGCCAAGAGCGACGATGACATCATTGGAGACTTTGTCAAAATAGATTTTTCCAAGCCAGAGGATGCGAATGCAACGGGCATATGCAACAGCAATATAGATTTATCGAAAGTGGATAAACTTTTCGACACATCGGAGATACTCTCCCTGAAGGAAACTTTAAGTAACTTGGAGAACTCATCGCAAGAAGAACAGTTTTTTGAATGTGACAAGCCTAAGGATAGGGACGATGAGACACCTATAATACCTGAGGTCGAAATCGATTACGATAACATCTATGAGAATATTGAGAATGCCAGCGAAATGGAGAAGCAGCTGCAACTGCTCTATCGACCCTTTACTTGCCTCGTCGACCTCAACTGCCGTTTCAACCTGTACGAATTGGTCATTCTTCTGGATAATGCTCGCTATGAGCCCGCTCATCATCCGGCGCTGTTTGTGCGCCTGCATAATCCCAGTGCCGAGGTCAAGGTGTATTCAGGTGGCAAGATACATGCCACGGCCTTGACGGCCAGCTCGGCGCGCACGGCACTGCTCAAGATAATCCAGTTGGTCGAGGAGATGGACTACAAGACGGACATCACCAACTTCAGAAAGAATATTGTACACGCTTCCTTCTGTCTGCCCTTCAAGATCGACCTGGAAATGCTGAGCGAAATGCACAGCGAGCATATATCCGGGAATCGTGAGCTGCGACCCTTCATCACCTATAAGATCGACGGCACTAGCATTAGATTCGCCGTTTTCCCTAATGGCTACGTGCTCGTCCTCCACTGCCAGCAGCACAGCGAGACTCGAGCAGCTATCGCAGGGTTCCTGCCGATCCTGGCTCAGTTTCAGAACGGCTATCTAACCCACTCGGAGAAGCACGGCTCTCTCTGCGGCGATATATCCTTTAAGCTGCTGTGGGAGCGCAAGCTCGAGGAGGACCAGGAGGGTGTCCTGCTCTATTCTTGAGATTGTCTTGTTTTGCCTCTTTTCATGTTGTTCTTTATTTGAAAATGCTGTGAACATTTGTCATAAACCAAACTTGTGTAGTACGTGCAGTGTTTACACTCCCAAGTTTGGGCCCCACTCGGCAACTTGTTTAAATACGTGATTTATTTACCATCCAGATGCTGCTGCTGCTCTGGCCGGGGTAACTGAATATAGGGCTATGCACCACTGGGAAAGCCACGCCAAAGTTGGCAAACACAGACAGAGAGAGTTAGAGACCGACTCACACCTCCGCAAATGGAAAAACAAAACAACATACAAACTGCAACAGAAGTTGCAACAACTGCAAGTTGCAACAGGCACACACATAAATAACGCAACACTCTGCAAGGACACAGCCAGCTGAAGAAGATGTCACATTATGCGGGCACAAAACTTGCATCAAATACGTTTTAGACGTGCTAAAAGCACCTTCGCCACATGCTCAGACGACCAGACCATAGGGGAGTAAAAGTATATCTAAAGTGAGATTATATTATATAATATATATTTTATTTAAGAGCTTTTTATGAACATATAAATATAAAATTTTAGATTTTTAGCTTGCAGTGGTAGACTCTAAGTTGGCTTAGATAAGTTTAGGTAAGTGTATAGTTAGGGCTATAGCTAAGGCCAATTAGTGTCGTTTTTCGTTTCTGGTTCGTTTTCATGGATCGTCGTTGTCTTGGCTGTGGCGAGGTTCATAGAATTTATATAAATACTTAAGCAAGTTGAAAAGCATAGAGGACTTGGAACTATTCTTAAATTTTTATATCTAGAATTTATTATACGTTTATTAAATAATAAAAATTGCCTTTAATATATATATATAAATTAATTATGTAGAAAATAAATTATATTAAAAATGTATTAAATATATATTAGCTGCACAAATTATGTACTACATATGTATGTTCTTTCACTCTGCTAATACTTCAAATTTATGCGCCTAATGCGAGCAGCGACACTGGCTGTCAGTATATGTATATGTAAACAAATATGTATATATGTATGTATGTATATATGCTGCCGAAGCTGCACCAATCAAACGATAGTTAGTGAATACACTTAAACTGCGGTGGTGGTTAGTTTTGTACTGAGTCTTTATTCTTCTGAGGCAGGGATTTTATACCCTGACTCATGCATCAATCATAGCTTAAATTATGTAACCTTAGCCTAGCGCTGAGTTTGTAAGGCTCTGCGTGCACGTATCTAATTTTAATGTCAACCCATGTGGCCCTTGTTTTTGTATGTTGCGCTCCCTTGGTCGACAAGTGCGTCGGAGGCATTTTTCAATTGGTTTGTATTCTTAGCGCGTCGGGTTTCTCTTTTAATTGTTATGCATTTGTATGTTTGTGCCTAAACATGCTTATGTTTATGCATGAACATTCTGCGGGGGGCCAGAAAATGTGACAGCTAGCAGTTGCTGCCTCTGGTTTCTCCTCTTAATTATATATAGTGCTAAGAATATTATTATTGTTATTACTAATCCTAAAGAGATATGTCCATTCATTGTGTGGAAGACCAGATCTTCAATGTGGACCTTTTGACGGTACAGATCCCTTATGTTTTGTTGCAACTGTTTTAGTTCCACTGAGTTATTTATTTTAATGTTGTGTAGCGGCGTCGGGACCCATGTGTTGTTGTGGTCGATTATTTTGAGGAAAACTGGGCTGTACTCCTCAGTATTTGTTGACTCTACCTCCTGCGGCGTTAAGATATAAATTTTCCCTATCCTTGCTGAGCATCCAGTATGTAACTCAATTATGCCTTGGTTAGGTAGCAAGGCCATTCCCTCGAAGTTTCCGCATACGATGTGGGCTGACTTCTTTTCAAATACCTTAAAAAGCCATCGGTTTTCCTTGCTCATCTTTATTTTGAGTAGGTAGCAAACAGATCCTGTTTATTGATCTTTTCACCTCACCCATATTTGTTTTTATTGTTACTACTCGGACTTTGTTATCTTGTCCTTTTGTAGTTTTGGTTATCTTTCCCATGGGCCATCTAGTGGGATGCGTATTTTCTTGTTTTAATAACACAAGTTGGCCTTCCATGGGGTTTTGCTTGTCCTGCCGCCACTTGGTTCGCTGCTGCAGTGTCGATAAATATTCATCTTTCCATTTCCTCCAGAATTCTGCTCTGATGCGTTGCATGTGCCTCCATCTGTCTAGAGATCCAATTTTCCGATTTTTCATCAAAGTGTTCTGGAGCTCCAATGAGTGGTCTTCCCACAATAAAGTGACCTGGTGTCAAAATATCGTCACCTTCCGTGTCACTGTTTATGCTGACCAGGGGGCGTGAGTTTAGCACTGCTTCTATTTGGCAAAGTAGTGTTGAGAATTCTTCAAATGTGAAGCTGTTATCGCCGATGACCCGCTTAAGATGGTGTTTGACCGACTTTACACCAGCTTCCCATAATCCTCCCATGTGAGGGCTTGCCGGCGGGATAAAATGCCACTTGATGCCTTCTTTTTCAAGTACTGGTGCAACACTTTTATTTTCCTTTAATGCGTCGACAAGGTCTTTTCCTAGTATTCTAGCGGCACCGACGAAATTTGTGCCGTTGTCAGAATACAGATGTTCACTTTTGCCGCGTCTGGCAAAGAATCTTCGAAGAGCCTCTAAAAACTTATCTGATGATAAGTCACTGACGGGTTCTAGATGTATTGCCTTGGTGGCCATACATACAAATAGGCATATGTACCCTTTGTACGATTTTTGACGTCTTCCTTTGGAGCAGCGAATTTGAAAGGGTCCAGCGTAGTCGATGCCAGTGTTTTGAAACGGGTAATCGCCAGTTACACGATACACTGGTAAATTTCCCATTAATTGGCTGGCCATTTCCTGTTTATACCGAATGCAGGTAACACATTGACGTAGATATTTTTTCAATGTATTTCGTAGACCAAAAATCCAGAACTCCCTCTGAATGAAGTTCCTCATCAGCATTAGTCCGCCGTGTAAGGTTTTTTTGTGAGCGTTGTTTATTATCAGCCAGCCCAATTGTGATTTTCCTAGTATTATTGGGTGTTTTACGTTGTATGGCACCATTGCATTTTGAAGACGTCCTCCCACGTAATACTCCATCTCTATCCAGAAAGGGGTTGAGCGCTTGCAATCTACTCTTTGATTCCAGAGGCTTTCAGAATTGAGTAAATGAATATCCTGGCCAAAATCAAGTTGTTGCTGTAGTTTTACAATAACTGTTTTGGCTTCTTCTAATTCGTCAACAGTGAGGTAAAGTTGGCTGCTGCTTCTTTCCTTTCAATTTTGCTATAAAGCGTAATATATATGCGATTACGCTTGTTAGCTTACTAATCGATGAAAACTTTGTTAGGAGTGGGATCAGGTAGTTTTTCTTCTGTGGTTAAAGCTGCTACTATAACCTCTTCTTTTTCTTCAAATTGTGGCCAGTGATCTGACTGCTTCGTTAACCACTCAGGGCCTTTCCACCATATAGCACATGCTGCTAAGTGTTTTGGGGAGATTCCTCTTGAGGCGACATCTGCTGGGTTGTCTGCCGATTTTACGTATTTCCATTCAACGTTAGGCAGTTTTTTGCTAATTTCGTCTACTCTTGTTTTGACGAATTTATCTTTGCTACGCTTGTTCTTTATCCAAGCTAGCGTTATTTGTGAATCACTCCATGCTAGCGTTTTGGTGTGATCTCCAACTATTCCTCGTATTTTTGCTAACAGCTTGCTCATATGACGGCTTATGTGCGGATGCGTTACGTAAACACAGCGACAAAGTGCCACTGTGTATATGAGTGTAATACTCTAACTGACGATGGTCATATGCTTATTTAACGTACAACATGCTACAATATACCACTGCTGCATACGCCTTTTCTGATGCGTCGCAAAACCCATGTAGCTCCGTTGCATGAGTGCTTGATTTTCCAGACCAGCGTTGTATATTAATTTGAGCTAAGTCTGGTAATGCGTTTGCATACTCTTGCCAATAATTGCCCAGACTAGGTTCCAGCTCTGCGTCCCAAGTTAGCGGCAGTTTCCATAGTTCTTGTATGAAACATTTTCCTTGCAGTGTGACTGGTGTAGGCCATCCCAATGGATCAAAGATTCTTGCCAATTGAGATAATTTGATCTCGCTTTGTGATATGTACTAATTTTGGGCAATCAACGAAGAATGTGAAGACATCCTTTTTGGGGTCCCATTGTAGCCCGAGAGTTTTTATTGACTCGTCTTTGTTGATAATTATTTTCTCGGTTGAGTCACCATCTTTAATTCCAGTGATGATTCTGTCATCATTTGACACCCATTTTCTTAGATGCATTCCCGCTTTTTCCATAATTTTCCGAAGCTCTGTTTGCGTATTGATGCAATCGCTTACTGAGTCGCCACCAGTGATGAGGTCATCCATATAGAAATCTTCTTTGATTGCTATCATTAGTTGGTTGTTGCCTTGGCAGTGTTGATTTGCTAATTCTTGAAGACACCGCACAGCTAAAAATGGCGCTTAAAGGAAGTAAATCAACGCCAATGATTACATCAATCCTACTGGGTTCATTGAAATGTGGGTCAGCTAGCTCGCAGCCCATCCAATCCTTTTTGATATCCATGTCAATTTTCTTGCTTGGTAGTGCTCTCTGAATCTTTGGCATAACCAGCGCCTGCGTTGTGGTTACGAATTTGCTTGCAATTCTGGGCTTGATTGTTAAGCAAACACTATTTTTCAGGACTTCAACATTTTGCGAAATTCCTTGGACCTCCACGTTTCATTTGATTCGGCGCAGTTTCAGCTGTTGTGCGGCTTCTTCAGATATAAGAGTTTTTTGTGAACCCCCATCAATAAGGGCTCTAAGCTGCTCGTATTTTCCAGATTTATTTTTAATCCGTATGAGCGCTGTTGCCAGCAACGTATCTTGTCCTTTATTTTCTTTTAGACAATTGCTGCTGACGGTCTCTTTTTTATTTGCATCCTCGTGAACAATATCTGTGCGATTAAAACATCACTATGATTACCCATTTGGCTTTTTTCTTTAATGATGAAAATGCACTCTGTTGCTGTGTCCAAGAACTTGCGGATACTGCCTTCATCATTGTTCTTCAGCAGCTCCAGTTCCACTAACTGGTTGACGGCGTTAGCAAATATTTAACGGTTATATTCGTAGCGCTTGCATATTAACTCCCACGCTTAATTGTAGCTAGCAGATGATCCAACTAATAAATGGCCTTCAACCATTTTGGCTTCTCCTTTGAGGCATTTGTATCTAAGTTCCTAAGCGCGAAATCGATCCTGGCAGCCTTGTGTTTAAAAGTCAAATGAGGTACCTTCTTCGGCACACCTCGGACAATATGGTCAGACTCATTTAAAGTGCACCAAACAGTCATAGCCGATACTTTATTCCCAGAAATCGAGGCAAGCTGGGCACATGATGTGGTCGAATTGCTTGCTTTTTTAAAAATGCGGCTCTTATCGCGGTCATCTAAGATTGGATTAAGGCCAGTGCTTCGTTTTTGACCGTATCCATCTGGGTTTTTCAAAAAATTGGCAATAGCAGTGCGATTACGACCAATTTCTCGGGAAATTTGGCTAACAGTCCATCCAGCCTTACCAAATGCTAGAATGGAGCCCTTTTCTTTCTCCTTCAGCAAGCAAGAACGCCCCATTTTATAAAAATTAGTTAATTTGAATATTATTGATACAATTTATCAAGAAATAACACGATCCAATCACTTTAACTTCACTTTTACTCAATGTGTCTTATAATTTTGATACGTTTGCAAACACTCAAAATGCTTGCACTTCGAGGAAAAAGTAACGGTGCATTTCAACGCATAGCTAAAAATAGCAAACAATGGTTCTTCATCGCTGTCTATACTTTGCTCTTTCATTCCTTATACTTGTTTTTCTTAAATTTTGAGTAACAAATTTTGTACAAGCAAAAAAACTCAAAATTTTTATATGTCTTATCATTATGATAAGCACTGTATATATATATATATATATATATATATATATATATATATATATATTTGTTTTTTATTTTTTGGTTTTACCCGTTGGAGGTGTTTTTGTTTTGATCGCGTGGGTGATCTTGCTGTGCCTCTAATCACAGATAGGATTGTAAGCCAAAATAATAAAATTTGTAAACAACAAACAATTTACTTTTAACACTTTTCACAGAACTTTTCCTTGTAGATCGGATCGTAGGACCAAAATGAATACACTTAAACTGCGGTGGTGGTTAGTTTTGTACTGAGTCTTTATTCTTCTGAGGCAGGGATTTTATACCCTAACTCATGCGTAAATCATAACTTAAATTATGTAACCTTAGCCTAGCGCTGAGTTTGTAAGGCTCTGCGTGCACGTATCTAATTTTAATGTCAACCCATGTGGCCCTTGTTTATGTATGTTGCGCTCCCTTCTAATCGACAAGTGCGTCGGAGGCATTTATCAATTGGTTTGTATTCTTAGCGCGTCGGGTTTCTCTTTTAATTGTTATGCATTTGTATGTTTGTGCCTAAACATTCTTATGTTTATGCATGAACAACTGTTAAATAGTGATGTTCGTATTTTATAGGTATTTTTATACCCTGAACCCATTGAAAATGGGAAAATCAGGGTATAATGTTTTTGTTGGAAGGCGTTTGTATGTAACAGGCAGAGGGAGGCGTGGCAGACCCCATAAAGTATATATATTCTTGATCAGGGAGACAAGCCGAGTTGATATAGCCATGTCCGTCTGTCCGTCCGTCCGTCCGTCCGTCCGTCCGTCCGTCTGTCCGTATGTATGAACGCGTCGTTCTCAGAACCTACAATAGCTAGAGACTTGAAATTTTGCATGTAGATTCCTGTATAGCACGAAAAGATCGAGTTTGTTTCAGAAATTCGATACCTGTTATCGTTTTATTGTTATCGATTAAAAACGAAAATCTAAATTCAGCTATAAAATTCTATCTAATTCAACTTTCTAGCTAGAGTCTTCAAATTTTGCATTTAGTGTTATTTGGACCTTACGCAATTTCGGTTTTTGTTAAATTTTGGATGCCACGCCCCCTTTGCCTCAAATTTGTAACTCCCGTATATCAAATACTAGAGACTTGTGATTCGGCACATACATACTTATTAATGACATGATGACGCCCAACAAGTTTGATCAAAATCGTTACTCTAGAAAAAAAGTTATTAAACATTTAATTTCCCATAGCATTGCCATGGAAAGCAGCCAAGAACAGCAGACGCCACGACTTGCGCTTGTGTGTGTATATTTGGCTTGTAATTAACGTACATATGCATGTGTATATAAAAGAAACAAGGAATGCTTGGAATAGCGGCTCCTCGCAGGGTTCAGGGTATACCCTAATCGAGCGGTCTCGACTAGAGTTTTCTTACTTGTTATTGTTCCTGTTGTAAATATCAGGTAACCGTTTTTTTATTTTATAGGGTTTATTTCAAAATTTTGGCATTTTATTGGTAGTATAATATAAGCTAATAAAACTATTATTATAAATGGTGTCAGGTTATGGTGAATGTTAGCGGCTCTTAGGAATCGCAGTTCTTCGCAGGGTTCAGGGGATCTCTTTGTCGAGCAGTCTCGACTAGAGCACTCTTACTTGTTATATTTGGATTTATAATGTGTTATTTTTCTACCTCTATTAACTTCTTCATAATGTTTTTCATCTTTTTGTTTTAAATTTCCTGTTTCTTTAAAAGAGTTAGTTGATTTGGTTCTCACCAACGGTGAGTGTCTATACCTAGTGTCTACTTCAAAATCTTTTCTATTTTCGTTTAGTTTTCCTCTTTTATTTGCTTTGTTTAGTTGTGTATTATAATCTGGCGATCGTGTATATTATAAGTTGTCTGCTGGAGTTCTACCAGTTGTGCTGTGTTTTGTTTTGTGATTATATGTGTAAAGTATTATTTCAAATCTAGTCAATTTGTTTTCAGGGTCTGTTTCACTATTAGTAATTCTTAGTTTTTCATTAACTGTTTTATGAAATCTTTCTATGTTACATATTCCGTTTTTGCTGGTGGTAATAGTAATATTAACATCTTCGGATTTTAACCAAATTTGTAATGCGGAACACATAAAGGCTGAATCCTTACCTACTTTAATATCGAATGGTTTTCCCATGTCGTTGAATACTTTTAGAAGACCTCTTTTAGCTTCTAACCAATCTCGACTATTGACTTCAATTAAAGTTGCATATTTTGAGTATATGTCTATACAAGATAGAAATTGTTTGTTGTCTACTACGTAAAAATCAATAACATATTTTTCTCTAGGATTTTGGATTTCTGGAGTTAATTCGAATGCTAACTTTGTATCTCTATGTTCTGTTTTAGCTATATTGCAGACTTTGCATTCGTTAATTATATTTTAAATTAAGTTTTGATAATCTGGGTAGTAATATTTTTCTTTGAATAGTAGAGTTAATTTCTCTATACCTGGATGTAATAAATTTTGATGTGTTTTAATAATTAACTCTTTGAACTCGGAATAGGATTGAAGGTCTATCAGTTTCTTTGTAGATCTCATTACTTTAGTAATCTTGTTTGGACTAATTATTTCGACCAAAGCTTTTTGGAAAATTGAGTAATCGGATTCATTATTAAAGTAGATAAAGCTTTTCTTTGAACATAAATATTCTTTAATTATTTCCTTTGCATATTCGTTTGTCATTTCAATATAATTTATTGTGATTTGTATTTTATAGAAATAGTGCTTTACACTAATATTATTTGAGTTGCTTCGAATAAATTCAATTTGATATTTATAGTAATTTATTGGTCTTTCGGTAAACGAAATGTAATATTGGTTGTCTCCTTCAGCACTGTGTATGGTTGATTTCATGTTCATCAAGAGTTCTGCTTGCGTAGCAGATTGGCTTGTGTTCTTGGGAGAGAACAGCTCCTATAGCTATGTTACTAGCATCTGTAGTGAGCGAAAATTGCTTATTAAAATTGGGATATATCAGTATGGGATCTGATGTAATGAGAATTTTTAGTTTCTCGAAAGCTGAGATTTTTTCATCATCGATTTTTATTATAGCTCCTTTCTTTAACTTTATTGTCATTGGCTTGACAATGTTGGCGAAGTTTGGTATGAACTTTCTATAAAATCCACACAAACCTAAAAATGATTTTATTTCTTTTGTTGTTTTTGGTATTGGAAAATTAATAATTGCTTGAACTTTGTTTGGATTTGGTTTGATACCTTTGGTAGTTATGACATGACCTAAGGATTCAGTTTCTTTCTTCATGAATTCACATTTGTCTAGTTGTAGTTTAAAGTTTGCTTACCTGAGTTTATTAAATACTCTTTTTAATGATAATAAGTGCTCTTCCAATGAAGTGGAATATATAATTATATCATCCATGTATACTAAGCAATCTTTATATATTAAGTCTTCTAATAAATTATTCAAACAACGTTGAAAAGTTGCTGGAGCATTTTTCAGTCCAAAAATCATTCGAGTATATTTGTAATGTCCATTTTTGGTCGAAAACGTGGTTTTCGGAATACTTTGTGCTTTCATTTGAATCTGATGAAAACCTTTCGCTAAATCAATGGTAGGGAAATATTTACATTTACTTAGTTTATCTAATATATCATCCATGACTGGAATAGGATATTTATCATCAATTGTTAGTTCATTTAAGTTTCCAAAATCAATGACTATTCGGAATTTTTGTTTACCGGATGCATCACTCTTCTTTGGCACAATCCAAATTGGTGTTTAATCATTTCCCTTATTTGTTTTTCGACTTCTTCGTCGTATGCTTGAGAATATTTATAAGGACGCTTACATATTGCATCTTCATGTTTAGTTTTTATGACATGCTTAATTGTACTAGTAAAAGTCAAATTTTCACTTTCTAGCTTTTTCCTCATCATTCAGATGTTCTAATCTAAATTCATTTGTTTCGGTTAATTCGTTATTTATTAAAGGATTAAAGGGTATTTCGTTTTTTTCAGATGGATCATGGCCATCTACTTTAGTCGTTTCTTCAATAAGATCATCATTACTATACCTCATTTTAAATGTAAAATTATTAAAGATGACTGTTTTTTCTTTATAACCAATTTTTGTTTCACACGATTCTAAATATTCTCTGCCTAATAGCATATCATGATTGTCAGAAAAATGATGTAAATAAAATATTTGTTTACTCGGACAAAGTTTGCTTGATGCGAACTGGATACATTTATTTAACTGTACAATACCATTAATTGTTTGCACATTGAGCTGGCATGGTTTAGTCGGAAAATTTAAATAATTACCTTTTATTAAATTTGTGGATGACCCTGTGTCTATTACACATTTTAATTGTTGGTTATTAAATTTTATAATAATAAAAGGATTTAGTTTTCTTGATCCGAGGCTTCTTGATGAAAATTTTCAGATGTGTCCATTTTCATGTGACCACTACTGCTTTCTCGTTGTCTTTTGTACGACTGGCTTTGTCCCTGACATTGAGTTTGTTTTTGAAAGTTTATTGGTTTATTTGATTGTGCTTGATTAAGATTTTGTTAAAATTCTTGATGAAGTGTTTGATTATTGTCAGTGTTATGGCTTGGTTTTGGATTTGAATACGTTGTATTCGAAGAATTAGGGTAGTAATGGTTATTTCCCTTGCTACGATTGTCTTGGTTGGCTTTAGAGTTAGTCTGAGACTTTGAGTTATCAAATTTAATATTTTCGTACATTCCCTCTCTTTGAGCTACTTGTTTTAGTTTCGTAACTGTTGTAATGTCATATCCTGCTAATGTCATAAAAATTCTGTCAGGTAGTTTTCTATTAATAACATCTTTCACTGTGTTATTCATTGCGTTTGTGTATATTGTAGTATTTTGTTCATTATTTTCTAGCATTAAGTTATTTGAAATAATGAATGATTTATATTCTAAATCTTAAACAAACTTACGAATACTCCCGTTATACTGTGTATTATAGAGTCTTCTTAGCAGTTCTTCATAAGGTGTTTGGGTTTTGAATTCGTCTATCAAAGCACTCTTCAGTTGAGTCCAGGTTCTTGCTCCAGTTATTTGGGCCACTCGTTGAGCTGATCCACAAAGTTGGGTTTCTATTCTATTGTGTTGTCGTGCATCCTCGGTTGGATATAATTTCATGATAAAGTTCACTCTTCTAACGAAGCAGGTGAGTTCTTCCGTCTTGCCGTCGAATGAAGGTAATTGGTGTATTTGTCCAAGAGCTTGTTTTAAATGTAGCTCTGACAGGATCATGTTTGATTGTATCGCCATGTTGGTTGTTTGTTTATTAATTGCTCACAAATTGTTTTTATTCACCGTGTATAATTATACCCTGAACCCATTAAAAATGGGAAAATCAGGGTATAATGTTTTTGTTGAAAATTTCAACTTGAAATGTATGAAACAGGGAGAAGGAGGCGTGGCAGACCCCATAAAGTATATATATTCTTGATCAGGGGTCTCCCTGATCAGGGGTCTCCCGAGTCGATTTAGCCCTGTCCGTCTGCTAGATGCACGCAGCTCAATATGCGTATGTGTGCACATGTATAGGAAAACAATTTGCTTTGAGTTGCTGGTCACGTGTTTGGCCGATTGGCCAAATGTTTTGTTTAATAACTTCTGAGCGAATTAATGGATTTGAATGAAATTTTCAGCTTATGTTCAAAATATTTTATTACATTTTTTCCAATTTTTAAAAGTGTAAACCCATTCATTTACTGGCTTTTGAGTGCAACTAACCTCAATTTAAATATTTGGGGAAATTTGGAGCCGGTATCCAAAATTTAACAAAAATCAGAATTAGATAAAATAAATATAAAACTTAAAAAAATTTGGGGTCTCTAGCTATAAAGACGTGGGAGATATAATTTTATAACTAACATTCGATAATGTTTTTAATCGATAACAATAAAATTAAAATAGTTATCGACTTTTTAACAAACTCGATCTTTTCGTGCTATTCACGGACCTACATAAAAAATTTCAAGTCTCTAGCTCTTATAGGTTCTGAGAACGACGCGTTCATACATACGGACAGACAGACGAACAGACGGACATGGCTATATCAACTCGGCTTGTCATCCTGATTAAGAATATATATACTTTATGGGGTCTGCCACGCCTCCTTCTGCCTGTTACTTACATACGCCTTCCAAAAAAACATTATACCCTGATTTTCCCATTTTCAATGGGTTCAGGGTATAAACATGACACAACTGGACCAAGACATGCACACGTTTTCCTTAATGCTGGGCAAACAAAGTTAGATACTCAAGAAAAAAAAATGTTATAAACAAAATCAACAGTGACTCACAAGAATATGAAGTCGATACTAGCTATCGAAATGGACTGTTAGAAACCCCCTTCAAAGCCAATACAAATGTTGATAAGATAGATCGAGATCATTACCAAATTACTAACAAAAATAGAATTACACGTTACTAAAAACCAAAATTTTTCAATTAAAGAAAATAATCGAATTTAAATCCCACAGGTTTCTGCTTCATAATCATACTAACGTTTACATTATTTTTAATCCAAAACTACTTACCTATGACAGACTTGACAGCGTCAATAAACGAAATATACTTCTAACAATCTCATCCACTTGGATTAACTACCAAGATATCCCAATCCCAATTGACTTTCAATCCACTAACACAATCAAAATTATTCCATATTCTGATCACAATGGCTATAAACTTGATTATAAGTGTCATTCAATGCAAGCTGTAAATAAATGACATAACTATAAGCGATAACTATTTTCGACCAGAAGTAGATATTACACCATTGTATCTTCGAATAAAAATTATTAAAGTAAAACCGATCATGCATGAATACATTGTAAAAATTGGATCACAAAATAATATCTTTACATACACAATCATTATAATCACAATAATCATATTCATAATTGTAATCTTATATTTAAAATATGTGTCCTGTAACCCCATAATATTAGTCTGTACAAAATTTAAGAAACACATTCACGAGCCCAACAATCAAACAACGCCACCAGTTCAACCAGAAAACAAGTAAGAAAACTCTAGTCGAGACCGCTCGACTAGGGTATACCCTGAACCCTGCGAAGAACCGCAATTCCAAGCAATCTCCATTTCTTTAATATACATAAGTATATATATCTTCATAACAAACAAAACATACACACACACATACACAGGCGCACGCACACACAAGCGCCAGTCGTTGCGTCAGCTGTTCTTTGGCTGCTTTGCATGGCAATGCTATGGGAAATTAAATGTTTAATAACTTTTTTTCTAGAGCAACGATTTTGATCAAATTTGTTGGGCGTGATCATGTCATCCATATGTATGTATGTGCCAAAGCACAAGTCTGTAGTATTTGAAATACGGGAGTTATTAATTGGAGGCGAAGGGGGCGTGGCATCCAAAATATAACAAAAACCGAAATTGTGCAATGATTACATAACACTAAATGCAAAATTTGAAGACTCTGGCTATAAAGATGAATTATATATAATTATATAACGGAGCATCGATTTCGTTTTTAATCGATAACATTAAAATTAAGACAGTTATCGATTTTTTTAACAAACTCGATCTTTTCGTGCTACACAGGAACCTACATAAAAAATTTCAAGTCTCTAGCTCTTATAGGCTCTGAGAACGACGCGTTCATACATACGGACAGACGGACGGACGGACGGACGGACGGACGGACGGACGGACGGACGCATGGACGGGCAGGCGGACGGACGGACGGGCAGGGCTAAATCGACTCGGCTCGTCTCCCTGATCAAGAACATATATACTTTATGGGGTCTGCCACGCCTCCTTCTCCCTGTTACATACATTTCAACAAAAACATTATACCCTGATTTTCCCATTTTCAATGGGTTCAGGGTATAAAAATGAAAACAAATAAAAAATGTGCGTTGTAGCTTAAAAACAGTGATAAGTGTCTTGAGACACTTTTGGGGCTGCAAGCAATTTTGTATACCCTGAACCCATTGAAAATGGGAAAATCAGGGTATAATGTTTTTGTTGGAGGGCGTATGTATGTAACAGGCAGAAGGAGGCATGGCGGACCCCATAAAGTATGTATATTCTTGATCAGGATGACAAGCCGAGTTGATATAGCCATATCCGTCTGTCCGTCTTTCTGTCCGTATGTATGAACGCGTCGTTCTCAGAACCTATAAGAGCTAGAGACTTGAAATTTTTTATGTAGGTCCGTGAATAGCACGAAAAGATCGAGTTTGTTAAAAAAAGTCGATAACTATTTTAATTTTATTGTTATCGATTAAAAACATTATCGAATGTTAGTCATAAAATTATATCTCCCACGTCTTTATAGCTAGAGACCCCAAATTTTTTTTTAAGTTTTATATTTATTTTCTCTAATTTTGATTTTTGTTAAATTTTGGATATCGGCTCCAAATTTCCCCAAATATTTAAATTGAGGTTAGTTGCACTCAAAGCCAGTATATGAATGGGTTGACACTTTTAAAAATTGGAAAAAATGTAATAAAATATTTTGAACATAAGCTGAAAATTTCATTCAAATCCATTAATTCGCGCAGAAGTTATTAAACAAAACGTTTGGCCAATCGGCCAAATACGTCACCAGCAAAACAAAGCAAACTGTTTTCCTATACATGTGCACACATACACACATACACATTGAGCTGCGTGCATCTAGCAATTTCTAAAACCCGCAAGTTTTAGTGTACATATTTCCAATAGATGGCGCTATGATTTGCGAATTATCAGCTGCTCAGTTGGATCGAAACATGGGCGGCGCTATTCAATCGAACCATAGATGGCGCTATTGGCTAAACAATTGAAAATGAATTGAATTTAATTTTCTGTGCGTTTATACGAAATGCTAATTATGCAGTATTTTAACGCAGATAGCGCGGGGTTTAGGGTATCTCCTAGTCGGGACCCCCGACTAGAGTTTTCTTACTTGTTTTACCAGCAGCTATTTCACAACTGCTTGCAATTTGTGTGTAAACTTATTTATACTATGGATTTTTTTACTAGAAAATGACACATTAACCATATAAAGATGGCAAACCGGGTACGATACAAATTATCCGATTTAACTGATGAACAGTTGTTGGAATTGTTTGAGAGTGTCCCATCCGATGCAGAGTTATCCGATTCAAGTGACGACGAGGAAGATGACTTAAATGCGGCAGAAACTCTAATAGCTGCTTTGGAGGATATTAGCACAATATCATTTGCTTGTAATGATGAAGAGGGGTAAAGTCAGTAATGTACTTTGGAAGGACAACAAGGCCGTTCGCTTATTGTCAACTTACGTAGGTGTTAAACCGTTTGCTACGGAAAGTTTAAGTGAAAGAACACTTAAGACTGACCGTTATGACAGGAAGAAAAAGCAACATATTGAAATTGATTGTCCGCAAATAATTCGGGTATATAACGCACATATGGGCGGCGTTGATCTCATGGATGGAGTTATGGGCCGTTATCACATCAAAGCTAAAACCAAAGATGCTGCTACTCGAATTTTTTATCATTGTATTGATATGGCAGCAACAAATGCTTATATTCCTTATAGGCGAATTCAAAAACAAAACGCAATCAGTGACAAATTGATGGAACTTCCCGATTTTCGCGAGTCAATCGCTGAAGGATTGGTGGCTTTTATAAATAAAGCCCACGCAGGTCGTCCAGTCAGTAACGTATCTCTACAGGACTAGATGCAGTCACCATCTTTACGAACATATCGGTCACCTTTTTCACAATCCCCACGCACCCGACCATCACAGCTTGAGCTTAAACTTGGAAAAAAAAAATTTACATCCAATAGCGGAATTACGTTTTGACCAAGTCAACCACTTCCCAAGTTGGTTGGATCGGGACAATAAGAGACGGTGCAAGCTCTGTAAATCATCACAAACGCAATGCATTTGTGAAAAATGTAATTTACATTTATGCTGCACATCAACAAAAAATTGTTTTAAAACATATCATATGAATAAAAAAAAATTAACATTTCTATTCAATACGTTTTTTTTTACTCTTAGATGCCCAAGAGTGTCTTGAGACACTTATTACCTTTTTTGCACCTGACGGCTAAACCAAAACTTCTTTATTTTTTCTGATTTCATTTTTGAGTTTAGAAGCCTAAATTTACTTTAAAAAAAAATTGTTCCAATTATTTTCCTCCAATAGTTTAGAGAACAGCATTAGAGGGTTAAGAATAATAATGAATTTCTTCTATATCAATTTTCACTAGAGTATGATCTATTAATTGGTGGAAAAAGTACTATAAATCCTAAACTGTTAATTTATACAATAGAAATTATGAATTAATCAGCGATATTCCGAACCCAAACCAAAATCATTTCGAAGCTCAACCAAATCCTGAAACTAATCAACATTTCAATAATCTAATCAGAGGTAATTCTAAAAAACTACAAATTCAAGTCCTTACCGATTAGGAAATTTAAATGCAGAAGAAAATTTTTTTTGATAAAATTGTTTAAATAATCCCAATTAGTTTCAGTAATCAATCAAAACATGTTATCAATAATTCTCACAATTCACCCTTACATACAAAACCATATAGTTATCTACAAGCTTACGAACAAGAAGTAGTGCACCAAATTCGTGACGTTAGATCAAGGTATTATACGTCCCAGCAATTCCCCTTATTGAAGTCCTATGTGAATCACACTTAAAAAACAAGATGCTTCAGGAAAACAAAAATTTACAATCGTAATCGACAGACACCCAATACCAATTACGGGCGAGATTTTATGAAAACTAGGCAGATGCACTTATTT
This sequence comes from Drosophila paranaensis, assembly GCA_035047545.1. Taxonomy (NCBI): domain Eukaryota; kingdom Metazoa; phylum Arthropoda; class Insecta; order Diptera; family Drosophilidae; genus Drosophila; species Drosophila paranaensis. Next base: position 33,237 of record JAWNPL010000044.1, read on the forward strand.
AACAACAATCGAACTTGCTAAAGGATTCCACCAACTTTAAATGCATTCAAAAAATAGCTTTTTCCACTAAACATGGCCACTATGAATATCTTCGTATGACATTTGGATTAAAGAATGCACCTTCAACCTTTCAACTTTGCATGAATAATGTTTTGCGACCTATATCTTTATGATATCAACCAGTATGTTGGTTGTATAAAATAGAAGAACCAAATAAAAAATTACCTCCAGGGGAGAGAAAAGTTGTTAGAATATGATTTTGATATAAAATACATAAAAGGAAAGGAAATCAACACAGATGACGCTCTATCGCGAGTAAAAATTGAAGACACCTATTTCGGAGAAGAAACACAACATTGCGCTGACGAAGACAATAGTAATGCGTTAAAGAGAAACCGATAAATCTGCCGCCTCACATTTCAAAATAAGTTATTCATAAGCCCATGGAGGCCCCCCTTTAAGGTTTAAGTTAGAATGCGAACCCCCTTATATGCGCGCCGATGATCGGCAATGCTGCTAGGCATGCCGCGGCAAATTCAAAGCAGTGGACACGACATCTTCATCATCTGTCTTGTAGGTAACCCTGGGCCAGGCTTAGTCTGCCCCAGCTGGAAAACGTACCTTTATAAGTGGCGCCCGAGCAGGGACCCTGGGACGTAGGAAAGTGTGGTACACGGGCAGCATAAAGCCCCGCATCGTGTGCGCGAGAAAAGAAAGCGAGAGAGCGAAGGCGCGTGGTCAAGCGAGCGAAGGCAGTCAGACGCACACACACACACAAAGCGACAAGCGAAGAAAGATCGGAGTGCGAGGGGAGCATTGCCGATGCCATTGGCTGGTCGCTGTGGGTGTGTAACGAAAGTGAGATGCTGACCGTGGACCGAGGGCCGCATAACGAGTGGTGAAATTTCGGTGTGCGGTGTCCGTTGGGTGTATCTGCGTAGTAAGGAGGAGCTAACGTTCGTGGCCCAAGAGTTCGGGCTAGAGAGGGATGGCCGCGTAGAAGAATTACGCAGGCGATTAGCTAGTTTTATCCAGGACGCTGGGCAGTCCGCAGAGGTGTGGGCCTGGCTGGCTGAGCTTGAGGCTCAGTTTGAGAAGTGCCGCATCAGGACTCGGGCACCACTCTTGTCCGGAAGTCCGAACACGACCTGAGGTGATCTCAGTTGTACGGGCTCATCCCGGCCCCAACATTTGGTCCGAGGGCCCGGGGAGTAATGAAGTACCAGAGATTCGAGTTAACGATGCGCAGGGCGAGCCCAAGGTCGCGATCAATGACCTACGTGGAGCACGAAGGCTGGCCACATAGGTGCATAGCCGACCAGGTCCAAAGGTGGGGCATGTGATATGATGATCAGTCGGACCCGTATGGCATCGAGCTCGACCATCTATTTTAGGTGGTAAGCGAGGTACTGGTGGACAAAGTCGCGAAATGGTTCCTGACCAGCAGGCTGAGGAGTGCCGCCGCAGTATTTCGAGCGCCTCGAGTTTCAAATTCGGGGGCGGAGGTGAAGCCTTCAAAGAATATCTCGTGGAGATTAAGCTGTTGATGCGTCACGCCGACTACAGTCCGGCTCCGGAGTTGTATCGGGTATACGAGAATACTGCTCCTGAGTATCGGATGTATGTGCAGCGCCAAGATCTCTCGTCTCTGTCCCAGCTGACGCAGTTGGCGGAATATGAAAGCGTAAGGGATCAGAGAGCAGAATTCGGGGAAGAGACGCGAGGAATGGGCCAGAAGCCTGGCTCGACTCGAGCAGGTGGCGAGTGGGTCAACCCGCCGGAGGCGCGACCGAAAACTCCGTTCTGGTCTCAACCGATGGCGCAGGTGTCGAGCGAGCCGAGGGTCGGCAATCCGATGTCGATTGGCGCGAGTCCGGCCGAGGTTGCGCATCGAATGATGGCTCCCGAGAACCGAGCTAGTTCTGAAGCGCAGCGGGTGTGCTTCCGATGTTCACAACCAAGTCATTTTGTGCGAGAATGCCCTAACAAGCGAGCAGTCTTCGGCCGACAATGCGGGAAGGCAGGGGTCGACACGCGAGACTGCTGTTGCCGAACAGAAGCGGGAAACAGATAAGGGCGTCCCCCACAGGAAAGGGGCGACGCCAACCGATCCTAAAAAAGGGGCGTGAGTCTCCGCTAGTCGTAAGGGAAGGTCGGATCGTCGCGCGTGTTAGGATCACCGGTCGCGAGATAGACGCCACGATCGACACAGGGGCTGGTCGTAGCTTCATGAGCGGAGATTGCGTGAGGAGGAAGGTGATCGCGGGAAAGGTCGAGAAGGTGCAGTCGCGCGTCAGGCTGGCGAACGGGTTGTCGTTGGATGTGAGTAGGCTGATGAGGGTGCAGGGGACGCGGAGTGGCCGGCTGATCTATAAAGCGGAATAAAGAGATTCCTCGGGAACGAGCTTTCACTGTCCGAGCACTTCGAAGGATTGTCCCACTACGGCGAGCATAGCATACGAATGAGGGATGATAGACCTGTGAAGCAGAGGTATTATCTCAAGAATCCCGCTATGCAGAAGGTGATTGACGAGCAGGTGGAGGAGCTGCTTCAAATAGGAGCAATCGAGCCGTCTAGGAGTCCACCCAGTGCGCCAATAGTCTTGGTGAAGAAAAAGACAGGGGAATGGCGCATGTGCATCGACTATCGGCACTGAACGCTTATTCGATACCCGACGCTTATCCAGTTCCTCGGATCAATTACATCCTCGAGAGGTTGCGTCACGCGCGTCGTCACGCGCGTTGCGTCACCTCGACGCTAGATCTTAAGAGCGGCTATTGGCAGATCAAGATGGCGGCGGACAGTAGGGAATGCACGCCGTTCACTGTGCTAGGGCGGGGTTTGTTCCAATGGCGGGTGATTCCATTTGGTACGCATTCAGTTGGGACAACGTTTCAAAGGGCGCTCGACAAGGTTATAGGGCCGGAGATGTAGCGTACGCGTTCGCATATCTGGATGATATTGTGGTGGTAGGCGTCGATAAGGAGCAGCATATGGCTAACTTGAAGGAGGTGTTTCGGAGGCTGAGAGCAGCCAACCACAAAGTACGGATCCGTCCGAGGTTGAGGCGATCCGGAAACTCCCAGCTCCCTCAAATCTCAAAGAGTTGCGGCAACCGATGACGTCACTCCTGAAGAAAGGCGTCAAGTGGAAGTGGGACCAAGGGCGGTACTACAATCTTCGCAGGCGCCAACGCGGGCGAAGGTTTCGCAGCGAAACTGGCCCCGAAGTTTGACGGTCCCTACCCGGTCGTTAAATTTGTCTCCCCCAATTTTGTGCGTCTCGCAAGAGAGGTCGAGCGCAAGAGAAGGGTGGCCAGCGTGCCGCAGTTGAAGCCATTTTTCCGAGTCGGAAGTGAAGACGACGAAGGACTTACCGACGACGAGGGACAGGTGGAAGGCCCCGCGAAGACGTGCTACGTTTTTAGAAGAGGCGGGCGAAGAAAGTTGTTCGAAGAAAGAGAGGAGGGGGGGGGGGGTGTAAGGCGGCAATTAATCTGCCGTCTCACATTTCATCATTAGTTGGTCATAAGCTTAACTTAAGTAATCTTAAGTATAGAGAATGGCTTGTGATAGTGAAGATTATGTGTAGGCGCAATGGAGCGCGGAGGCGGCCCATGGAGCACCCCACCCCCTTTTAGGTTTAAGTTAGAGTGCGAACCCCCCTTATATGAGCGCTGATGATCGGCAATGCTGCTAGGCTCTCCGCGGCAAATTCAGAGCTTCGTGGTGAGAAGCAGCGGCCGGGGCAAATTGCATTGCCGAGGTTGGCGCGCGATCGGCCGAAGGGCGAGTTGGGAGTCTTGAGAGAGTAGTGAAAAGGTAAGGGCATATGGCCGCCAGATAGTTAAAAAGGAGACAGTGAAAGTGAAAAAGTTAGACAAGTGGAAGAAGACAAGGCAGAGCACACCAGGAAAGGAGACACGGAAGGAAGGTCAAAGGACTGAGTTACTTAAGTGAAATAAAGAGAAAAGAAACACTGGCGTTCTAATTTTTGGAAATATATGTATACAAGTGCTAACAAACATAAGATTTTGTGTTTGTGTTTTTTCTTTCCATTAGAGCGTACGACAAGCGGGCGCGTTGACCGGCGCGGTGCAGCAATCGCTGTCTCCACGCTCCCCGGCGAGAGAAGCCCTGCCTGTGTCTGCGAGTCGCAGTATTTACCGTCCCCTACCCCAGTGCGTCCCAGCATCCTATAAATTGTCTTGTAGGTAACCCTGGGCCAGGCTTAGTCTGCCCCAGCTGGAAAACGTACCTTTGCACATTCAAAATGCACACAAAGAAATTATGAATACTAGTCATACTAAAGTTCTTCGAAGCCTAATGCCATCAAAAAACATAAACTAAAATGCCGAATTTAAGGAACTTATTTTGAAGACTCATAAAAAAACCTTACACCCCGGAATTCAAAAACAAATAAGCTCTTCTGTGAAAAGTACTATTCCCTAACAGCCAATTACTGACACAAACTATAATAAACTGCTATATTCTACATGCCACATTCGGATTTGCAACTTAACAAAAATTGAATATAGAAATACAAACCTGTACATTGTCGCAATAAATTTGTATTAGAAGGTTGAAGGCAAACATTATCTTAGTTGTATTTATTACAAATTCGCTACTCTTGAGATTATTAAAACAAGAATGCATTAATGCGTATATTTAATCAGTTAGGAAAACCAATATTATTAAAAGCTGACCGAGACGGCGCTTTTTCCAGCTTAGCCCTCAACAAGTAAGAAAACTCTAGTCGGGGGTCCCGACTAGGAGATACCCTAAACCCCGCGCTATCTGCGTTTTTTAAAATACTGCATAATTAGCATTTCGTATAAACGCACAGAAAACTAAATTCAATTCATTTTCAATTGTTTAGCCAATAGCGCCATCTATGGTTCGATAGAATAGCGCCATCCATGTTTCGATTTATTGAACAGCTGATAATTTGCAAATCATAGAGCCATCTATTGGAAATATGTACACAAAAACTTGAGGGTCTTAGGAATTTGCTAGATGCACGCAGCTCAATATGCGTATGTGTGCACATGTATAGGAAAACAATTTGCTTTGAGTTGCTGGTCACGTGTTTGGCCGATTGGCCAAATGTTTTGTTTAATAACTTCTGAGCGAATTAATGGATTTGAATGAAATTTTCAGCTTATGTTCAAAATATTTTATTACATTTTTTCCAATTTTTAAAAGTGTAAACCCATTCATTTACTGGCTTTTGAGTGCAACTAACCTCAATTTAAATATTTGGGGAAATTTGGAGCCGGTATCCAAAATTTAACAAAAATCAGAATTAGATAAAATAAATATAAAACTTAAAAAAAATTTGGGGTCTCTAGCTATAAAGACGTGGGAGATATAATTTTATAACTAACATTCGATAATGTTTTTAATCGATAACAATAAAATTAAAATAGTTATCGACTTTTTTAACAAACTCGATCTTTTCGTGCTATTCACGGACTTACATAAAAAATTTCAAGTCTCTAGCTCTTATAGGTTCTGAGAACGACGCGTTCATACATACGGACAGACAGACGAACAGACGGACATGGCTATATCAACTCGGCTTGTCATCCTGATTAAGAATATATATACTTTATGGGGTCTGCCACGCCTCCTTCTGCCTGTTACTTACATACGCCTTCCAAAAAAACATTATACCCTGATTTTCCCATTTTCAATGGGTTCAGGGTATAAACATGACACAACTGGACAAAGACATGCACACGTTTTCCTTAATGCTGGGCAAACAAAGTTAGATACTCAAGAAGAAAAAATGTTATAAACAAAATCAACAGTGACTCACAAGAATATGAAGTCGATACTAGCTATCGAAATGGACTGTTAGAAACCCCCTTCAAAGCCAATACAAATGTTGATAAGATAGATCGAGATCATTACCAAATTACTAACAAAAATAGAATTACACGTTACTAAAAACCAAAATTTTCCAATTAAAGAAAATAATCGAATTTAAATCCCACAGGTTTCTGCTTCATAATCATACTAACGTTTACATTATTTTTAATCCAAAACTACTTACCTATGACAGACTTGACAGCGTCAATAAACGAAATATACTTCTAACAATCTCATCCACTTGGATTAACTACCAAGATATCCCAATCCCAATTGACTTTCAATCCACTAACACAATCAAAATTATTCCATATTCTGATCACAATGGCTATAAACTTGATTATAAGTGTCATTCAATGCAAGCTGTAAATAAATGACATAACTATAAGCGATAACTATTTTCGACCAGAAGTAGATATTACACCATTGTATCTTCGAATAAAAATTATTAAAGTAAAACCGATCATGCATGAATACATTGTAAAAATTGGATCACAAAATAATATCTTTACATACACAATCATTATAATCACAATAATCATATTCATAATTGTAATCTTATATTTAAAATATGTGTCCTGTAACCCCATAATATTACAAAATTTAAGAAACACATTCACGAGCCCAACAATCAAACAACGCCACCAGTTCAACCAGAAAACAAGTAAGAAAACTCTAGTCGAGACCGCTCGACTAGGGTATACCCTGAACCCTGCGAAGAACCGCTATTCCAAGCATTCTTTGTTTCTTTTATATACACATGCATATGTACGTACAGTACAACCAACACACTCCCACACACGCACAGACACACGCAAACGCCTGTTCTTTAGCTGCTGTTTTCATGGCAATGTTATGGGAAATTATATGTTTAATAACTTTTTTTCTGGAGTAACGATTTTGATCAAACTTGTTGGGCATAATCATGTCATCCATATGTATGTATGTGCCAAAGCACAAGTCTTAAGTATTTGAAAAACGGGAGTTACAAATTTGGGGCGAAGGGGGCGTGGCAACCAAAATTTAACAAAAACCGAAATTGCGTAATGCTCACATAACACTAAATGCAAAATGAAATGAAGACTCTAGCTATAAAGATGAATTATATTTAATTATATAACTGGGCATCGATTTCGTTTTTAATCGATAACAATAAAATTAAGACAGTTATCGATTTTTTTTAACAAACTCGATCTTTTCGTGCTATACAGGAACCTACATAAGAAATTGCATGTCTCTAGCCCTTATAGACTCTGAGAACGACGCGTTCATACATGCGGACAGATGGACGGACGGACGGACGGACGGACGGACATGTTATATCAGGGACATGGTTATATAGATGGAGGGCACCACTGACTCGGCTTCTCTCCCTGATCAAGAATATATATACTTTATGGGGTCTGCCACGCCTCCTTCTGCCTGTTACATACATTTCAACAAAAAACATTATACCCTGACATCCCATTTCAATGGGTTCAGGGTATAACAACAACAAGAAAACACAACTATCGAAATGACACAATAAACTTTATCAAACCTTTACCCTTCTATGTGCCCTTGACTCGCAGGACAAAATCATACCGATCATGTCTACAATATCCAAAAGTTGTCTAGACACCGAGTTCTCATAAACTTTCTCATAGCCAAATTATTAATATAAACATTCCCAAGCTTGGTAAATATTCTACCCCATCGATCGGCATCGATCAAAATAAATCGCAATCAGCACAAATTCGTTCTCAACAACATCACCCACGAGTAAACATTCTTTTTCTGCAACATGCATCACTCAAATGTTGCAAACATTCTCTGATAGGACTCTCTTTATTGTTCAGTAGACACACTGTGAGAAACATTATAATAAGAGCGACCCTCGCGACTGGAAACGGTCAAAAGCGAGCGATGAGACGTCTCGCTCGCTCTTACCAATTCGCACTCTCTGCGTTGATCGTGCACCGTTAGCCGAAGAGCCGTTCGTAGCCGCGAGGAAGTAGCTATTACTTTCACTCGCAGACATATAACGGTGCTTCGGCCAATAAGAGGCCAAATCAGGCGATGTTGCCGTTAAGGCAGACCCGAGGAGGAGACAGGCCCCGCTACAGAGAGCCGAGGCTGGCCCCGCTCCAGAGCCGAAGCAGGGCCTGCGGCGCTGCTATAAAAAGGCGCCCGGCTCGGCACTGGGTCAGCCGATTCCAATTAAAAGTGAAAGTGCCGAGTGTCAACGGGAGTGAAATTGTAAAGTGCAACGAAGGACAACGAGGGACATCAAGGACACAAAGGACATCGTGGGACTTCTACAAGGATATTCAGAGGAATATTCTGGACGCATACCAAACCGTATCCTTGAGGACAGAGGTACGGCCGGGAGCTGGTGCTAGAGTGTGAGGTTAGAAAGGGCAGCCGTGCGGAAGAACGTAAGCCTTCTGAGACGCGGTCTAGAGTGCCAGCGATTAAATCCAGCTGTAGGAGTGCGTGTGGTGATCCAAGCGAACCACTGGAGAACACAACGCGTATCCTGGCGTACTCTGGAGTGTTCTGCAACCTCTAGACGGCTCAGAGGCTAACCGCTCGTTAGCCGAAGTGCTCCTCACGGCACCTACGAATCCTGCGGGCTTAGCCTTGTCCAGCTATAGCCTAAGATCACTTTGCTGTACTACAATAATTATATATCTACGCGAATAAACCATTTTATATACTCAAATCTATAAAGCAGGACTTATTATTTATCGGCAGCCCCCAACATATAAATTTGTTGGCACGAACACTCAATCGGCAGTGTGCGACCCGGCTTAAACTCGAGGCAAACCGAAGGTTCGTTACAACTGGCGCCCAACGTGGGGCCCTGCGATAAATAGAGTCGATTAAGTGCTTTTAGAGAAATATAAATATGGTGCGAGCGTGGGTATATAACCTTAAAAGAGAGGAGGTGATACGCTACAGCCTCGAGTGAGCCTGTCAGGCACTCTGGACACAATGCGGATGCAATTCGGAAGGGGAAGGATTCCTTTTTCTCAGAGGATCGCCGACATCGCATGCCTCCATGGGGACGAAGAGAGGATATATTAACCGCCGTCGAGGAAGAGGATCTGGAGGTTCGAGAGGAGAGAACTCAAGGGCCGCGAGTGTCACTTCCATCCACTAGTGCCGCCGCCGCCCGCCTTAATGAGACCCATCAATGACCCTGGAGGGCCACATCCACTCCACAGCCCGAAATAAGGACGCGAGAGCCGAGTTTGGCCGGGCTCGAGTATTCCAAGGTGGCCAAACAGGTGCGCGAATGGGGCTTCCGATTCGATGGCACATCGAAGCCTCTGGAATTTCTGGAGCAGGTGGCCCACACATATGGTCTGAATCTGGATCTGATCCCGAGGGCGATGCCGGAGCTGCTCAAAGGCATGGCTCTGAAATGGTACGTGGCCAATAATCGACACTGATGACGTCCAGTCATTCGTGAGCAGCTTCCAGGGATTCTTCCTGCCTAGGGACTATCTGGTGAACATTAAGGAGGAAATCTCGAGGCGGAAGCAGATGCTGGGTGAGGCGTTCAAGTTGTATATGGTGGAGATGCAGACCCTGATGAGGCCACTACGCTATGCGGCGGATCGGGAGATGAAGCTGATATATAATGGCAGCTTGCCGGATCTGCGCGC
>JAWNPL010000045.1:0-12783 GCA_035047545.1 Drosophila paranaensis
ATCTCTTTCATGATGAAAGATCAACTCAACATTGAAGTTTTCAAAGTACCACCAAATAAGAGTTCAGTAAACGGACAGATAGAACGACTACACTCCTCTTTATCAGAAATAATGAGATGTCTTAAAAGAGAAGGCAAAGATAGAAACTTCGTAGATCTCCTGCAAAGAGCTATTTACGAGTATAACAATTCCATACATTCAGTCACTAAACAACGCCCACTAGATATTTTCTTTGACAGAAAGGTTACAACAGACCCCGAACAATTCGAACAAGCACGCAAAGATAACATAACAAAACTAAAGGAACAGCAGACCAAAGACCTAAAATATCACAACCAATCTAGAAACCCTACACTAACCTGCAAAACTGGACAGATAATTTACGTAAAAATCAACACACGACTAGGATCTAAACTTTTCCCCTAGATACAAAAAAGAAATAGTTAAAGAAGACAACGGCACAACCATAAAAACAGAGTCAGGAAAAATAGTACATAAAAGCAATATTAACAAGTAAGAAAACTCTAGTCGAGACCGCTCGACTAGGGTATACCCTGAACCCTGCGAAGAACCGCAATTCCAAGCAATCTCCGTTTCTTTAATATACATAAGTATATATATGTTCATTACAAACAGAACATACACACACACATACACAGGCGCACACACACATGCGCCAGTCGTTGCGTCAGCTGTTCTTTGGCTCCTGTTTGCATGCCAATGACATGGGAAATTAAATGTTTAATAACTCTTTTTGTAGAGTAACGATTTTGATCAAACTTATTGGGCGTGATCATGTCATCCATATGTATGTATGTGCCAAAGCGCAAGTCTCTAGTATTTGATATACGGGAGTTACAAATTTGAGGCGAAGGGGGCGTGGCTTCCAAAATTTAACAAAAACCGAAATTGCGTAAGGCTTACATAACACTAAATGCAAAATTTGAAGACTCCAGCTAGAAAGATGAATTAGATAGAATTGTATAGCTTAACTTAGATTTTCGTTTTTAATCGATAACAAAAAAACGATAACAGTTATCGAATTTCTGAAACAAACTCGATCTTTTCGTAATATACAGGAACCTACATAAAAAATTTCAAGTCTCTAGCTATTGTAGGTTCTGAGAACGACGCGTTCTTACATACGGACATATCAACTCGGCTTGTCATCCTGATCAAGAATATATATACTTTATGGGGTCTGCCATGCCTCCTTCTGCCTGTTACATACATTTCAACAAAAACATTATACCCTGATTTCCCATTTTCAATGGGTTCAGGGTACAAAAATGACTTTTCTCTACAGGATACTGGGAGTAATCCCAATACAGGCACGAGTGGAAATGACTAATTATACAAATAGTGACGGATTAGGTAAAATAACTAACTCCTCGACCAAGATAATTCATTTGATAGACGTATTACAACTAAAAAAGGCTTTGGACAAACTTGCAAATCACATAGACACGGAATTAAAGTCGTCCGATTTACATCATTCTCTGCATTTCGAAGTAGAACAGTCAAAATCAATGTTTCACTCTTTATTATACGCAAATAAGACCAGACACACAAGATCCATAAATGCTTTAGGCACAGCCTGGAAATTTGTGGCCGGCTCTCCTGACCACGATGACTTAGTCGCTATAGAAGATAACCTAAATAAACTCATTCAGAATACTAACCAACAAACAATAATCACACAATTTCAACAACGAATAAATAATCTCACCCAAATTAACAATATTTTAACCATAAACATTCGTACCCTACTAACAATTTAGATACTAACATACAAATACAAATCCGTCTGATTAAAGAAGAAATAACAAACATAAAATACGCCATACAATGGGCTAAACTAAACATAGTAAACAGCATCCTTTTAAATGATAAAGATTTAGGCCTAATACAAACACAAATAAATAAAGCTGAAATAGATCTAACAATAGAAGAGATGCTAGAGTTAGCAGACGTATCCGTCTTACATAATAATACCATAATCTTATATGTTGTCAAAATTCCAAATCTAGAAAATATAAATTATGAGAATATAATTATTAGGCCTATAGTTAAAGACAATACAATTGTAAACTTACAATTCAAAGGAATTTTCAAATATAAAAACACAATGTTAGGATTAAGAAACAGCTGTAAAACTTATAACAACATCAAAATTTGTAATCAAAAAGATCTAATAGATTTAAGAGAAAACAATTGTATACCCAAACTAATGTTAGGAAATGATGCAAAATGCGACTACAGCAACGCAGACCTCATCGAAAGCTTAGAAGAAATCCAAGAAGACATCATACTACTTAACAACTTCCAAGGTAGAATAAAGTGGGAGGACACTGATCAAATAGTCCACAAAAAAGAAGCAATCCGACTAATCGCTTCCGGAATTCCAAACAACGTCAATCACCCAATCACCAACATTTCCGAATACCTTCCAAATCTTCAATTCACCAACATCCCGTTTTTCTGACACTTGAGGACAACTGTCAAATTGAGGGTGGAAGAGTTAACGTAAGCAAAGTCAAAAGCAGTTCAACGCCCTGCAACACGCGCTCCGCCAAAAATGCTGACCTACGGTCTGCATTGCATCCGCTCCAAGCAGCAAAACAATTCTTAGGAATTATGGTTACGAGAGAAACACGCGCAACCGCTGGTGCAACCGCTGGCGCAACCGCTGGCGCATCCGCTGTAGTCGATATTTAAGCCACCTAATAATGTAATAGAGTTTAGTTTCATTTTGGTATTCGAATAAATAAGTCGCTTTGCTGCGACAAAGTAAACGAAACAAAACGTTTATTAAATACGTGATAAATACGTGTTTTACAAATTTATGGCGAAGGGGGCGTTGCAGCCAAAATTTAACTAAAACCGAAATTGTGTGAAGCTCAAAGCTCTAGCTCTTATAGGTTCTGAGATCGACGAGTTCATACATACGGACAGACAGACGGACGGAGTGCTTGTCTCCCTGATCAAGATTATATGTACTTTATGGGGTCGGCCACGCATCCTTCTGCCTGTTACAAACATTTCAACAAAACCATTACACCCTGATTTCCCATTTTCAGTGGGTTCAGGGTATGACAAAAGTTAACTAATGATTGTTTAACGAAACTGCTCCTGTTGAACACAGTGAAGCACCTTCAATCCAGTAGTACCCGGAGGTGTTTCCAACCGCGGGACCACGCCCACTAACAGTAGATGAGTATAGGGCGCGACAGTAACCTATAGAAAAGAGGAAAAGGAGTTGGACTTACTTAAAACAGCGAAGACAATGAAGGAAAAACAGCAAAGACCGGAAAAACGCAAACAATCTGAGAATACGCACAGGCGTGTTTTCGGTGTATACAATTAGTGTGTGTCTGACTGACATAGTGTTGTATACAGTAATATTTTTTGTAAATCAAACACATTATTAACATTTCCACGTCTCTGGAGCCTAATTGTTATTTCAGATAAAAATATACTTTAAAAGGAAATATTGTGGAATATAATAGGTAGGAAAATAAATGACTAAATAACTTTTTGAGAAGTCATATAAATGTATCACTAAATATACAGTTATTAAAACAGACACGCTAATAATCCACGTCAAAAATCTAGTAGAACAATATAACCAAATCGCAAAAATTGTAATACCTTATGAAAATAAGCTAACTATTGACCGAATATTACAATCTTTAAACACAAGATTGAGAAACATTTCCATAAAATGAGAAATCGAAATAGATGTTCCCGAAAGTCTAAGTTCATTAACTCATGATTTGATGAAACTCAATTAAACGATATAGATAAACATTGGAACCTATCGACGAAATAACAGAGGAAATAACAATATGAACCAAGTGGCCAAAGACGGGAAATATGTGAAGAAAGTCTCAGCTTCAATCCCAGAATGCGACACTTATACACTGTCGCTTCAACGCTTCTTAACAGCATAGTAAGTAATAAAATCAAAAATACCAGCCACTGTTCATCATAAAGTCCAAATGATCAATTCAAGCCATAATCAAAAAGCTGAAAAATAATGTCAAAAGAATATCTTCTGATGTTATTAAAGCCAATTATTAAACATAAAAAAGAAAGGTAAATCGCAATATACAACTGGCATTGACAGTATGCGCAATCAGCTCAAAGCAGCGTACATTGATGAATTTTCAACCAAAAAGTTCAGTGAGTTTAATGATGCAAAAGGTCCCATGTGTTTGTCGATTGACCAAACGTTTTGGTTTATATATTCTGCGGCTTAATGGATTTGAATGAAATTTTCAGCATATGATCAACATATTTTATTGAATTTTTTCCAATTAAGAAAAATTCAAACTCAAAATTGCATAAAATAGACATAAAATTAACTAAGTTTGGGGACTCTAGCTATTAAGACGTGGGAGATATAACTTAATAACTAAATTTTGATATCGCTTTTAATCATAGGTTCTGAGATCGACGCGTTCATAAATACGGATAGACAGACCGATATACACGCGGACCGACAGACGGATAGACGGACAGGGCTAAATCGACCCGACTTGTCACCCTGATCAAGAATATATATACATTATGGTGTCGGCCACGCCTACTTCTGCCTGGTACATACATTTCAACAATCCCATTATTCAATGATTCCCCATTTTCAATGGATTCTGGGCTAAATCGACCCGACTTGTCACCCTGATCAAGAATATATATACATTATGGTGTCGGCCACGCCTCCTTCTGCCTGGTACATACATTTCAACAATCCCATTATTCAATGATTCCCCATTTTCAATGGATTCTGAGTATAATTAACACGCATGCGCCTAGAGTTAGAGGAATATGATTTCACAGTGGAATATCTAAAGCGAAAGCATAATTTCGTAGCTGATGCACTTTCACGCATCACTAAAAATGCTTAAGTCACTACTAGATACCAAAGTAAGCAGAAAAATTTCTGCACAAGAAATTTACGAGAAGAATTGCCAACGCAAACTCTTGAGAACGTTTCTAAGCATAACGTATATTAATCCATTTGTAATGAGGAAATACGAAAAGGATTGGCCTTACAAATCAAAAATCAAACATGTTTTTTTAAACCTGGGAGAAAAGTTATGGTAAGATTGATATTAGCGATCTGTACACCAATGGTACCCTTGACCTAGGTTTCTTCCAAAGGCTTGAAATGCAAGCCGGTATACTTGAGATCAGCCAACTCAAAGTGGCACTAAGCGAAAAGATCTTTGAATTAATTTCAATTGAATCTTAAAAAAATATGGGCAATAAGATAATGGAAAAACTAAGAGTCGTACCACTCATGCAGGTAACCCTAATAAATAATGAATAGGGAAGCGTTATTGTTTACATACCACGACGATCCTATACAAGGAAGTCATACAGTCAAAACTAAAACTTTGCTCAAAGTAAGAAGATATTGTTCAAACATGAACATAAAAATACGTAAAAATTAAAAGAGGACCCCGGCGCGATAAGAATACAAGTAATAAATAGACAAGGGCGACATGCGTGAACACTAAAAATAAGTACGTGCACGCGGAGAATTACAAACTCAGCGATAGGTAAGTTTACAAGAGACCAACTACATAGAAAAGATAATTTTGGGCTATAATTTTTATGCATGAGTCGGGGTATAGAATCCCTGTCTCAGAAGAATAAAAATTCAGTACGAAACTAACCACCGCCACAACAGTTAAAGTGTATTCAGATATCATTATTGGAAAAATATGACACTTCATATCAAAGAGTACATAAATAAATGTCAAAAATACCTAAGTCAAATACACGTATAAATACCCCAATTACAATATCTGAAGACATTCATTATGGACATGGGTCCTGACTATAAAAACCAGATAAGTATTTGAAAATTAACAAGTAAGAAAACTCTAGTCGAGACCGCTCGACAAGGGTATACCCTAAACCCTATGAAGAACCGTTATTCCAAGCATTCTTTGTTTCTTTTATATACACATGCATATGTACGTTCATTACAAGCAAAACATACACACACACGCACAGGCGCACGCACACACACACGCCAGTCGGTGCGTCAGCTGTTCTTTGGCTGCTTTGCATGGCAATGCTATGGGAAATTAAATGTTTAATAACTTTTTTTCTAGAGTAACGATTTTGATCAAACTTGTTGGGCGTGATCATGTCATCCATATGTATGTATGTGCCAAAGCACAAGTCTCTAGTATTTGATATACGGGAGTTACAAATTTGAGGCGAAGGGGGCGTGGCACCCAAAATTTAACAAAAACCGAAATTGCGTAAGGCTTACATAACACTAAATGCAAAATTTTAAAACTCTAACTATAAAGATGAATTAAATAGAATTTTATAACTAAGTGAAGATATCGGTTTTTAATCGATAACATTAAAATTAAGACAGTTATCGATTTTTTTAACAAACTCGATCTGCGCACTGTATACAGGAATCTACATAAAAAATTTCAAGTCGCTAGCTCTTATAGGTTCTGAGATCGACGCGTTCACACATACGGACGGACGGACGGACGGACGGACGGACGGACGGACAGGGCTAAATCGACTCGGCTACTCTCCCTGATCAAGAATATATATACTTTATGGGGTCTGCCACGCCTCCTTCTCCCTGTTACATACATTTCAACAAAAACATTATACCCTGATTTTCCCATTTTCAATGGGTTCAGGGTATAAAAATATAACATCTGAAGCATATCACCACCAGACATTAGGGGCAATAGAACGCAGTCATAAAACAATCAATAAATATGTTCGTTTGCATATATCTGCAGACAAAACCGATTGGTATATTTCACTTATTGTTTCAACACAACACCATCGGCCACGCATGATTGTTGTCCATACGCACTTGTTTTTTGTAGACAGTTCAGTGATATTAAGAAAATAGATACAGTAAGTCCATTATATAACTTAGACGACTAGGCGATCAATAAGGCGATAAACATACAAAAAACTACGCGGAATAAGCCACTGAGCGTAGCTGAACATATAAAACGACGCGTAAATAAATTAACTTGCAATTTGTAAAAACTAAAGAACTAATAATTGTATTTACTTGAATACGGGGTGATTACACTAAGAAAACAAAATGTATACTAGAAATATCATATAAAAGAGCTAGACATATGTTAGAAAAGGCTAAGGAGTACAGAAAAATTAACTATGTTACGAAAATTCCAAATTTTAGGTTAGAAATAGGAAGTGAAATACTGTTAAGAAACAACACAGGTAATAAATTAGATTCAGTATGTCTAGGATCTTTACAGTTATATAAATAGAGGATAATGACAATATAATAATCATCGATAGTAAGAAGAAAATACAAAAAGAACATGTGGATAGGTTTCAGGGTATACAAAAAATAAATATTGAAAACAAGTAAGAAAAATGTAGTCGAGACCGCTCGACTAGGGTATACCCTGAACCCTGCGAAGAACCGCTATTCCGTGCATTCTCCGTTTCTTTTATAATACATATGTACATGTATGTTCATTACAAGCAACACATACACACACATACACAGGCGAACGCACACACAAACGCCAGTCGGTGCGTCAGCTGTTCTTTGGTTGCTATTTGCATGTTATGGGAAATTAAATGTTAAAAAACTTTTTTCTAGAACAACGATTTTGATCAAAGTTGTTCGGCGTGATCATGTCATCCATATGTATGTATGTGACAAAGCATAAGTCTCTAGTATTTGATATACGTGAGTATATGCAAAACTTGAAGACTCTAGCCATAAAGATTCATTAAATAGAATTTTATAGCTTAATTTAGATATTCGTTTTTAATAGATAACAATAAAATGATAACAGTTATCGAATTTCTGAAACAAACCCGATATGCACGCCCTATACAGGGACTTACAAAAAAAATTTGAAGTCTCTAGCTATTGTAAGTTCTGAGATCGACGCGTTCATACATACGCACAGATGTCTAGGAGGAAGTGCTTGAGAAACATGGAACAAGCTGTATAAAAACTATTTTAAATAGCAATATATAAATAACAAAAAAAACTATTGAACAATATGACTGATGTCTTTTAAAGGGCCTTCTATTTTTATACCCTGAACCCATTGAAACAGGGAAATCAGGGTATAATGTTTTTGTTGAAATGTATGTAACAGGCAGAAGGAGGCGTGGCCGACCCCATAAAGTATATATTCTTGATCAGGGTGATAAGACTAGTTGATATAGCCATGTCCGTCTCTCCATCCGTCTGTCCGTCCGTATGTATGAACGCGTCGATCTCAGAACATAAGAGCTATGGCTTGAAATTTTTTATTTAGGTTCCTGTATAGCACGAAAAGATCGAGTTTGTTAAAAAAATCGATAACTATCTTATTTTTAATGTATCGATTAAAAACAAACTCGACACACAGTTATATAATTCTATATACATAATTCATCTCAATTATTCATCATCAATTAAATTTGAGACAGTGTTGTTTTTTTTTTCACTAGTTACTGGGGAGGTGTGTTAAGGCGTGGCCCAAATCAAAAAATAAAAAATCCGAAGTTCTATATTGATATAAAACAAGTAAGAAAACTCTAGTCGAGACCGCTCGACTAGGGTATACCCTGAACCCTGCGAAGAAACGCTATTCCGTGCATTCTCCGTTTGTTTTATAAAACATATGTATATGTACGTTCATTACAAGCAACACATACATACATAAGCGAACGCACACACAAACGCCAGTCGGTGCGTCAGCTAATCGTTGGCTGCTATTTGCATGTCAATGACATGGGAAATTAAATGTTTAATAACTTTTTTTCTAGAGCAACGATTTTGATCAAACTTGTTTGACGTGATCATGTCATCCATATGTATGTATGTGCCAAAGCACAAGTCTCTAGTATTTGATATACGGGAGTTACAAATTTGAGGCGAAGGGGGCGTGGCACCCAAAATTTAACAAAAATCGAAATTGCGTAAGGCCACTATATAACACTAAATGCATAATATGAAGACTCTAGCTAGAAAGATGAATTAAATAGAATTTTATAACTAAGTGAAGATATCGGTTTTTAATCGATAACATTAAAACGATGATAGTTATCGAATTTCTGAAACAAACTCGATATGCGCGCCCTATACAGGAACCTACAAAAAAAGTCTCTGAAGTCTCTGAAGTCTCTAGCTATTATAAGTTCTGAGATCGACGCGTTCATACATACGGACAGACGGACAGACGGACAGACAGACGGACAGGGCTAAATCGACTCGGCTAGTCTCCCTGATCAAGAATATATATACTTTATGGGGTCTGCCACGCCTGTTACATACATACACCTTTCAACAAAAACATTATACCCTGATTTCTCATTTTCAATGGGTTCAGGGTATAATTAAATGTGGGTACCTATTGGAAAAGTGCGTAAACCCGTTAAAAATTGTTTTTTCAACCGTTTTCAAATTAGAAACTCGAATTTTAAATTGGAATTTATTTTTTTTGGCTAATGCATGAGTGTTAAAATTCGGTAGGACACGAGTCTAACATGCTTGACTATTATTTTGCATATTGTCCTTATATTTATATATTATATATTATACATTTTATGGTCGATAAATTATGAGTTCTCACCTGATTAATTTGTTATGTTGTTGTGCAATGCGTTGTAGTTCCTGTATTTGTAAGGCACCCTCTTCAGAGTCAATTCCGAGACTCATTTTATGTTTATCCATGTCCACTAGAACGTCGATTTGATTGTGCAATAAACGAAATTGTCCGCAAGTGTATGTTATAAAAAATCCAAATATGGAATCCTCAGCAAACAGTGTGGTCACTACACAAATTCCAGCATAAGCAGTAAATATATAAGTTAATGTATAACGTATCCAGCTCTTGTATGGATTGTACGGAAAGAGCATTTTGTAGGGAAATGGCTTTACTGGTACATCAGCTTCCGAAATAAAGAATAATTCCACAAGCGGCATTATGCAGTACATTAGTATAAGGCAAGACAATAAAATCGTCATAACTTGAAAAGTAATCATCCGCTTACGACATTCTTTAGCGATGTTTTCGTTCTCGCTACTGTTACATAAAAAATTAATAAAGTTTAATTAACTCAGTATTCAACTAACCTAAATAGATTTAAATATATTATAACTCTAATTAAGTGCACATACATACATATAGCTTTAATTTGCATGGTAAAGAAAACTCCACAACTAGACGATGTATACTTTTTAATACAATGGGTATATAAATAGTTTACTATTGATCAATTTCGCTGTCAAATGCTTATTTATATCACAACACCAAAACACAATATTATAAATATATTGTTAAGGAATAGATTTACTAGTCTGAATTGGACGGTAAAATTTCGCTGAATGGCAGTTCATCTTAGAGATAAGACGTACTAAATAAAAACCTCAGTACGCAGAGGCAAAAGCTGATCAGCAAATACACGACAATAAAAAATCAAACCCAAAAGTAAACAAAACAAAACAAATCAAGTGTGCTCTAGTCCAGACTGCTCGACTAGTAGGTTCCCTGAACCCTGGGGAAGAAACGCTATTCCTAAGAGCCGCTAATATTCACTGCTTCTTTTATATTGATGTATGTATGGACGTTGCAATCAACATATAAGTATGTATATACACACAGACGCATGCACAAACAAGCGCTCTACTAAAAACGTTGACTGCGCTTGGGCCGTGAGACGCCAATTTTATGAGAAACTATATGCTTTATAACTATTTTCGTAGACGAACGTTTTGTGTGTATTTGCCACAGCAAGTCTCTAGTATTTGTAACACGTGTTTTGAAAATTTAAGGCGAAGGGGGCGTGACATCTAAAATTTAACGAAAATAAAAATAACGATTTCGTTTTTTAATCGATAACGTTAAATATAAGAAAGTTCTTGATTTTTTTAAATATTTCGTGCTATACAAGGACCTACATATCAAATCAAGCCTCAAGCTATTATAGGTTCTGAGATCGACGATAAAAAATGTACCCCATATGTCTCTAAGAATCATACTATTTCAACATAAATACCCCCATGTCTGTCCCAATAAATTACAAAAATTATACCAATACTACCTTCAATTAATTTGGTGGCGTGTCACATATCGACGCAAGACAAACAACATACTCTCAAGCTAGTACATCCCTCCCAACAGAGCTTTTTCACTCATATGTCTAAATAATTTCTTTAAAATACACAACATCAACACTATCCACTTTTTTAGGCTACTTTAATAGTCGACACCACTGCTGAGGATCACCTTACGACAACAAAAGTAGCAGTATTCTACCAAAATTGATTCAACACACCAAGATCACCATACTTAACAACGGCCTTCCGACCCATTTTCTACCATTCACCCACATAAGCCTTTCTTTATTCTCCCCCCAACACTTGCTTGGAAGTGATCACTTCCCAATCCTAATCTTTTTAGCACAACAAACACAAGGGACAAACTTTTTCCGCCCCTTTTTCAAAATAAAAGAAGCCGATTGGCCACTATATACAAAATTAACTAACGATATAAACAAACTTATATTGTTATCATTTGAGCAAAGAGTAATCCGCAGTGCTTTGTGTTATTTTGTGAAGTGCTTGTGATTTCAAGTTTGTGCAGCGTCGGTAATATTGTTTTACTTGCATTTCTGTTTCATTTTGCAATTCTATCCCCTGAACCCATTGAAAATGTGAAATCAGGGTATAATGGTTTTCTTGAAATGTATGTAATAGGTAGAAGGAGGCATGGCCGACCCCATAAAGTATGTATATTCTTGATCAGGGAGACAAGCCGATTTGATATAGCCATGTCCGTCTGTCTGTCCGTATATTTGAACGAGTTATCGTCCCGGGAGAATGAGAAATGCTACCGTGGCCGAGACTATGTATATGTAATAAAACTTTGGTGTGAATAAAACGGTTTGTGCGCTCTTCAATATCCAGACTTTTCCAATCTACAGCGCTAAATAGGCTGATGCGAAAAAAGCGCACGAACTCAATGTAGCAGAACCATCGCGGCGCCTATGGTCCGTTATGAATGTGTGCGGGTTGGCACTCATGCCCGTAGTTAGCTTTAGGTGCAAAGGGGCTTAGATGGGGAACAGCGTATTACTATCTGCTGTTAGGTAACGCGTCGATCTCAGAACATATACGAGCTAGAGACTTCAAAAATTGTTGATTGTGTGTAGCACGAAAGGATCGAATTTGTTTAAAATAATCGATAGCTGTCATCGTTTTAATGTTATCGATTAAAACCCGATATCTTCATTTAGTTATAAAATTCAATTTAATTCATCTTTATAGTTAATCTTCAAATTTTGCATTTATTATTATTTGAGCCATCTGCAATTTCGGTTTTTGTTAAATTTTGGATGCCACGCCCTCACATTGCCCCTGCGCCTCAAATTGCTAAATAACGTATTTCAAATACTAGAGACTTGTGCTTTGACACATACATACATATGGATGTCATGATCACGCCCAACAAATTTGATCAAAATCGTTCGACTCGAAAAAAAGTTATTAAACATTTAATATCTCATATTGTGCGTGCGTCTGTGTGTGTTCTTGTGCGTGCGTCTGTGTGTGTGTATGTATTGCTTGCAACATATGTACATATAAAAGTAATCGCAGTTCTTCGCAGGGTTCAGGGGATCTCTTTGTCGAGCAGTCTCGACTAGGGCACTCTTACTTGTTTATTTAGTTATTTTGTGTTAATATAAATATAAAATATTTTTTCAAAAACATATATCAAATTTGGCAACCAAAAGACAAGGTCA